>JAJJWW010019006.1:600000-1038612 GCA_023531295.1 Papaver armeniacum
TCAAACCTCATTGATTGGGTCCAAGTCCTTCACCATGGCATGTACCATCACTTTTTGTGGGAAACGCCGATGTTATCTTTGGCCTGATTTTTGGGGTATGTACATAAATCATCAACTATATAGCGTTGAGTCAACCCACAGATTGGATTAATATCCAATTTACCCTTCTGATTCGAGTTAGTTAACCAAAGGGTTAACTCTGAATGTTGTTACTTGAAAATCAAACCCATACTTCATCTCCCTCTTATTGCTTTTCGTTTCTTCACTTTTGCAGCTCCAGCAGAACTTAAAGCAACTCTATGATCGATGACTGTCGATCTACACAAATTTTGTGGTGTTTTACTTAGATAACCAAACATCATGTTCTTTGTAGGATTAATTTTGTCAATTCATTCTATGGTTTTTATTTAGGAATCGGTTTTAGGGTCTTGAATTATTTTAATTGTGTTGTGTTCAATTTATCGGTGATATTTGGAAGTGATGTTTGGGTTTGGAAGATTAATACTGTTGAAAAGAGTAGGAATATATGCAGAAATAGGCCTGTTCTGGACCCTCGTTTTCAAATCTAAGCCTTTTTTATTTCTTACAAATCTAAGCCTATCAAATGGATTCCATCCAATTCCGTTATATCAGTTAATATCTCGTGTTGACCGGTCAATATCTCGCCAAAATATCGTTTAAAGATATATCGTGAACGGGAGAAGATTACATTTATGCCCTTTCCATGTTGTGAGATAACGACAAATATTAGAAAAATACACTATCAAATGTTCATCCCCATCTTCTTCTTCTTCACCTTTCCGTCTGGTAGAAATACTCTTCCATTTATTTTCATTTTTTCTGGTCTTCCATCTGGAAGAGATGAGTAACAAAATCCCATCCTCAAACAACGACAACAACAACAACGGTTCTGTGTGGTTTGATGTGGTTGGAATGGGTAATTACAATGATGATTACTGTATTAATTCGATGATTTCGACAACAACAAATCGAATTTGGGGGTTTTGGCATCAATTGATAGTGAGTCTTGATTTAATGGCGATGAACAACGAAAATGGATGGTTTTGTAAGATGGTGAAGAATCGATTGAGCTGGTGAAGGGATACTGTGAATCTGGGATCGTGTTGATGGGAGAATCGATTGAGGAGTTTGCGAGAGGATCTAGCTCTGCTGGTGTTTAGGTGAACAACACAGAGAGATCTAGATTTGAAGATGGTGAAAAATCAATGGAGGAGGTTAGGGTTTGATTTGGGGTTTTTAGTGTAAAATGAATCTAGGGTTTAAATAAGGAAGAAGAGAAGTCAGATCGAAGAATTGGTGAAGATTGAAAAGGGGTTTTAGGAGTTGATACAATTTTAAGACTGGTTATTCATGAATTGAAGATGTAAGATGTTGTTGTTGCTTTAGAAAAATCAAGGGTTTGTGTAATTTGTTGAAACAATAGGAAAATGTTTCTTGTTTCCATCGATTTGAGCTTGAATTGGATTTGGTTTGTTAATTGAAGTTCAGAAAAGACAAGAAGACGGTGTTGCTGGTGGATTTGAGAAGATAATGAGCTGAACTGAAGGTGGTGATGTTTTGGCCAAATGGTTGATGCAACGGAGTCTGAAGCTGCAATGAGAAGGATATGGCAGTGTGGTGTTGGTTGAGCACAATTGATGGTTTCTGAGCTGAAATTAATGTTGAATGCGAAAGTTACAGAGAGTGGTTGTTGCTGCAAGAAATGATGTAATGGTGATGCTAGGTTAAGAAGCTACAAAAATGATGTCGGTGAATTGGATTGGTGTTGTGTTGCAGTTGAGGATAAGAACAAGAGTCTTCAATTCACTGAAGTAGTGTTCGGCTGAGGCAGAGAAAATTGTGTTGGTTGCAGTATGATGCTGATGAATGAATGTGTGTTTACAGGGAATGGTGGTTAAATGGGGATTATTTAGCAGTTGGCTCAATCTGAGCTAGGAGTTGCATGTGGTGTTTGAGTTTTGGAAGGAGGCTGTGTGAGATGCAGGGATTATGATATCGAGGAATGAGTTGAACTGGGAAGCTGCTTTGGGTTATGGATTTTGTGAACTAGAAAAGTTTTTGCTGCTATGGTTTATGGGCTGGAGTGTTGTTAGCTGCTTCAGATGGCGGCATTGTTTCGTTGGTTGATAGCAGTTTGCAGGCTTGCAAGTCTGGTGCAGTGGTTGTTATAATGGATTGTGCAACTGTGACTAGATGGATATATAAGTTAACATGAAGATGGTGGATGCTCATTGATGGCTATGGAAATGAAGAGATGAGGGAGTTTTGTGTTGTTGTTCTGAGCTAGTGTATGTATAGCTGCAGGCATGGATGAAGGATACAGAGATGAGATGTTTGACAGTGCTAAGAGGGTGCATGAATGAAGGAGCTGAATGATTAAAAAAGATCCTATGCCTTCGATTTTATGTGGCTAGATTTATTACACGTGTACTTATGAACAAGATCTTAGCCATTCACTTTATATGTAATCTCTGTCGTAGATCTTAGATGGGGTGTTTGAAGGACTAAATCGTCTTTTAAACTGGAAAAATATGGATAGGTGGCATATAACTGCATCTAACTTTCCATCCACCAAAACTGGCCTAGTTTTGTAAGAAATAAAAAAACAGGCTTAGTTTTGTAGACCATAAAAAAAAACAGGCCTAGATTTGTAAAAAGCCCAAAAGAGTATTGGTGGTGATGTGGTGGTGGGAAGAAGAAATGACTTGTTCAATAGAGCATTTTCAATTTGGGGAATACTGCCCCTATTAAGTTTTTTGTAATTAAGCTTACTTCATTTATTATGTTTGTAATAGATAGATTTTAATTTTAAAATATTATTTTGATACCTAATTTTGAATATTTTTTTTATCTGTAAAAATATTTAAGTTAATATTAGTAAGATTAAATTCAAAATTATAATTTTGAATATCATATAAAAATAATAATTTTGAATCGCATCTGACTAAGCAATTCTTAACACCTACTAAAACCTCTCTAATGCATCTAGAAATGTTGAATCTGTCTTTGAAAGATTAGATTGAGTACTTTCTAGTACTTCTTGGAGATTAATGTTCGAAGATGTAGTTGTGCTTCATTTACCAAGAATTAGCAGTGATCATGCCTCCATACTGTTTAACACCATGAGAAGAAAGGGTAAAAAAAAAAAGACAATTCAAAATTAAATATCGTTGGACTGACCATCCACACTTTCTGGAGGAAGTTGAGAAAGGTTGGAATCTGTCGACTAGAAATACCTTAAGACAACTTGATAACCTGAGTACTGACCTTATGAAATGGAGCAAACAAACCTTTGGAAACATTCATATGGAGCTGGAAGCTGAGAGAAAAAAGTTAGTTGAGATACAGTCAAAGGCGCATTTGATAGATACTAGAGTGGAAGAGAACACTATCATCAAAAATATTGAAACTCTAGTGAAAAGCGAGAGAATATGTTCGGGAGCAAAGAAACCAATTCAACAGGATTCCTAGTGTAGACAAAAACATTCACATCTTTCATCTATCCGTTTTGCATAGAAGAAGCAAAAACAGAATTGACACACTTAAGAATGAGAATGGTGACTGGATATTTGATCATAAAATGATACAAGATATGCTAGTCTCTCATTTTCATAATGTTTTTTCAGTGGACCATAAAGTCAATTCTAACATGTTTTCTATGGATTCAGAATGCAGGTCTCTGACAACAATCCCATCAATGGAAGAAGTCCACACGGTCATAAAGCAAATTAAACCCCTAAAAGCGCCTGGTCCAAATAGCTATCCTACTTTATTCTACAAAAAAGAGTTGGCATATTATTGGATCTGAGGTTACCTAGATCATTCAAGAATGCTTCAGAATTTCATGTCTCCCTCCAGGTCTCAACCATACTTACTTTGATCTAATACCTAAGACAGGGCAACCAACAACTCTATTTGATTATATGCCAATTTCCCTATGCAATGTCCTCTACAAAGTAGTCACCAAAATCATCACCAAGAGGCTAAGTCCTTTCTTAGATGAAATTATTAAGAAAAATCAATCTTCTTTCATCCTGGAAGGCAAATTGTAGATAACATTGTTTCTACCAAAGAGCTAGTTCATTCTATGAGTCATTCTAACTCTATCTTAGGTACTTTTTTCTTAAACTTGATATGAGCAAGTCCTATGACAGAGTTTATTAGGGTTTCTTGAGTATGGTATTACACAGTTATGGCATTTCAGGCTCTATACACTCCCTAATTATGAAGTGTGTACAGTCTACGTCTTTTTATGCACTCTTAAATGGCTATCATGAAGGAATGTTTCGAGGTGAAAGAGGTATTAAGGTAGGGATGTCCCTTGTCCCCTTATCTTTTCACTTTATGCTCTCAAAGCTTGTAAAGTATCATTATGAGAATGGAAATGGATGGTCTTTACTCAGGTTATAGGTTGAATAGATGGGCACCCCCAGTTACACATCTTATGTTTGCGGATGATGTCATGTTATTTGGAATCATGAATGAGGGAACAATTGCAACTATGTCCAAAATTTTGCATGAATAACTCATCTTGGTCGGGTCAACAGGTAAACTTCACTAAGTCATCTATCACGTTCAGTAAAGAAGTGTCTTCTACAAGACATAATGAAATCATTAACATGTTGGGAGTCAGAAAGATGGATATTAAGGAGAAATATTTGGGTGTAAAAATTCTAAACAATGAAAATAGGATAAACACCTATGACTTTCTCACTGACAAGTTTGATGCAAAACTCTCTGGATGGAAGAGACACTTTGGTAGAACTACTTAAATATAAAATCCGTTCTTGCACTCATGCCTCTTTTCTACATATCTACATCTTTGGTCCCAAAGGAGGTTGTAACACCCCGTGTTTTTAGCATGGCGCATGCTAAAGGATGCGCCATGTATTGAGATGAATCTTCATCCAAAGCTTCCGTTGCGTAGTAAAAAGAACATTGGCCTAAGCCAATACGCTGCCAAAAATGGCATATTGCATGGGCATATTGGTCAAGGCCAATATGGAACCAAGAGAGTGTAAGTTGTAAGCTATATTGGCCACAGGCCAATCTCGCATCAAAGGATGCATTAGGCCAGTTGGGTACATGGCCTTAAGAAATTTTAGTGTTAACATTAACATAGCACATTACGCAGGTCATGGGCATATGGCCAATATTGCAACAGGCCAGAGCAGGTTGGCCTTGGCAATGTACAACCATTACAGCTGGATATTGGAGTGGCCTATGGTCCAAAGCTGGAAATAAAGCCATCACGACCCTTCACTGGACCTGGCTCAGGAAATGTTCAGCCCATCATGGCCGGACATTGAACTGTCCCATGAGCAGTAAATGAATGTACATCCATCACGGTTGTACATTGTAGTTGGCCAGGGTAGTAATGTGTAACCATCAAGGCCTTGAGAGTTGACGAATGGTTTTTGCTCCCCTAATCTAAATTTTATAAATGTCTTTAAAACATATATAGGGAGGGGTAGTTGGTTGAAGGTGCATATGCGGACCATGCACCAAGTAAGCTTCATAACTTAGCCAAAAAGTATAAATGATGCTTATGCCTCATTTATAGCTTCGTAGCCTTGGAAATGGAGAATATTAAGCATGGGCATCACTATGCCATGCCACACACTAAATATGCATTCCTTGGATGCATTTTGACGGAACGTCCGATACGGACTAGGCCATTACCATCATGGCTTGGCCACGACCTTGCCAAAGAGTTGGCTTAAGTTTATGTCCCTTCGAGGATGAACTACTATTTGTTCTTGATCCCTTCAGAGTAGGGAAGGGTACGCAGGAAGCCGCAATGAGTTGCAATATTCTTGGTCCAAAGACTTTGTCGCTCATATCATCTATTTGAGAGATAATTACGGCAATTGGCCTATCATATCATCTGGCTCAGTATTGCGATGCAAGAGATGATTGTGGCCAGACTTGATGAGGCGAGTTGCATTCCATTCCTAGGATGCTCATACTTCCTATCAAGGCATTCGACTTATGATGGTTATTTTCAATAATGTTGTAGTAATAGGTTCGTTCAAGACTTGTAACGCAGATTTTTTAGACTTAATTTTTGTAAATAAAAATAACAAGCTCATTTGAAAAGTTGTTTGGAAATTATGGAGAGGCTGGGGCTAGGATTCCGCTATTTACCATTTTCAAAGTGATGCTAATTACAATCATGCAATTTCACACGTTCAATTTGATTCTCAACTATTGCAAAAGTAGATTTTATAGAAACAACAAATGTTAATCCAAAGCATGGGATATCAAAACCCTTGGCTAAGCATATTCCATCAATAGAAAATACAATTGTTTAACAAAAATCATAAAATCTATTTCAATCTAGGCAAATAATCATAATTAAAAATTGCACAAATTAAATAATTAAGAATTACCACTTTTTCATTGGAAAGATAGCTTCCTCAA
Organism: Papaver armeniacum; assembly: GCA_023531295.1. Lineage (NCBI taxonomy): Eukaryota > Viridiplantae > Streptophyta > Magnoliopsida > Ranunculales > Papaveraceae > Papaver > Papaver armeniacum. Next base: position 606,445 of record JAJJWW010019006.1, read on the forward strand.
TCGCCCCAAGGATTGGGTTTAGCCCATCATTGTGTAAACTTTCTCAAAGTATTGATTCATGCTCAAAAATTGTTTACAAAGATGAAATGGAGAGAAAATGATTAAAAACCGGGTGTTTGCAACGTTTATAAATGTTGCAAAACACTGTTACAAAGAACGATAACAAATATACGTCACAAGATCTGCAGTAGTATGACCCTCAAGGTTCTGTCGTTGACACTGTTGAAGAACGACGGTCTTTGGTTGTCTGTTCTTCGTGTTCTTGGTGCAGCAGCAGCAGAAAACAATTCTGCAACTCGATCAATCCTCACTCTGTTGTGCTCCAAATTCTCCCAAAACTCTCCTCCACCCTTCTGTGGTGCACGAGTACCCTTTATATATCCATAGACATCAAAAAATATTGCTCCATCACTGCCAATGATCCTCCATTACTCGGTTATATTCTCATGCAAGATACGGGAATTTCTTCCCTTTTTAATCTCCTCCACGCTGTTTTCTCTGGCAAGCATGCTTCTACACGTTCATTACTCTTCCCAGATAACAAAAAACAAGTTGCTACCCACGAAAAATCCCATCGACACGTACAATCCCGTGAACAACTCCTCCCATGCACATATTGCCCTGATTTCTTCTTGCGAGTTATCTAGCCCAATTTTATCAATTTCAACGCCCTAACAGACTTGTTATATCAAATAGAGAATACCCAATTAAATTCAGCCATTGAATCTCCCTTAATCGTGTCCAGAATCAACGAGAAAATATCTGCAGGAAATAACCAGTTTTCCCGCAAAAAAAAAAAACTTTTCAAACCATGGGGAAGAAAGGGTTGCCCCTTAACCAGCTATGGGGTGCAGTTAGCATGTGGGTACCCCTTAGTAATTTGGATACCCCTTATCCAAAATTGGGAGTCCGAATAACACGTGTCCTTCGGGTGCCAAAATCAACTTTTCGAGCCGAATTTTCCAAAAAATGTTTATTTCCCAAAAATGCCGACAAACACAAAAAACATCATAATAAGTACAAAATTGAGTACCAACAATACGGAAAATTGAGGACAACTTAGACACAAAAATGTGTCTATCAACTTAGGCATGTACCAATGGCGTATTGGGCATGGCCTCGAAAGTAAGCTACATCGATATGCAAGTTAGTGGAGCTTGCATAAGCCTAATGAGAGTATGTCACGCCTGAATCGACAGTATGACGGTTACTCAGCTGGATAGAAAATTTAGTGATGAATTTCCTACATTGAGGCAAGGCTTTATACACTTGTCCAATGGTAAATTGGAACGGTGTGGAAGCTAAGTTAGCCGCATCATGCTTCACGAGCATGCTTGCAAGGGAAAATCGACGTGCATTTTCCTAATTTTATGGCCCAGTCAGCAGCATAATAATGGCGCATCGGGGAAGTTATGGCCTGCGCGCCCTGGCGCGCTAGGCGTAAATTTTCTGATCCGTCACAGTTGGTATCAGAGAAAGTTCCGAGATAACTCTAGGGATCAATGGGAGTGGACTCATTAGCGAGTATTTTCTTTGAATGGAAATCTTAAAGTTGGAGAGTAGGCCACATTTTGCGCGGAAAGAGTTTGTAACTACTATGCCAGTTACTTTGCGAATCGAGTTGAGCTTGTTTAAGTGCTGTGAGTTTTCCTTGGCAACTGGCCAATGGTATGCGTTGTCAGGCCCGACTAGCATCTCACTTACGAGTGGCAACCTGGATGACCGTCAGGGACGGTAGGAAATTGAATTTTGTTCCACACAGTACTGCGCTAAGATCTTGTCATTTCGATGACATCTTCAACCTTGTGAATCTTAGGGATTCCTGGGTGGTGGTATGGGATGATATCAGGATACCTTGTTGAGATATCTCTCTTGGAAACTGTCCAATTGAGATTCTTGGTAACGTTGTGGACTCTTTTTGGATTACTGAGTATGTGGTATGAGACGTTTGCTTAGAAGGTCGTAATTGATGCTCCATAACGAACTGAAGAAACGTTGCGTGATTTCTGATCATCTGGTATGAGACTTTTGCTCAAGAATCCAAACCGAAGAGATTGTCCAGAATAGTTTTAGTTTTGAATTTCGGGGACGAAATTCTTTAAAGGGGTGAATATTATAACACCCCGTGTTTTTAGCATGGCGCATGCTAAAGGATGCGCCATGTCTTGAGATGAAGCTTCATCCAAAGCTTCCATTGCATAGTAAAAGGAACATTGGCCTAGGCCAATACGCTGCCAAAAATGGCATATTGCATGGGCATATTGGTCAAGGTCAATATGGCACCAAGAGAGTGTAAGCTGTAAGCTATATTGGACAAAGTCCAATCTCGCATCAAAGGATGCATTAAGCCAGTTGGGTACATGGCCTTGAGAAAAGTTAGTGCTAACATGACACATGACGCAGGTCATTGGCCTATGGCCAATATTGCAACAGGCCAGAGCAGGTTGGCCTTGGCAATGTACAACCATTACGGCTGGATATTGGAGTGGCCTATGAGCCAAAGCCGGAAATAAAGCCATCACAGCCTTTCACTGGAACTGGCTCAGGAAATGTTTAGCCATCATGGCCGGATATTGGAACTGTCCCGTGAGCCAGAACTGACTGTACAGCCATCACGGCCGTATATTGCAGTTGGCCAGGGTAGTAATGTGCAGCCATCACGTCCTTGGGAGTTGATGAATGATTTTTGCTCCCCTAATCTAAGTTGTAAAAATGTCTTTATAACATATATAGGGAGGGGTAGTTGGTTGAAGGTGCATATGCGCTTAGCCAAAAGAGTATAAATGATGCTTAGGCCTCATTTATAGCTGCGTAGCCTTGCCAATGGAGCATATTAAGCATGGGAATCACTATGCCATGTCGCAGACCAAATATGCATTCCTTGGATGCATTTTGGCGGAACGACCTATACGGACTAGGCCATTACCATCATGGCTTGGCCACGACCTTGCAAACGAGTTGTCTTAAGTTTCTGTCCCTTCGAGGATGAACTATGGTCTGTGCTTGATCCCTTCAGAGTAGGGAAGGGTACGTAGGCAGCCGAAATGAGTTGCAACATTGCCGGTCCAGCAATTTGTCGCTCATATCATCTATTTGAGAGATGGTTGCGGCAATTGGCCTCTCATATCATCTGGCTCGGTATTGCGATGCAAGAGATGACTGTGGCCAGACTTGATGAGGCGAGTTGCATTCCATTTCTTGGATGCTCATACTTCATATCTAGGCATTCGACTTAGGCATGTACCAATGGCGCATTAGGCATGGCCTCGAAAGTAAGCTACATCGATATGCAAGTTAGCGGAGCTTGCATAATCCTAAGGAGAGTACGTCACGCCTGAATCGGCAGTATGACGGTTACTCAGCTAGATAGGAAATTCAGTGATGAATTCCTTACGTTAAGGAAAGGCTTTATACTCTAGTCGTATGGTATGTTGAAACGGTGTGGAAGCTAAGCTAGCCGCATCATGCTCCACGAGCATGCTCGCGAGGGCACATGGACGTGCATTTGTCTAGTTTTATGGCCCGGTTAGCAGCATAATAATGACGCATCGGGGAAGTTATGGCCTGCGCGCCCTGGTGTGCTAGGCGTAAATGTTCCGGTCCGTCACAGCGGTACTTCAAAAAACCAACCAGACTATGAGGAATTTTTGATGGGGTCACACAAATGAGGAGAGGAAGAAGCACCATATCAACTGGAAATGGTTTTCTATGAGCAATGACAAAGGAGGTTTGGAGCTAAGATCTTTAGAGTAGCTAAACATGGCTCTCGTAGCAAAATTAGCATGAAGATTCTTAACTGATTTTGGTTTGCTTTGGGAAAGATTATTGCATGCTAAATATCATAGAGGTATACTATTTTGGACTGCCACTAAACCACTGCCACTAAACCACAAAAATGCTCATCTACTTGGTTGCAATGTTAGAAAGCAGAAAATATTTGAAGTGTGTCTGCTTATGGATTATAGGGGATGGTTCTTAAATAAAAGTATGGAAAGATCCATGGATTCCTACACTCCCAGGTTTTACTCCACCAACGCCTCAACTTGGTAATACCCCAATAAATAATGTAAAGGATTTAGTCATCCATGAAGAAAGAAGATAAAATTCTGAACTTATAACTCGATCCTTTGAACCTTTTATTGCGAGTCAGATTCTTTCAATTCCCATTGTGCGGGTGGAGGTGAAAGACAAATTAGTTTAAAGCTTGACTGAACATGACAACTTCGACCGCACCATCCTTCCAGAAACTCTTAGCTGATCTCAATAGCGAGTCCTTATCACTTAATTAATGATAACTCCTTTCCTTGGCGAAATTTCTGGTCTGTCAATTCGATTGCTCCAAAAATTAAGATGTTTGTATGGAGGTTACTTCGTAATGGCGTGGATACCCTTAGCAAGTTGGGAAAATTTATTGATGGACTTCCCACTGAATGCCAGTTCTGTAGCATGGAGGATGAAATAGTGGACCATTATTTCTTCATTTCCAACTTACAAAATCTATTCTATTTGGTTCCCCCCCTCTCGTTCGTAACTACGGATGCTCAAACTCTTATAATCAGGCATTGTTTAATTCAGTGGCTTAAAATACAAGATAATGGTTACACTTTTTGTCAAGGCTCATTCTCCTGTGGGCAATTTGGAGAGCAAGGAACAGATTACATTTTGAGAAAGTTAAGCCCGATATATCAACAATTCTTAATGGAGCAGCTTACTGGTTCAACACCTTCTTTCATTCGGAAGAGTTATCAAGTTCTCAGATTTCAAATCATGCAAGTACTCCTGACAGTGTAGTCAATATGGTCTTGTGGACACCGTCTCATGTGAGTTGTCTCAAGCTTAATGTGGGTGCAACAATTCATTTGGGGTACAACTGCGGCTGCAATAGTGGTGAAAGATCATAATGGTCATATAGTTGCATTAGGCACCGCCGTTCACCATCAATACAGACCTCAAGTGGCAGAGGCGTCAAATTTTCTCATAGCAACAAAGTTATCTCAGCAAATGCATTACCAAAACTGCATCATTGAAGGAGACTGCCTGATTGTTGTGAATTTAATTAATGGTGATGTTGCCTCAATTCCCTATAGAATCCTCAGAATGGTCGAAGAAATTAAAAGTGCATCTCACTCTTTCAGCTCAATCTATTTCACAAGAGCTAATTCCGAAGCTCATAATCTCGCTTCCTATGCTGCAAAGCATAATGACCAGGTTGTATGGACATCTTCCCAAATCCTATCTTCCGTGTTAAGTTGCTTGTTTGAAGACACTATCCTTAATTAGCCAGCCTTGTTTGTTGTTTTCATCCACAAAAGAAAAAAAAGAAAAAAGAAGAAGTAGAAGATACAACAAAATAAAAAACTAGACGAAAATTGTTATTCCCACGTGTAATATCAGTTTAACTTAATACTAGATTACCGCGCGCAGTGGGGGCCGACCGAAGAGAAATAAATATACAAATAAAAACCAACACAAGTGATACCACCTGCGAAAAATAGAATAATAAGAAAACACAAAATACCTATTTAAAAATGAAGAACGGAGAAAATACCTCGCATAATCATTTCTGGAACGCTGATTTTAGGTGTCTTTTGGTTGCCTAATCTAGTCATAAAACACAGAATGCTGCTATTGCAATTGTTGCTTGTATTGGGTTTTCCTAAGATATGTACTGAGTACAAGAGAAATTCACTTGCATACAATTATTTGGAAAGAGGAGTTGGCAGTCCTGTAACATCCTATGCTACCACATGTTTAAACACAAACTTGTCCTTCTAGACAAACAAATTTAAAAAAGATCACAATGTGAGGATTTTAGGTCTGTGAGATAATCAACGCTGATATCTCAAAACTGTAATTCCTTGTTCCTCGCTGCATCCAAACATATAACAACCAAGTTATTTCACTTATCTTCCATTTTGTCTATGTGTAATGAGCTTCAATAAACCATAAATACAGAAATTATTTTACGGACCCATTTCTACAATTTATCTTGTAAACAAAACCCACTAATCAAAATCCCTTTAGGATCCTTAAACTCCAACAAATTTCAAGGCACTTCTATAAGGCATTTTATCAAATAGGTATTGAGCATTGTACGATAATGTATGTTTCTCAAAATAGGCCAGATAAATTATAACCTAGGATGAATATCAGTAAACATTAGTTCATCAATCATGATTGTTATATGGATAAGCTATGCAAACAACTATACATGATCATCTCTATAATTACAAGTGGTTTTTGGTAAGATACACAAAAGATGGAAGTATAGACACAATGGAAAATGGAGGTTAGATAAACGAAGTAGTTGTAAAGATGAAGAATCCATACCACAAAACGTTTGTAGCCTACTTGTATCACTGAAATTGGGAAGGAGGAAGAATTCTGTAAATTTTGGTGAAAATGATACGCACCCAGTAGCAAAGGGAAAATAGGAAGCGAAGAAGAGGGTGAAAATATATTTTCGGTGTTTAGGGATCGGATCTACGGGTCGATAATTTTTTACCCGACCCGATACGTCGTCTTCTCTACCCGACAAATAGCTTAAGAACTCAGAGAAAATAATTTGATAGGAGTCCGAATCTTCTGATCAATGTAATGGTTTTTTAAAAAAAAATTTGAACTGTAAATATATTCCTTCGAGTATATATAAAGGATGTTTGTCATCAATTTGATTGATCGACTCCAATTTTTTTCCCAAATTCACGAAATTGTGAATTTTTTTTCATTTTTCTGTACAAAAATCGTGACGGACAGAAATGCATTAAGTCGTCACATATAAGGACTCCCTTCGGTCGTCCAAAAATGCATGTTATTCTAGTTTTTGAAGAACGGGCCCCTAGCTCAGCTGGTCATCCCCGTTCCCCAAAGTTTCATGCGTTCTAGGAGGTCCCAGGTTTGAGTCCCCAATGGCGTAATATTATAGAAATTAACATGGAAGGTAGAGTTAGTTTGCCCCCCTTGTGACACAATCTCAGCCTCCCATCCGCTTCGTCTCCTTTGGCTAGGTTACCCATGAGGTTCGCTGGTAGGCTAGCACAACAACCTGTTCAATTAATGTAGTAGTATGCCGTTGGAGCTTAGCTTTTTAGGCTTCCAACTAATTTCATGTAATAATCGTTATTTAAAAAAAAATAGACAAAAATTGTTATCGGAGTGCTTGCATTACCCATAGAGTCGGTAAAATTTTAATGTGAATAAATAGAAACTACATCTTCCAAAATGGTTGCCATGGGCCATGGCTATTGTCCAGTGCACCGTGCACGACACACTCTCCTAGCTGTTTAATCGTACTTTTTTTTGAAGGAAAAAGGCAGAGCCTCACAATAAATTAACATTGTTTTAATCGTACAATAACTAGTTGGAATATTACATATTTTTTTCCATCAATAATTAATTAAAAAACAAAAATAAATTAACATTGTTTTATTTATTTTCTAATTAATTTCGCTATTAAAATTTTTTTACTCTGGATAAAAACATCGATTAAAAAAACAGAAAAGTACAAACCACCACAAACAAACCGTTTAATAATAAATACCAGTCTTATGGTGATGTGAGTGATGATGAATTATTAAATTTCAGTCCACAGTCAAATTTAGCCGGCGGCATTTCTCTCCAAAATCTCCCATTATTACTACGAGTTTATCGCCTTTCAAATCTCTGGTTTTCACTTATTTTTCTCCGCACTTATAAATAAATTTTCCGCATTTTCCCATCCCTCTCCTTTTCTCTCTATTTTCAGAGTTTCTCTTTTCTGGGTCTCTCTCCCTATCTGGAATTGGAATCTCTAATCAGATTTCAGGTTTGTTTCTCAATCTGGGTTCTCAATTTCCTTTAACGGGTTCGTTCGTTTTACTCTCTGGATTCTACTCTGTTTCGGATTCATTGTTCTAAACTGTTAATGGTGTTTTCAGATAAGATTAGATCTATTCTCTGTATGGGTTTTTTCTAATGATGGGTTGAATTTGTTTTGCAGGGGGCTATTTATGTTGCATCTGTGAAGTCATTGGATAAGAAAAGGTGTGACCTTTTTCAATTTCTGGATTTTGTTTGAGCAATGTTGTTGGAGATTCAATAAATTCTAATCTTAAACCAAACAAAAAGGGAATTTTTGGTTGTGTTCTGAAATCTGCAATCAATTTTCTTTAAAGGGTTTCTTTCGTTTCCTGATTTGATCTGATTTGACCAAAATGGCAGACAACCCAAAACCAGAAACAACACCATTGATTAGAACAAAATCAGCAAGAATACTTCCAGATTTCAAACAATCAATTAAACTGAAATATGTAAAGCTTGGTTATCATTATCTTATCACCCATGGAATGTATCTGTGTTTATCTCCTCTTGTAGTACTCATTGCAGCTCAAATCTCAACATTCTCTTTAAAAGACCTTCATGATTTATGGGATCATCTTCGATTCAACCTTATATCTGTCATTGTTTGTTCAACCCTTCTGGTTTTCTTATCCACCCTTTACTTCCTTACAAGACCAAGGCCTGTTTATCTTGTTGACTTCTCTTGTTACAAGCCTGAGGATGAGAGGAAGTGCACTAGACAGATCTTTATGGAGAGATCAGGGTTAACCGGTTCGTTTACCGAACAGAATCTTGAGTTTCAAAGGAAAATTTTAGAGAGATCGGGTCTTGGTGAATCGACTTACCTTCCGCCTGCTGTTCTTAGAGTTCCTCCTAATCCGTCTATGGCGGAAGCGAGAAAAGAAGCTGAGATTGTTATGTTTGGGGCATTGGATCAGTTGTTTGCAAAAACTTCGCTCAAGCCGAAAGATATTGGTATTCTGATTGTTAATTGTAGTTTGTTCAATCCGACTCCATCGCTGTCTGCCATGGTTATTAACCATTACAAGCTTCGAGGGAATATTGTGAGTTACAATTTAGGTGGGATGGGTTGCAGTGCAGGTTTGATCTCTATTGATCTTGCCAAAGATCTTCTTCAAGTTCATCCGAATTCTTATGCTTTGGTTATCAGTATGGAAAACATTACTTTGAATTGGTATTTCGGGAACGAAAGATCGATGCTTGTTTCGAATTGTTTGTTTAGAATGGGAGGTGCTGCAATCTTGTTGTCAAATAAGAATTCAGAAAGGAGGAGATCTAAATACCAGTTGGTTCACACTGTTCGTACCCATAAAGGAGCTGATGACAAATGTTTTTCATGTGTTACCCAAGAGGAGGATCCAGCTGGAAAGGTTGGTGTTTCTCTATCTAAAGATCTGATGGCTGTTGCAGGGGACGCTTTGAAAACCAACATCACCACATTAGGACCTCTTGTTCTTCCAATGTCCGAACAGTTACTTTTCTTCGCTACATTGGTTGGGAAGAAACTCTTTAAGATGAAAATTAAGCCATACATTCCGGATTTCAAATTGGCTTTTGAACATTTCTGCATTCACGCTGGTGGAAGAGCTGTCTTGGACGAACTGGAGAAGAATTTGCAGTTATCTGAATGGCACATGGAACCCTCTAGAATGACGCTTTACAGATTCGGTAACACTTCAAGCAGTTCTCTTTGGTATGAATTGGCTTACACAGAAGCTAAAGGAAGGATCAAGAAGGGAGACAGAACTTGGCAGATTGCTTTTGGATCTGGTTTCAAGTGTAACAGTGCTGTTTGGAAGGCTTTGAGGACCATAAATCCGGCGAAGGAAAAGAACCCATGGATGGATGAGATTCAACAGTTCCCAGTCGACGTTCCAAGAGTCGCAGCAATCTAAACTTGAAGGTTATTCTTCTACTGCTCTTGGCCTACCGAAAACTGATTATTCTTTTGATGGTTTATATGAATGGGCAACAATCTGAATGCTGCACGATAGCTATTTGGTTGTGAGATGCTCGTAGGGAGAAAGGAAATCAGTTAGGATTGATAATTTGTGTGAGTGATGATTTAGACTAGAAATTTGTGATATTTATGTTGGTTTTCTTTGGGTACTGAAAATTGTTTGAGTGTTTTTTTTTACTCCATTAGGGAATTTGAGTTTTAGACGCAGATTAAGAAGCCGAAATTGGGTTATTACTCAGGCTAACTTAATTCATGACTTATGTGGGGGAGGAGGGAAAGAAGAAGAGGGTGTTTAGAGATTGTCTATCTGTATTTAGACCCTAATTCCATTTAGTGGAATTCAATAGATTCATTATTTTGATCTCTGTTTCAATCAACTTTGTTATATACTGTATTCTTTAACTTTTCCTTGGCTATGTATTTTGTTTTTGTTTTACTGCTCTTAAACTGCTGCTGTCAGGTATTCCAAAATTGAAACAAGGGTGCAAAGTTTCAAAAGCATAAAGCACATAGGATTGGAAGTAAATGAAAATTTATACCAAGTAACAAAGATGCACAATGATCTACTAACACTTCCTCCTTTTACTACGCCGCAGAATTGGTATATATGTTACTCCCTGAACTCTCACCATTATCGGGAGTCGCATTATTACCGGAACATTCTCCGATATCTTTTAAAGAAACAAGGGTATTCATGTGAAGAATTGCTTGAAGGCATGAAAGGCCCTTACCATCGTCATTCCGAAGCTTAGTGAAAGATGTTGTATTAGTGTCATAGCAGTATAGATATGATAGACTCTTCTGTTTATACCATAATAGAAAGATGTTGTATGTACCTGTGCTTCCCTGTGCAATTGATTGCTATACTAAACTCCTTACTCCAACTCCAATTGTGGTTGTAGTACCGTGTTACTCTGGGTCGCAGTATTCTTATATTCTCAGTTCTATGTTTAAGTGCCCATACTAGGATTTCATCACAGCCAGCATCATACTGAATTACACACAGATTTCCCCTCATCAACTCGAGTTTATTAGGAAAGGTGACATGTAGATCAATAGGTAGTGGTGTGACGTCCTTGAACTTGTCATCTGCCAGATCATACGCGACAACCTTATACACCCTTTTTGTTCCTGGGATGCTCTCACCAATCCAATGAATTGCTCCATTAGCAAAGAGGCCAGACGAACAGAATAGGTATGATACGTTTTCTTTTCTTCTCCACCCACTTTGAGAGCCAAGAGTATATACCTCCACAAGTCCCTGTGACGCATTATTTAAGTAACTGCATCTGTCCTTATATTCATTGGTGGCAGGAAGGTATCCAAATCCAAGTTCTTGCCACCCATATGGTTCACTTGAGCCGGGAAGAAAAACAAATTCTCCTGTCACCGGATTGCAAATTCCAACACAGTTACAATCTTTTGTGACTTGGTTATAGAAGCAAAGGCAAACCAAACCGTTGCATGAACCAACCATGTGATGATAAGAATACCATTTTTTGGCTTGCCAACTGTATTTTACACGGTCTAACTTTGTTAGTGTTTCGTTCGGGTGGTCTTGCTCCTGATCTGCTTCGTAGTCAAACTCATCTCCGCAATAGAGTTGTACTTCTGCTCCTGATTCAGCAGATAGATTATTAAGGTTTGCATATGCGAACAAAAGAAGGGTGACATTATCACCGATAATGAAGTATATTTTCTATGATATCTATGGGAAGGTTCTCCATGAAGATGATGCTGCCTTCAAAAGAAAACCGATATTATTAGAGAGAGGTCTTGGTTTCTTTTATCTCTATTCTTCTTTATAGACAAAAGAGAGGGAGCCTGAATGGCTGAATTCCGATCTCAGTCAGAATTATGGAAACGTTCTATTTCAAGGAAACTGAAAATTTCCTTAAGTTGGCGATCGGCAGTAATTCAAATAGGCCCAGCCCACAAACTTTTGGTTTCTAGATTTGTTTCAGTATTACCTCCAATAAGACATTAACTAAATAGTTGGATACAGTTGACCTTTGTCTTTGATGGAGAAACGGCTGCTAAACTCTACATTTAAAGATAAAATTCTTAAAATGTTTTAACAACCGATCAGACCGTAATTCAGAGAAAGAATTTAAAGGAAAAAAAAAAAACAGTTCTATCTGATCATTCAAAACAATACCACTGAGCTGAAAAATGTCTTGGGGGTGATAAGCTTCGCCTTAAGAACCTTGATAGTGTTACCAAAGTTGCTGCAGGATTGATTATCAGCTGCAGTAGCTCCTAGTACTCTTCCATCTGCAGCAATTCATGACTTCAAAGTGAAGGTGGATCCGACCTACCGGGAACTGCAAAGTCTGCAAGAGCACTCACTTCTTTATCGCCAGATGTGCAAAAAAGACACGTCTCAAACAATTGCTTCGCTGGAAAAAGGATTACAAGAATCAGACATTTACAACCAAAATCTGAAGAAAGCAATTCATACATCGCTAAATTAGCAATGACGTCATGCATTATTCATCTTGCATTTTCTTTGATTTGCTATTCTATACCATTGACAAAGACAACCATCATGGTGGTGGGAGAATCAAGTATGTCATTTTCAGAAAACCCTATGGCCCCAACAAAAAAAAATGGAACTCTCTAGACTGTACCCTATGTGGATGCAGAAAACTGACCAGGGCCAGCTACAATTACTGAAGATAAAGTTGGTGCATGCAAACATGGACTACAATACTGTTGTATATATAAGTTTGGTTTAAGAAAATATGGAATTTGATCCAAGTTAAGGTTTATTCATATTCTGGCACTGATGTTTAAAGTGCATTACTGACTTCAGAGATGTGTAAATTGTGGAACTAACATTGGAGGATAAGTTATAATCATATTAGCACATTGGCACTTGCAAACTTCTATAACAACCAATTAGAAGCGATCCCTATTGAAGGTATATCTAAGGCCAATGGCATGAAGAAATAAGCATTCGGACAAAGATATAGGAAATTCACCGACATTTAAAGAACACAAAGTAGACTAACTAACAGATGAATACTAAAGCAAAAGCACGTATAATTCGCAGTAAATAACAATTTATAATAATTATTACCAAAAGGCGCTCCATCAATCACTTCTCTATCATGCACGGCGCTAGCACTTTCTCCTTTTACGCTGTTTTGGTTTCTTACTCCCCGAACTCTCACCTTTATCTGAACTCACATTATAGGCACAACATTCTCCAAGATCTTTCAAAGAAACAAGGGTATTAGTGTGAGGAATTGCTTGAAGGCACGAAGAACCTTTACCATCGCCTTCCCAAAGCATAGTTAAAGTTAATGTATTTCTATCATAGCAGTACACTTTCTTATGCTTATGCCATAATAGAACTTCATTGTTCTCTGTAATTGCATATGGCCTGTACATCTCCGGGTCTCTTATTGTTATACTAAACTCATTACTCCAACTCCACTTGTGGTCATAGTAATAATCTGTTGCTCTGTGTCGCATAATTCTTGTATTATTCCTTTCCTTAAATGCCCATACTTTGATTTCATCACGGCGGCCATTATAGGTAACTGCACATAAGTGTCCTCCCAATAACTCGAGTCTACCAGTGCTAGGGTCATATCTCTTAAAATTATGAAAAGGTAGTGATGAGACGTATTTCACCTTCTCTTCTGCCAGATCGTAGGCAACAATCTTATACACCTCATGTCGTCCTTGAATTATTTTTCCAATCCAATGAACCGCTCCATTAGCAAAGAGGCTTGACGAATAGAACTTGTGAGGGATTTTTTCTTTTAATCTCCACCCACTTTGAGAGCCAAGTGTATATACTTCCAGAAGTCCGTTTTGCTCACCGTCTAAGAGCCTGTAACTGCATCTAACAACCTTATACTCCTTGGTGGAAGAAACATATCCAAATCCAATTATTCCCCAATCACCTAAGGAACTTGGTTTTGTTAAGCCTGGAAGTAAAAGGAATTCTCCCGTTACAGGATTGCTAAGCATTTGTGACTTGGGTGTTCAAGTGAAGACAAACCAACCCGTTGCATGAACCAACCATGTGATGATGATATTTGTTCCAAATTGAGTGTCCCCTTAAGGTACACAAACTGTATGTTGCAGTGTCTAACTTTGTAAGTGCCTCAGTGGAGTAGAATTGCTCGAGATTATCAAGATCATCTCCATAGTAGAGCTCGATATTTGCATCCCAAAGATTATCACTAAGGTTTGCATACGCCAGCAAGAGACCTTTCTTACGATCACCAATGATATTTTTCCAACATTTACATACCCGTCTGTTCTGTAATCTCGATTCAATGGGTAACCGAGAAAGTATATCTTGTATGAGATCAGTGGGAAGGTTATCCATGGAGTCTTTCTCTTCTCTAACTCCAATTCTACAGTCCACAAGAAGAACTAGTGAAGGAAAACGAAGGTGAAGAAGAAGATCAAATTCACAATAAAAAAACCCTAAAAAAAACCACAAACTCAGAAATGTAAACTTTAGTATAGATGTTAGATATGTGATACAAACACGGTTTAGGTTAATCTAAAGGTACACAATGTTCTACATTCTCTTAGGCATTTAGACAAACAGGTAATATATGAGATCGTGAGTGAAACTGAAATTGCGAGAATATGGAGAAATATATGTACCCATACCTGTAATGTGACGAGGTTTATGAACTGTAACGTGATGAGCTTTATGAATTCATTACATTGACAATATTGATTTCAATTCATCCCAACTCCATACTAATCTGGATTTCAGTTGAAATAGTTATGAACTGAAAGCAAAATTGGGAGGAGGGTGGTGGTGACAATAAGAGAGCAAAGTTTCGGTACTGGTGGTGGTGGTGATGGTGGTGACGGTGAGGAGATGAAACCGAAGGAGGTGGAGGAGGGTGGTGGTGGTGACAGTATCTACACATTCTCATCGATGAACCAGAGTACCAGACACAACATAGTTCATTTATTACTAATTTATCCTCGGTATCATTTCTATATTACGAAGTTCCAGGCAGTAAACTTAAAAACACGGAGGGGTATTCGCGTCGTTTGGGTAAGCGTATAAGTCAAGTTTACCCTTGTTGTTACATTAAATTACCTTCGTTTTTCATAGTTCGATTAGTCGTGTTTTCTAGAGGAGGGTGTTATAATATCTGTATATTCGACGAGGACATTTTGGTCCAAAAAAAGGGACCAACCAATTACTAGACTGCGATCGGCCAACTACTTAAAATGTTTTCACGATCTATGAGACCCTAATTCAAAGAAAGAATTTAAAGAAGAAAAAAAAAATAGTCAAATCTAATCATTCAAAACAATACCACTGAGCTGAAAAATGTCTTGGGGGCGATAAGTTTCGCCTTTAGATCCTTGATAGCGTTACCAGCTTCCAGCTATAGAACCTCTGCTGTCAGTTATTCAAAAAGTTGCTGCAGAATTGATTATCAGCTGCAGTAGCTCCTAGTGCTCTTCCATCTGCAGCAATTCATGATTTCAAAGTGACGGGGGATTCGGCTGCAAAGTCTTCAAGGGCACTCACTTCTTTATCTCCAGATGTGCAAAGAAGACGCGTCTTAAACAGTTGCTTCACTGTGAAAAGGATTACAAGAATCAGACGCTTACAACCGAAATCTGAAGAAAGCAATTCATACATCGCTAGATTTGCTATTCTATATCATTATTAATCTTGCATTTTCTTTGATTTGCTATTCTATATCATTGACAAAGACAAACTTCATGGTGGAAGAACCCATGCCAGTATGTGATTTTCAGAAAAAACCTATACGGATCCAACAAAAAACGAATTCTCTGGAATGCATCAGCTGGTTTAGAAAATTGGAACTTCACCACTGTTCATGTGGATGTAGTAAACTAACCAAGGCCAGTTGCGATTACTGAAGATAAAGGTTTGTGCATGCAAACATGGACTACAAGACTATTATATAGGTTTGGTTTAAGAAAACATGGAAGTCGGTCCAAGATAAGGTTTATGCATATTCTGGCACTGATGTTTAAAGTGCACTACTGACTTCAGAGATGTGTAAATTAGAGGATAAGTTATAATCATATTGGCACATTGGCACTAGCAAACTTCATGTGTGCACATTGTGTTTACTAGTGGCAATGATTTAACATGAGGTGGTTTACAACCACCTGTTCATGTGTGCACATTGTGTAGTACCATTTGGAGATGCAGAAAAGTGAAGGTGAAGTTGGTGCAGACATCGACTACACAAGATTGCTATATAAATGACTTCAGAATGTGTAAATTAATTATGGAGTTGATTGTAGTTCGTACAATCACATACTATATATTAGCACATTTGGTACTCGCCAGCTCCTGTAACTAACCATTAGAGGCTATCCTTATACTTTAAAGGCATATCTGAGGTCAGTAAAGAAGGTTTATACAAAATTAGCATGAAGCAATCCAACAAAGATATTAAGAAGTAGACTTATTAAAAGCAAAAGCACATAAGATGGGTAGTAAATGCGAATTTATACCAATTAATAAGAGGCGCTCAATTGCTTTTCTACCCTGCATGGTGCTTAGCACTTTCTCCTTTTACGCTCACTGATATCTTCCTCGGAACTCTCACCATCGTACAAAGTCGCACTATTACCGCAACATTCTCCAAGATCTTTTTAAGCAACAAGAGTATTCATGCGAGGAATTGCTTGAAGGCAGGATAAACCATTACCAT
Source organism: Papaver armeniacum (assembly GCA_023531295.1). Classification (NCBI taxonomy): domain Eukaryota; kingdom Viridiplantae; phylum Streptophyta; class Magnoliopsida; order Ranunculales; family Papaveraceae; genus Papaver; species Papaver armeniacum. The sequence continues at coordinate 622,936 of JAJJWW010019006.1, forward strand.
CGCGCTCAAAAAGCTTAGTTAAGATTAATGTATTATTGTCATAGCAGTATGGTTTTTTATCTTCACGCCGTAATAGTACTTTACTGCTCTTTGTAATTGCAATTGGCATGTGCTTGTATTTCTCTGGGCCTCTGCTGGTTGGTATACTGAACTCGTTACTCCAACTCCAATTGTGATCGTAGTACTCTTCTCGTGTCACTCTGGGACGCAATATTCTTGTATTCTTAGTCCCTTTTTTTAATGCCCATATATCTATTATTTCATCACCATGACGGAGGTATCGATGGTGAATAACACATAAGTTTCCCCCCAACAACTTGAGGTAAAAAGCTTTGTATTTCCTAGAATAATTAAAAGGTAGTGATGAGACGTACTTAAGCTTCTCATCAGCCAAATCGTAGGCGACAATCTTATACACCCGTTGCCGTAGCGTTCCGCCTGTTGCGCCAATCCAATGAATCGCTCCATTAGCAAAGATGCCTGATTTACAGAAATAGTAGGGGATGTTTTCTTTTCTTTTCCACCCACTTTGGGAGCCAAGAGTATATACCTCCACATGTCCCTCCCACGCAGTACGGTTTAAATATTGGTAACTGCATCTGACAACCTTATACTCATTGGTGGACTTAAGGTATCCAAATCCAATTACTCGCCATCGAATTTCTGGTGGTTGTTTTATGCCCGGAAGGAAAAGGAATTCTCCCGTTGCCGGATTGCATATACCACCACAAGAAGAATTTGTGGCTCGTGGTGCCCATGCCAAACAAACCAAACCGTTGCATGAACCAACCATGCAATGATAATAATGACCAGTTCTGACTCGCCAACTATATTTTGCATGGTCTAACTTTGTAAGTGTTCTGTTAGAGTAGTATTGCTCAAGATTTAATTCATATTGATCTCCATAGAATAGTTGTACTTCTTTTTCTGAGTTATCATTAAGGTTTGTATACGCGAACAACATACCGGTTTTATTCTTACCGATGAGGTTTCTCCATGTTTTGCATACTCCTTTGTTCTGTAAGATGGATTCAATAGGTAAGCGATCAAGTATGTTTTGTATGATATCTATGGGAAGGTTCTCCATGCATGAAGATGATTCTTCCTTCAAAAGCAAACCATATATAAAATAAAAGTGTTTACAGTGAATCACCCTAGTGCCTTGTAGAGAAGTCTTGTTTTTTTCTTCTTAATCTCTATTCTTTTATATACAACGAAGGAACCAGTTTCTTGTAAGCTTGTATAAAGAATTCCATTCTCAGGAATCCAATTTCGCAAACAGAATGGAAAAGTATTGTACTCTTGCAACGAAAACATAAATCGGCGCTAGGCAGTTATTTAAATGGGCCAACCGGCCAAGCCCGTAAACTTTCGGTTTCAAACTTTCAGTATATATATTACCTTACCTACACAATAAACCGTTGTCAGCACAGCCTAGAGGAGGAGGTCGGTATCCATATAGAGAATTTTGCTCTCGTCGTAAATCAAGAGTCATAGCTTAGTAAGCTGCCAACAATGGATTCAGACAGGGAAGTGGACGAAATTTCCAAAATCAACATTACCGTCCCACCACCTCCACAACACCATCCATTCCACCGCCAGAACAGCCATTTCCACGCCGTACCCCACAATATCGGCAATCCAAACCGAATCCTCTGCTGCATTAATTATCGCCAACAGCAGCCATTTAGGCCTCTTGGCAGTGTTGGCACCAAACGTTGGGACCTAGTCTATAGGAAGTGGGAGTCCTTTCTCTCCCTGTACTTATAATTAGTTTATTTGTAAAGAGTACTAGAAACATGTATAGCCGCCGTGCATAAATTTATGAAAACCAGGCAGTATAACATTTGCATACTTGATTTAGCATGAGGTGGTTTACTACTGTATTTTTCTTCTTTGCGCACTTGATAATAATAAAATAATCAGTGGAATGGATTAATCCCTCAACTTCGTCTGTGTGCAGAAACCTGTAACCGTGCATGCATGCATTTGTCAAAAACAGGATAACGTTTAAATCAGAGATTTTGTAATACACTTTGTTTTGCTCAACCGAGAGAGTTGATGTGGTGTGCTTTCAATATGGAAATATATATTCTTTTTGAGCTTGGATTATGGACGGCTGACATATTATGTTCTTCTTGGAAGTAAAAGAACATGATACAAATTATCTAAAACGATAAACTGACATATGATGTGTCTTCACTCTTCAGGTATCGTATATATTCTCGTGTTAGGATGAGTCTTGTTTGTTGCTGCATTTTTATTTTATTTTTGCATTCCGCGTGCTATTTGATAATCGTTTTCTATATCTTCGATGTACCTTGAGGGTAAGCATGTATTCAGTATACTATAGCGTTCTCATGATTATGCTTCTAACATTAGCGTGTCTTTTATTCATGGTGACATGCGAAAAACTAAAACCCTTCGTTAAATCTTTTGAAAACATAAATTATTCATCTCGCTTTTTCTTTGTTCTGTTTTCTACATCATTGACAAAGACAACCTTCATGGTGAAAGAATCCAGTATGTGATTTAGACAACGAAGAAAAACCCTATGGATCTAATAAAAATGGAACTATCTGGTGTGCATCTGGTTTAGAAACTGCAACTTCACCCCTGTTCATGTGTGTACCCTTTTGGGGATGCAGAAAAACTGATCAAGGCCAAGTTAAAATTTATTCATATTCTGGCACTGATGTTATGGAACTGAATAAGCATTTCAAGAAATGCTAGAAATGTTTAAGTTATGGAACTGAATAAGCATTTCAAGAATATTCTCCTGATGTTTCAATAAAACACAAAATAGACTATTTGATAGAGCTGAATAATAAAGCAAAACACATAGGATAGTAGTAAATGACATTTTTAAACTAATTAATAAAAGAGCTCAATGGTTGTTCTATCCTGCATGGCGTTCGCATTTCCTCTTTTTATGCTGTCTTGATATCTTACTCCCCGAACTCTCACCATTATCCGCAGTCACATTCTTGCCACAACACTTTTCTAGATCTTTTAAAGAAACAAGCGTATTCATATGAGGAATTGCTTGAATGCATGAAGTATTTTTACCATCACGGCCCCAGAGCTTAGTTAAAGTTGATGTATTATTGTCATAGCAGTATAGTTTCTTCTGTTTATACCATAAAAGAACTTCATTGCTTTCTGTAATTGCAAATGGCCTGTACTTCTCTGGATCTCTGATTGCTATACTAAACTCCTTACTCCAACTCCAATTGTGGTCGTAGTATTTTGTTACTCTGGGGCGCAATATTCTTGAATTCTCTATCTTTTTTGTAAATGTCCATACTATGATTTCATCACGGCCGCAAACATAGTGAATTGTGCACAACTTTCCCCCCAACAACCCGAGTCTAATATCACCGTCATTAAAATAATCAAAAGGCAGTGGTGAGACGTACTTGAATTTCTCATCTGCCAGATCGTAAGCGACAATCTCATATACCCATCTTTCTCCTCGTCGTCTCTTGCCAATCCAATGAATTGCTCCATTAGCAAAGAGTCCTGAATAATTGAACGTGTAAGGGATGTTTTCTGTTCTTCTCCACCCACATTGAGAGCCAAGAGTATATACTTCCACATATCCCTGTCGCACACCGTTTAAGAGCTTGTAAGTGTAACTGACGACCTTATACTCATTGGTGGAAGGAAGGTGTCCAAATCCAAGTACTCGCAGCCCTGAATATTTTGCTTGTGGTAAGCCTGGAAGAAACTGGAATTCTCCCGTTACTGGATTGCAAATACCTCCAGGACTATAATTACGTCCATCAGGAAACACTTGGATATATGGGTGAAGACAAAGCAAGCCATTGCATGAACCAACTATGTGATGGTACGAACGCCAATTTCTCGCTTCAATATTGTATTTTATGCTATCTAACTTTGTAAGAGTTTTGTTAGAGTAGTATTGCTCGAGATTTACTTTATACTGATCTCCAAAGTAAAGCTGAACTTCTGTTCGTGAGTTATCTGATAGATTATTGACATCTGCATATGCGAATAAGAGCCCGGGTTTATTATTTCCGATGAGGTTTCTCCAAGTTTTGCATACTTGTTTGCTCCGTAAGGTTGATTCCGTTGGTAACCGGAAAAGTATATTTTCTATGATATCTATGGGAAGGTTCTCCATGTAGAAATCGATTACAAATCGAAGTATGGGGAGTCGATCACGATCACCTAAGTACCTTGTATATCAGAGAGGTCATCAGTTTTCTCTCTTCACGTTAAAACCCTAGCATCAAAATATATATTCCGACTCGCCGGCCATTATACACGGGTTCTTTGCGGTAAGCAAATTGCATCAGACCCGCCAGTAATTATCTTTGCCAACGTTACCACGCATGCAGCTCTAAACCTCTGCTGTTAAGTATTCCAAAATTGCTGCAGTTGCTCCCGGTCTTCCAACAAAGCAAAGGTACTAGAATTTCACTAACGCTTCAAGAACACAAAACAAGTAGACTAATTATTTAATAGACTAATATTCATCAAAAAAATATTAATAGGAATTCTTTTTGTTTCTAGATCAACGAGCTCAAAATTAAAGCAAAAACACACAACCATATTGGCGATGGTAGTAAAAGACGATATATACTAACTAGATGACCGCTACCACGGTGGGATGGCCGACCGAAAAAATTGACGTAAAATTAAATTTTGTGTTTACAATTTAGTTCCGTCATAGGGTGAAAATATTATTTTTCCTGAGACGGCACGAAGGTATAATTTTTCCAAACACGACGTTAAAGTATCATTTTTCCAGACAAATAAGCCATGGTATATTTTTACTTTGCAAATAATTTGGTGGTGATTCAACACCATATGTTGTGCTTTTCATTTTAAAATTAGTTCTTTTTTATACTTAGTCAATCATTTTATTTTTCTTGTAGTTTTTTTTCAATTTTTTTAAGATATGTCTAATTTTAAGCTATGCCTAATTTTTAAGGAGAAAAGATACAAAATTTGGAGAATAATAAAAAAAATTGAAAAACAAAAATTTGATATCATTGTTTGTGCTCATTGCGTAGCTAATTTAAAGGGATATCCAAATATATAAAATTTATAAAAATACGACTTGTAGTTTGGAAGATACGAGGTTTTTTAAATATATATAAAAATGCATTTCTTGTTGTGCCCTTTCTTTTGGTTTATTTACAAAAATGTCTAATACCTTATTCCCCTTCCTCTTTGGTTTATTTACGAAAATGTCTAAAGGTAAAAAGGTAAATTTTGATTTAGAGGGACATTTTAGTGTTTTCCAGTGTCCGGACTAAAATTCAATCTTTTTTGTGTAATTGAAAAAAATGTCACGCTTCACATTGACACAAAGTCACCATATATAGAGTCCTCTTCGCCTCGGTCGGCCTAATTAGCAAAGGCGCTCTCACTCTGTCGCTTTCTACCCTGCATGCATGGCGCTAACATTTCCTCCTTTTACGCTGCTGTATTAATTTACTCTCTGAACTCTGATCATTATCCAAAGTCAAACTATTACCAAACCATTCTCCTAAATCTTTAAAGAAACAAGGGTATTCATGTGAATAATTGTTTGGAGGCATGAAAAATCCTTACCGTCGGCATCCCGAAGCTCGGTTAAAGTTGATGTATTATTGTCATAGCAATATAGTTTTTTAGGTTCACGCCACAATAGAACTTGATTGCTGTTTGTAAGTGCTGCAAATAGCCTGCACTTGTACATCTCAGGGCCCCTGTTTGGTATATTGAACTCTTTACTCCAACTCAAACTGTGGTCGTAGTACTGTGTTCTTCTAGGTCGCAGTATTCTTGTGTTCTTAATGTCTTTTTTCTTAAATGACCTTATTAGGATTTCCCTAGGACGGCACAGTATCACACACAATTTTCCCCTCAACAACTGGAGTCTACCGCATGACCCAATCCAATGAATTGCTCCTCCGTATGTCTCGCCAATCCAATGAATTGCTCCATCTGCAAAGAACCCACCCTCGTCCGTATGTCTCTAACCACTACTCGTTCGTGCTTCTTGCCCTTTTATATATTAATGTTGATGACCAAATAAGATGTTAATTACAGCGTTTTTTAAGGAAATCATCCCCGTCGTATATTGTAATCGTGCTTTTTTTTTTTTTTTTTTTTTTTTTTTTTGTCTCTCTAGATTGCAGCGCTGTTACAGCAGATTAGCTCTTTGATCCGGGTCTAATCAACTCACCATAATCATATCTTGCGACTGCAGCTGCTAAAGCATCAGCATCACCTTAACAATATCTCTGTTGAAGCATCCAACCCTGTTCTGTAACCAAAACTAAATGGCCACGACCGGCAGCTAATTTCCTTACCTCCTTAATGCACCCGTATATATCTCACCTTAATAAAACCTGACAGAAACCACCATAAAAAGTTATGACATAATTTGAAATGAATGATGCATAGTCCAATTTTAATCTTGAAAGAGTAAGGATAACTATAAAACTTCGGTGACAACTTTTATAGAGAAATCTACTTGATTATGATTTAAATGTAAGAGGACCAAGAACTACAACAGGTTGATTTAGTATAGGCTGTAACATAGCCCAAGCGTTACCACACAAAGGTTAGTGGCGGACTAAATAGTTGATCATACACCAAATAGAAATAAAACGAAATGTTCTTGAATCAGATTCAGTTACAACGTGGGTTGCGAACACTTGATATTAACACCTTTCCTCGATTATAAACAAAAAATAATTAAACTGAAAAAGGAGAAAAGATGATTCAGATAAAAACTGACTCAAAATTTAGATAACATTTTACTACTTAGCTTGATGAAATCTATAGTATTAGCCATTAGGGATCACTTTCTCTTTTTAAGTGCAACTTCTCATAGTTGCATTATCTTTATAAGTGTAAGTTTAAAGCTCACACACATATTGGCCCATGGCAACAACTATAGGCTATAGCTCATAACTTGTCTTTGGTAAAGGTTCTGCATTTAATTACCAAAGAAACGGTTGAAAATGGAAGCAAGCATAATGAATGATAAAGAAAGAATGGAAGCTAATTTTACTGCTCGACTTTTCGAATAAGAAGGTTTTACTAACAATAATTGGCAACAAAGAGAAATGCAAAAGAACAACAAAATTATCCTCAAGAGTAAGCGTACTTGTTTCACTTTCTACATGCAATGAATCTTAACTTTGTTATTGCTCTGTGAATTGGTGGCTTCAACAAAGCATCAAATTAGCAAAGTGATTGCTCTTTTTGTTGCAGAAATGGTATTAGGGGTATGGAATTTTCTTAGGCAACTGCACAAAAAATCATATGAAATCTTAAGCTGGATGAAAACCGGAAACAATTTAACTAAACTCAACACTAAATCAGAAAGACAATTGGAGATTGGAAGAGAGAAGAGAGAAATATTGACTTGAAATTCAGGTTTAAACAATGTTTCTTCAATTAGGAGAATAAACAAACAACTGATCGTTCTTCTTCTCTTGGGCATTCCCAAAATTCCATACAACAAGTTGACAGTCTAATTAAAATTTTTGTTCCATAAAAAGCCGTTGAATAATTCATTTCATGTAATGCAATTGAAACAAATAAATGGGAAATCAATAGATTCTCGAGTTTATTGCAAACAATATTCCCAAATGGGAAATCAATAGATTTCATTAAAAGCTAAATCTAGTTGTGCTACTTTCATAAAGTTTCATACAACTACAGATCTTAAATAATCAAAACCCTTAAGATTATCAAACTCATTACCGAAATTTACATAAATGAAACAATTGAAGGATAATATCAAAAGTAAGAAACAGATTTGCACTGTAAGTTTTAATCCAATTTTATAAATTTTCTATCGTTGTTTCTTTCGATTTGTGTTGTTGAAAAAAAAAAAGAGTAGATTGGGACGGAAAATGGAAATGGTTTTGTGAAACTCGAGTCTCTCTGAAGCTTCTTTATCGTGTGTGATTTGATTCGATAATTTTGATTCGAAGTTAGAAGCAAAAACGATGGGTTTTAGAAAGAAGAAACAGTTGATAAAAATAAAAGAACGAAAAACAGGAATAAGTATTTACCCTTTGGTGGTTAGAAATTTACGACAATAGGTTACAGAAGGGAAAAAATCCGTAAGGATAATGTGGTCATTTCCTGTCGGATGTGTGAAAAAGTCTCTTTTCTTAATATTAGTATAAGATAAGATATGTTGATTAATTGCACATAAGTTTCCTCCTAACAACTCGAGTCTACTTTTACAGTCAAGATCATCATAATCAAAAGGTAGTGATGAGACGTACTTGAACTTCTCATCCGACATATCATAGGCGACAATCTTATACACCTGTCGTGCTCCTCGTTTGCTTATATCTCCAATCCAATGATTGCTCCATTAGCAAAGAGGCTTGACATATTGAATATGTAAGGTGTGTTTTCCTGTCTTCTCCACCCACTTTGAGAGCCAAGAGTATCACCTCTATGAGTCCCCGCGCCTCCCCGTTTAAGTAATTGTTATAGTATCTGACAACCTTATACTCTTTTGTGGAAGGAAGGTATCCAAATCCAATTAGTGGCCACCCTAAACGTCCTAGTTCTCCTAAGCCGGGAATGGAAAGAAACTCTCCTGTTACTGGATTGCAAATACCACTATTTTGTGAGTAAGGAAGACAAACCAACCCGTTGCACGAACCAACCATGTGATGATAATGATGCCAATCTGGGGTTCGCAAACGATATTTTACACGGTCTAACTTCGCAAGAGTTTTGGTTGAGTAGTATTGCTTGAGATTTCCTTCACACATAATAGAGCTGTACTTTTGCATGATAGTCGGCTAAGAGATTATTAAGGTTGGTATATGCAAACAAGAGATCGGTTTTATTCTCACCGATGAGGTTTCTCCATGTTTTGCATACTCGTTTGCTCTGTAAGGTGGATTCAATAGGTAAGCGACGTAGTATGTTTTCTATGATATCTATTCTATGGGAAGGTTCTCCATGAAGATGACCAATCACCTTAGTACTTTGCAGAGGCCTTGAACTTTCTATCTTCACCTTGAAACCCTAATGCATGGCGCCTGAATTGCAAACTAGTACGGGAGTAATTATATACTGAAAACAATAGCCCGTAAGAAATCCACGTAAAGCAAAACGCACCGAACCCGCCGGTCATTTAATCTTGGGTTTTGATGTCACTATTTTGGTGACTCAAAACTTTTTCATTTTAATCTTGCCCTTCTGCTGTTCAAAAAATAAAGAAGCATATAAGACTCATAGTAAACGACAGGCGCTCGCTTTTCTACGTTCTGCATGGCGCTAGCACTTCCTCTTTTTACGTTGCATATATAGATACCAATTGTTCTCCGAAATCTCATCATTATCCAAAGTCATAATATTATCAGAGCATTCTGCTAGATCTTTTAAAGAAACAAGGGTATTCATGTGAGGAATTGCTTCAACCCATGACATTCTTTTACCTTCGCTGTCCCAAAGCTTAGTTAGAGTTGATGTATCATTGTTATAGCAATATAGTGTCCTATTTTCATCCTGTTCATGCCATAATAAAACTTCATTACTCCTTGTTATTGCAAAGGGCATGTACCTGTAGTTTTCTCGGCCTTTGAATGCTATACTAAATTCCTTACTCCAACTCCAATTATGGTCGTAGTACTTTGTTTTTGTTACTCTCGGTCGCAATATCATTGCATGCTCAATTCTTTTTTTGAATGCCCATATTATGATTGGTCCGCCACAAATATAGTGAAGTGCACATAAGTTTCCCCCCATCAATTCGAGTCTATCATCACCTCTATCAAAATCAAAAGGTAGTGACATGGCGTGCTTGAACTTCTCATCCGCCAAATCATAGGCGAGAATCATAGAAGCACGTCCTCCTGGACATCTCTTGCCCATCCATTGACATCCCTCGCCAATCCAATGAATTGCTCCGTTAGCGAAGATGCCTGATTTTTGAAAAAAGTAAGGGAGGTTTTGCTTTCCTCTCCACCCACATTGAGAGCCAAGAGTATATACCTCCGCATGTCCCTGCCACTCATCATTTAATACACTGTAACTGCATCTAACAACCTTATACTCATTTGTGGAAGGAAGGTATCCAAATCCAAGTGATCGACACTTCAAACCCGCTTCTTTACTTAAGCCTGGAAGAGAAAGGAGTTCTCCGGTTACTGGATTGAAGATGCCGCCTAATGGAGGAACACGGTTAAGGTCGCGCTGAAAACAAACCAATCCGTTGCATGAACCAACCATGTGATGATAACAACGAAAACTTGGGATGCGCAAATCGTATTTTCCACCGTCTAACTTTGCAAGTGTTTCGGTGGAGTAGTACTGCTCAAGATTTTCTTCGTACTTATCTCCATAGTAGAGTTGTACTTTTGTTTGATAGTCATATTGGAGATTATGAATGTCTACATAAGCGAGACAATATGTTTACCGATAAGGATTTGCCATGTTTTGCATACTCGTTTGCACTGTAAGGTGGGTTCAACAGATAAGCGAGACAATATGTTTTCTATGATATCTATAGGAAGGTTCTCCATTGAAGATGATTCTGCTTTCAAAAGCAAATATAAATTAAACCCTAATCAATCACCTTATTACTTTGCAGACTTCTTGAGTTTTCTCTCTTGACTTTAAAACCCTAATGAATTGCGCCTTAAATACTGAAAACAATAGCCCGAACCGAAAGAAATCCGCACCCAACCCGCTGGTCATTATACGCTGGTTCTTTGGCCAAGCCCATGAACTTGTGGTTTTGGAGATTTTACATGTACTTATTTCGCAGATACGCTGCTTCAAAAGCATTCAACGTTGATTTTGGGCTAATTTCTCAACAGTGTGTGCTGGAAATATATGCACGGTGATCATCTGGAAACTCAAACGTAACGTAAGGGATGCACAGTTCCACATATATAATTAAGTAGCTCATTGCAAGTGTGTGGGCGTGTTTGTGATTCAGTGTCTTTTTTGAATACTGGTTTGAATGGTGCAGGGTGTTTGTTTTATGTTTTTGTACACGAGTAATCTAATTTGTTGCGCATTTTGCGCTATGACAAGATCCATTTTTACGGCCGTCCTTGTCTTTTAAGCAAGTCTCCATTTCATGATTCCATCTTATATGTGGTTTGTGGAGGTTCTGTGCGGACTTTTCTTTTAAGAATACCTCACTGAGAGCAACTGCATGCGTTATAGAGAATAATTATACTAAATGACCAAGCATGGTCTTCATGTTTTTTTTTTTTTTAAATTTTCCGTGTTGTTGTTGCATGTTTTTCAGGAATGCATGGATTGTTATTGGTTTACAACTTAGAGGCATATCACATGGCACTGGGTTGGTTTTACAAACAAAAAGGATAAGGTATGTTTATGCTACTAATACTTGAGAAAACTTTCATGAACCTATCATTTATAATGTGCAGTTTTTGTTTTCCATTAATTGAGAAAAACAAAAAAGCATAAGACTTTTCTGCTTTGCTGACTTTGAACATGGCTATCCTGGTTCAATTTTTTGAATGTGCCAGAATCACTGCAATCATTACCCTCCTTGCTTTCCTTGGCTAATTGTATTTCAGAGTTACTAATAGCTTCTCCTTTGCGCAGCAGGCAGATCGTTTTAATTGAGAGATAGGAATAATATCTTCATCTTCGCTCTCAGAAACCTCACAACGAGTATGATCTTTGACACCAATCTCTACCTCTGAGTCACTTACTTGGTACTTTTTCCTATTTGCAAGCTTCTCTTCAATATCTTCATCTTCACTCTCGACCTCGCAAATCTCTTGATCATTACTTCCTACTTGGTACTTCTTCTTGAGATGTTTGCGGTTGCAAATCTCTTGATCATCGATCTCTGAGTCGCTTCCTACTTATTTTCAGGTTTCTCATCATCATCTGTCTCCTCAATTTCCACCACTGTATGCGAGAGCATCGAATGAAACATAAGCTAAGAAAAATTTGTAACCAGATATCATAGAACATAAATTTTTGGCAAATGAAACATTCTTATTCAATTTTTGCAAGGCAAAAGTAATCAACATCAGCTGATGAAGGAAGCACCTCAAATAACCTCACCAATGCACGTATTATTGATATACTACCTGAAAGGCCTACATGAGAAACTATACACGACAAAAACTTGATTATTTTTGTTTGGCTTAAAACCAGAACAAAGAAATCATGATTGAACCAATATAGTGTTAATCAAATGGTTTTAAATTTCAATTCACATAAAAAATGTAGTGTGTTAGTATTGGTCGTTTTCTTATTGGTTGAGGGTAGCACAACCTGTAAAGGATACCTAAGGACAGACTCATGAAAAACACATCATATAGCATTTCACACACAGCATTTTTGTCCATAAAATGTACTATCAAATATACAGAAGAAAGCCTAATCTAAAATATCCACAATCGTTTCTGAGATATATAAGTAACTATACCTGCACTCTTACAGCCTTTTGATGGTGGAGACATTTCAATATCATCATCATCAATAATAAAGTCATCTAAGTCATCTTCCTCTTCGCTATCAGCAGACTGATCAGCCTCGTCTGAGGATAAGTGCTTACACAGCCATTCTCACTTATCCTTAGATAAGCCTTTGTGCGGGTTAGCTATTATATTTCTTTCCCATGGACTCTTCAAAGGAATTCCAATTATACGGAACGCTAAGGTCTACCGAATTTGTCCTGCAATAATATGAAAATTAGAATTTCATGTCGAACTGCCGATAAACAATCCATACACAATTGAATGCTAACCAAATAACTTCTTGGGGCATACCCGTAGAGTAGAATATTTTCGAGAGGAAATACCATCATGCTGCCACCAAATCAGACGGGTTATTGTTCTTCCACCACTTTCCCATACGAAACCAGTACCTATCATCAATTTAGATGCCATTAGGGTTTATGGCGCTGCTGTTGAGGGAGAGAGTTAGAGTAGGGGACGATAGAAAAGAAGAATCGAGTGGGGTTTTAGGGTTTCTGTTTGGTGTTAAATATTAAGATGACTCGAAAACCCTAGGTATCCCATAGTAACACCTTGTTTGTTTGGTTCTGTGTCACGGCCCGAATGAGATGGTTCTGTGTCACGGCCCGAATAAGATGTAAGATCGTTTGCTTTTCATTTTTGTGATGTGCCTGTGATTCGGCACATAAACCTGATTCACAGGCACTATATACCCGACTCAGAGTTAAAAGAAAATATTAATGTCATGGGACTCAAAATCTAGGTATCCTTAGTGTTGTTTGGGTCTGTCTCGTTCCGAATTAGATGGCAGATCGTTGGTTTTTTTTAACAATATCTAGGAATTACTGGTTAATCCAGTTGAGAAAAACTGTTTAATGGTCAATCCACTCATTAAAACTGTATTCATCTTGTTTTTGGACCAGATCTTTTACTCGCTCATCCAACGCATATGCGAGTGCTATTGTGTACTGTTAAAAAATTCCATAAATACCCTTTCTCTTACGATATACATTAAACACCTTCTAATCATATCTATTTAGTGCTTCCAGTTCCATTTCTAACAGGGAGAGCTCTAGCGATGGGGATTGATGAATAAAAACCAGAGAAACTATTTCAATCAGCTATATCTTCTAAAATTTTGGATCTGTTTTTCTTCTCTGCTGGTGTTTTTAGGGGTTTCATTTGAAGGTCGTTTTATTGCTCTATAATCAGCTTCATCTCCATCAAATCCAGGTATGTTCTATGACAACTAAGTGATGGTGAAGAATTTAAGCAAGCCAAGAAGAAGATCAAGAAGATTCATATCCATGAAGAAAAAAGAGATATAAATTCATTAATTTTGGGTTTTGATTTATATTCTTTAATCTTCTTTTTCATTTGGATCCAATGCTCAATACTAGAAGATGAAGGTTGTCTCTTCAAACCACATGGTTTAATTGATATGATGGTATGTTTATTTGGTTTACTTTTATTTTTCTTAAATCGTGATTTATTTATTTTTGTAGATTTTGTATAGTCATACAATATATATCAATATGTATCGTGGGATTTATACACTTTTCCTTCAATACTCTTTTTCCTTCGGTACATGTTTTCCTACGGTGTCTTGTTAGATCGATATGTATTGTAGGATCATATAATTTTTCTTTCATTACACATTTTCCTCCAGTACATATCAATATGTACTGTTGGATTATCTAGTCTTTTCCTTTTTTTTACTCTTTTTTTCTTCGATACATATTTTCTTTGAGTACATATCATTATGTACCGTTGATATATACACTTTTTCCATTAATATATATTTCCCTTCAGTACATATTAATATGTACTGTGGGATCATACACTTTTTTCCTCGGTACAAATTTTCTCCAATACATATAAATATGTAGTGTTGGATAAATATCCTAGCATCTTAGGGGCGACTAATAAGACAAAATAAGGTCACCTAAACCTAAATTGAAGCTATCCATTATCTCCGATTTTTCGAAATGGAAAATATACCCTCCACAATCGGTAGTTTAATTGGCTTTACCTCATTTTTTTTTTCTACGAACCCCATAATCGGTAGTGTTGGTGTATACATTTCCCGATTATGAAGTTTCTCCAAAATTGAAATTGGAAAAATCACAAGTTTTTGAGTTTGGGAAATAACATAATCGGTAGGCTAGGAGTTAATATTTTTCCCGATTATGAAGTTTCCCCAAAATTGAAATTTGAAAAAAATCTCAAGTTTTTCGAATTTGGAACTAATATAACCGGTATCTTATGAAGGTCATCTAACCTACCGATTTTAAACCCCACGTTAATCGGTAGATAAGGAAAAAATATTGTGTCCGATTATAAGGGTTTTTTTTGTACAGAAGAACTTTGAAATGAAACTACCATAATCGGTAGTAAAGTTTAATAGTTTTACTTCCGATTATGGACCTGTCTGACAGATTTTTGGAAAATTCACTAGAATTGATAGTTAAGGTTGATAATGTTACTACCGATTATGCACATATATATCTGACCATTTTTTGAAATTTCACCAAAATCGGTAGATAAGGTTGCTAGTTTATCCTCCGATTAGTGTGAAAAATTCAGCAGTTTCAGATAATCAAGTAATAAACATACAACTCAAAATAGATTCATAACCCATAAACTTAAGAACATATAATCCAAAACAAGTATTTAAAACACCATAATCCAAAAGAAACTGTTAAAACAACATAATCCACAACATCGGAAAACACATTAAGACCTTGTTTTCTTCCGAGTATTCTTAGCCAAGGTTTTAGAATTCTTAGCATGACCCGGGAGACCCGCATTATCACCAGCATCACCTTCATCTCCCTCAATAGTTCCTTCGGAAAGAAAGCTTGAAGAAGTCTGAGATCTTTTGTTCGTCTTTGATTTTTTTTTTCTTGAGATGGTTCTTCGTCACTTTCTCCCCAAACTCCGCTGCATACTCTCCATTATCAACATTATCAATCAACTCTCCGTGCTTTCAATTGGCACAGGAATCCCAGCCTTTATGCAGTGCATCATTTGGACAAAGACTTTAACCTTTGCACCTGTTTTTTTTAATTGACAAAACATCAAATGGAGTTTACCTTAAAAAAAATGAGTCGTAATATTAAAGGGAAAAGATATAATAATCTCACCAGTCTTTCATAACCTGTTATTTTTTCTTTGACGATACATCTGTAAATGGAAGTCACCGAGGTTGTCTTTGCTTTGAGCTCACGGATTACACGAAGATGAGAATGCTCCTGGTACCACATATAGCTTGGAGAATTATCATCACCTCGGTTGGAAGCTTTCCCAGTGTTCACCATGAAGTCCATCCTATGATCCCAATGGTCAATAACAGATGGTGTACTACAGTAAACTTCCTTAATGGTGTCCTTGCTAGACTCATTATGATCCACATCCAACTTGAACTTTCCATGTATGTGGTGACATGGTACTGCTTGTAAATAACCATGTTGTCGCATCACCCTGGAGCCGTTGTACATCACTGATAGGGTGTAGAATACATCCTATTTACTATCTATTGTTTATGCTTTCTTTGCTATTTTTCTTGTAAATTATGTATTTTACGCTTGTTTTGAGTTTTGTAGCTACTTTGGAGTCACACGGAGGAAAAGAGGAAGAAATTACACTATTTGAGCAAAAGGGCAAACTTGTCATTTCATCAAGGGCGAAGACTATTTGGAACCCCGAGAGGTGGTTAAGGGGCTCTCACTCGGGGTACCCTTTATCACGGCGAGTGGGTGTTACTAACACAGGGTAGCCCTTATCCAGAGGATGGTTATTTGGATAGCATCCAATTGGATCTGGTCATATCCAAACCGAAACGGATCCAAACCCACTTCACTATCCTACCCTAAATCGAGGAAGAAGCTCTCTTTCTCACAGTTTTCATTTACTCGTTTCCTACACCCGAGCAGATCGAAACCCGATTAAGAAATTAGGGTTCGGCGTCATTAATCGATCGAGAGAGAGAACGAGTTCGATGCTGTTAATCGAGAGAGAAAGAGAACGAGTTGCTGCTATTGATTTGTTCAAGAGATCGAGAGGGTTTGTCTGAAATCAAGATACAGAGAGATGATGGCTAGTCGATTGGAGAAACTGGATCTGCTGTAACCAAGAAATGAAGTCTGGGTTCTTGTCGCTGTTAGGGAACAATGGGTTTTGTGGCTAATCGATAGATCTGTGGAAGTGGTGGTGGCAGCTGTAACTGAGAAAGGGTTTGAGAAGATATCGAGATTTACAGGGGAGATGGGATTGAGTTATAACGATGATGAAGGTGTTTATTTAAGGTTTCACTGTGAAGATGAGAAGAATGGGTGTCGTGCGAATCACAGCAGCTGAAGAACGAAGTGAAAATTGGGACGAATCTTTGGAAGAATTAATGAGTCTCGTGATGGGTTTGAATCTGCGTGAAGGTGGTGGTGCTGAGCTGATAGTGGCCGATTCTGGGTTCGATTCGTTGCTGTTGCCAGTGTTTGATTGAGCTCGAGTCTGGAAGGAAGGGAGAAATTTAAGTTGGGATTTGAATGTGATGGCAATAAGCTGGAAACTGAGATGGGTTGCTGCTAATACAAAGAGACGAAGTTTGAGCTCGATAGATTTGTGGGAATTGCTGTTATAAACTGTAATGAATTGCAGCTCAGGGAGGATATGGTGGTGGTTCTCAGTTTGTGGAAATTGAACATGGAGCAATAATGAGTTCTGGTGATGAATACAGGGCAGAATTGATGCCGCTGTTGATTCAAGACGTGAAATTGATGAAGCTGTGAGTTATTGAATTAGATGTATGCTAGGAATGTCTGAGGATGGAGTCAAGAGAGGCGATTTTGGCCGGAAAACATCAAACAATCGAAACTCTGGGATTTTTACTTCAACGTAGTTAACAAATCAGACGGGCCACGACCGATCCGGCCTACTCAATCGAGTAAGATTCGAGTAAGACCGAGTAAGATCTTTGACTCGTCTAGCCGACTCCACTTCCTTTGACCTGTTGACTACTTGATTGACCGACGGTTTGACTCGCTTGACCGTTAGTCCTAACGAGTGGATCGACGGAATATTCCGTCGAATATTCCTCGACAGACGGAAATTTTCAGTGGCTTCGTGGCATGACTATTCCGCCGGATTCCGCCATAATACCGATTTTCAGCGAACCAAAAATTCCAGAATTTTCTATGGACTTCTCTCATGGGTGTGAAGACTTGGACTAGGAATTGGATGGAGAATTGGGCTCAAATTTGGAAAGAGAAGGTGGAAGAGTTGAGGAAGACTTGAATTTGGAAATTGAATTGCTAAAGGAAAAGGATTCTAATCCTTGGAAGATTTGGAGAATATTGAAGCCTATAATAGAGAAGTTTTCTACATCTTTTACACACCTCTCTACACACACAACACTTTTTTTCTTATTCTTTGTGTGAACTCCTTAACATGAGTAGTTAATTTTATTATTGATTGAGGATGAATTCCTAGTTCTTAATATATGTTTTGAGTTTTGTTTCAATTCTATCTTGAAGTTTTTCACATGATTATCGTTTTGTTTTTACTAATAGGAATGATCTTAAAGACATTCATGATTGATTGATAGATTGTTTAGGTGGCCAACTAAATTGATTTGTTAATTTGATCTAAAGCTAGTGAAAGTTAGGGGATAAGTAATCGTTTCTTGACTCTTTACATAAGTAGCAAACACGAGACCTTTGGAGGGATTCCGTGGAGCAATTGTGTGTAGAAACAACGCTAGAAAGTGAACCAAGCGAACCGAGTTTAACTACTAGTACTAAACCTAAATTCATAAATCTTAATGCATTCGTGTGGAATTACATCTTGTAAGCGAACCTCAAGGTGGTTCTTTTGAATAGAATCGATAACTAAAGCGGACACATTACTCGGTGAAATTAGGGATTTTGGGGTTAGCTAAGCGGACTCGCTATCCTACGGTTGGTGATGTCTGTGACTAATAACAAGTAGAAAGAACATAACTTGATTCATTATTTTGCAAACGAAGAAGGATTCCTTGATCTTGTCTCTCTTATTGCTTTCAACTTTATCTTTTAATTGTTTTGTTTTTATTTTCTTTTTGCTTTTTACACCCCCCTTTCGTGACAAATTTTACAACTAGAATCTCGTGCTCCTCGTGGGATCGACCTTGACTACCCTATATTACTTGTTAATTAGGTAGTAAAGTATTAATTAATTTGTTGTGGTACGACACGCATCAAATTTTGGCGCCGTTGCCGGGGAGCAACGAGCGATTTTTAGTTGTTTTTCTTTTTGCTTTATTCTTGCTTTGTTAGATTCTTTACCGTATCTAACTTAGTTTGTGAGAATCTTCTTTCAGGTGTTATACCTTTGGTGAATGCTTAAAGAGGGCAGACCGAGTCCGATACGTCTTCGATCCGGCACTCAACTAAAGGATTTCATTCGTGCGATTAACACTCCACTTCCTCCTTCTTCATCAAGTGATTCGGACAAAGAGGAAGAAACAATGGTTGAACGTACACTAAAGGACATACCTTCTCACAAGCTCGATACACAACAATGGTGTATCCAAACTAACTCAACCTTCGAGATCAAGCCGGGGTTGATTAGAGTTACCAAAGTTCCATGGCATGGTGAATGAGGACCCAAACAAACATCTTATGGACTTCTATACCATAGTTATGGCTATGCTTCCGGGAGACTAATGCGGATGGAGCAAATGTTGAAAGCTTTCCGTTTTCTTTGGCGGGCAATGCTAAGGAATGGTTATATTATTTGCCTTCGGAAGTATCACAACATGGAATGGGATGAAGAAACTTTTCCTCGAGAGATATTTTCCCGCATCAAAAGCTACTCAAATTCGCAAGGAGATTTGTGGATTGAAACAACAAGTGGGAGAATCATTGTATGAATGTTGGGAGCGATACAAGAGGTTGGTGGCAAGCTGTCCACACCATCAATTTAGTGATGTTATGATACTCCAATACTTCTATGAAGCTCTTCACCCAAGTGATAGATCTCTTCTTGACGCTGCGGGTGGTGGTACAATAATGAACAAGACGGTGGCCCAAGCTACTGAGTTGATTGAAAGTATGGCTGCGAACTTGCAACAATTCTACACAAGGGATGAACCCGTGGTTAGGCGAATGCATGAAGTTAGTGATTCATCATCACATCTTGATCAAAGAATGAGTAACATGGAGATAATGATTCAAAGGATGGCGGCGATTATTCCGGATAATGAGACCGAACAAGTGAATGCTTTATATCCAAATCAAAGGCCAAGGTACGATCCATACTCGAATACTTACAATCCCGGGTGGAAGGATCATCCTAACTTTAGCTATGCAAATAAGCAAGCGGCGGCTCCTAATCCATATGAGCAACAAGGTGGTTTCCAACAATCACGTTTCCAACCTCAACAACAATTCCAACCTCAAGTGAAAGAACAAGGATCTTCGATAGATGATAAGCTTAATGTCATGATGCAAAGTATTACGTCATTGTTTCAACAAAATCAACAAAAGACCGATTCGGCAATCAAGGATTTACAAATTCAAGTGGGGCAATTAGCGACCGATGTGAACTTATTGAAAGCTCAAGCGTCCACAAAACTTCCTTCACAACCATTTGTTAATCCAAGAGAGAGCGTCAATGCGATTACTTTGAGGAGTGGAAAACAAGTGGAGCAACCAAATCAACAAGATAAGGTGGAAATTGAAACCGCACCAAAGGAGAATACATCCCCAACCAACCAACCCGAGGAGACGGTTCCTACTTTCACAACTCCACCCCCGTTCCTAGCCGATTTTGCTAAATCAAAGAAAGACTTGGAATACAAGGATATGTGGGACATCTTTAAGAAAGTACAAGTCAATATTCCACTCATAGAAGCTATTCGTCAAATTCCTCGTTGCGCAAAGTTCTTAAAGGAGTTGTGCATGAAGAAGAAAAGGTTGAAAGGAATGAAGTCATGAGTGTGGGGAGAATGCTTGGCGTTTATTCTCAAGAAACTCCCACCAAAATTAAAGGACCCGGTAGTTTCAATATACCTTGCACAATTGGTAAAACAAGGTTTACTCGAGCTTTGCTAGATTTGGGAGCATCGGTTAATGTTATGCCTTCCTCGATTTATGATTCTTTGAATCTTGGTCCTCTTAAAGAGACCAGGGTAGTTCTTGAACTTGCTAACCGATCTAATGTTTACCCGAAAGGGATTGTTGAGAATGTTTTGGTGCAGGTTAATGAGCTTGTATTTCCTACCGATTTCTATGTCTTAGACATGAATGATGAGAATTCTTCCAAGTCTACACCTTTGCTATTGGGTAGACCATTCTTAAGCACTGCCTAACAAAGATTGATGTCCAAAATGGCACCTTGACTATGGAGTTTGATGGTACACTCATCCACTTCAATATCTTTGAGACAACGCGATACCCTAGTGATGTGAAATCATGTTTTCCCGTGAAAGAGATTGATCCGGGCTAATGAATCTTGCAAGAGCTAAGTCGGGCCGTCGACTTTAAAACAAGCGCTTAATGGGAGGCAACCCATAGGTTTTGTATTTCTTATCCTTTTGCTTTTGTTATTTCTTTTTCTTGTTCCTTATCATGTTAAAATTTCCCACCTTGACATTACTAGGAGGATTCAATTACATTGAGGACAATGTAAGGTTTAAGTGTGGGGGAGTGGTTAAGCATGTTTTAAAAAAAAAATTAAAAATTTTAAAAAAAAAAAAAAAAAAAAAAGTTTTACATAAAAACTCCAACTTTTAAAGATTTTAGAGTCACTAGCATACTTCTAGGTATGTTTACATAGAGATTTTGACCGACATAATTGAACTTGGAAATGTTAGAGAATTACATTCGGATTTCTTGCTTGTTAGAGTGTTAAATAATGGATTTAATCATGCCGGTGATGCGAATTTGGTGCGAGGAGAAATGCGTTATTAGAGTTCTTTGATCAATCATTAGTGGAGACTACCCGTATTCATATCATGTGAGGCACCGGCCGTAAATTTTCCGTCTACTAAAGAGATTTCTTTTGAGTGTGTGTCAAGTAAGTTAATTAGGGTATAATGGTGAGCTACCCAACCTCCCACCAATAGAAGCACTACTCTTTGATCTCTTGAGTGCTAATTTTGTCAATCATGAGGGTGGCGTCTATAGATGAAAGCCGCCTTCTTGTAGTTCGATTTGCAGTTAGCACCATTTCTCTCGCGACAACAGCGGATCCATAGAAACACTCTCATCATCAACAAGGAGCGACATCAAAATCTACAAGGGAAGTTGGAAAAGTTTAATTTATAAGCAACGGAGCGAGAAAAAGAGCAAATTTCAAACTCAAGTAAAGCAACATACAAATGAGCGGATTTTTACATATAAGTTGAGGACTTACAATACAATGAGGTAATTTTATATTCAAGTATGAAGACTTATTCACAAAAGCGAAGAAAATTAAAAGGTGAGAATTTTTGAAGTTTATGATTTCAAGACGATACAAGTTGTGAAGAATCAAGTGGTAAAATACTTCTTCCACGGCCATGGTTTATTTTGTATTTAATTTCTCTTTTTTTTTTTTTTTTTTAAAAAAAAAAAAAAAAAAATTGAAAAAAAGAAAAGAAAAGGAAAGAAAAAAAAAGAGAGAAAAAACAAGAGAAATATTTTTTTTTATTTAATAAGCCATGGGGAAGGAAAATATATAAGGAAGTTTCAAGCGACAAGGATTTTTAAGGTAAAAAGAGTTATAAATTGTTAAGGATTTATGAAATTCGAAAAGCTATCATCAATAGTTGAAACCGAAGGCGAAGGAGATCAAGACGAGGAGCGGAAGGCGTTTCTATTGGATGCCGTGAGAGTGGTGTTATCATAATTGGCGATCGGATGTGAAGGTGAGTAAGTAATCTCATCCTCAATAATATATGGTTGATTTCCTTTCTTAGAGATCGTCAGAAAAAATGGTTTTTCAAAATATTAAAAGATGTGGGTTTTAAAAATATTTAGGAAGTTATCCTTCCCACCATTCAACGTGTTGCGGGAATTCTCTCTTCATTCCTACCTGCACACATGTGAGAACCATAAAAAAGCCGTCTTTTTGAGTGCAATTATCATAAAATCCTTTTTGGTGGCGAAGTCGAGGCGAAATGTTTATTGATCGTTTCTCAAACACGCGTTCTCTCATTATGGTGTGGTTATTTCTCACTCAACATTCAAGAATGAGAATATGTTCTTTAGTATTTCTAACTTCTTATTACTAGCATGCAGAAACTCTATGTCCTCATAACTCTTTGGATGCTTGGGAGGCTTGAACGCTTTGAAGTTGTGAGTTTTTAGTTTGTTTTGCTCGAGGACTAGCAAAGTCTAAGTATGGGGGAATTTGATAGGGTGTAGAATACATCCTATTTACTATCTATTGTTTATGCTTTCTTTGCTATTTTTCTTGTAAATTATGTATTTTACGCTTGTTTTGAGTTTTGTAGCTACTTTGGAGTCACACGGAGGAAAAGAGGAAGAAATTACACTATTTGAGCAAAAGGGCAAACTTGTCATTTCATCAAGGGCAAAGACTATTTGGAACCCGAGAGGTGGTTAAGGGGATCTCACTCAGGTACCCCTTATCACCAGTGTTCTAGAAACCGGGCCGGACCGTCCTGGTCGGGCCATTAAACCAGGTGACCCGGCTCTTCTTTTCCGGGTGCGGTTCAATACTGACCAAAGCAATTCTTTTAAAAACCGCTCTAATTTACGAGAACCAAGGTAACCCGGCCGGTTAAACCTTGAACCATACGACCCATTACGGTCTAAAGTGGTTCGACCCAATGATTTTACGAAGTCCAAAATCTATAGGAAAAACAATTGATTGTTTGAATCTTGATCCATCAAAATATTCAATCAAACCATTCAATCAAGCCATGAATCTTCTCCATTCCATATTTTTCAATTAAAATTTCTTTCAATAGGAAGACAACTTCAAAAAAGGGAAAAAAAAGAGCATAAAACCCATAACAGAAGATCTAAGATTCCATTTCACTCTATTGTAAATCTTCCATAAAATTCATAAACCTTGGATATTTGTGGTGGGTGTGATAAGAGGAATGAAACACAGAGAGTATATCTTCAATTTATGCATGTTGTAAATCTTCTATAAAGCATCAATTTGAATTCCATAAAACCCATGATCCACAAAAAAAAAAAAAAAAATCCAACAAATTAGTAAGAATCTTGCTTCCATTTATCTTTACCGTAAATCATTTTATATCGATAGATCTTTAATTTTTTACGGTTCTTAGTAAAAGAGAAAGAGATGGATGTTGCCTGTTGTGATGGGTGATAACAGATAAGAAGGGAGGAAGAAGGAGAGGTAGAGAGACTGTGAGTGGGGTTTAAAAGTTGAAGGTTAGGAACAATTACCAACTTGCCCATGCCAATTCACCTAATGAGTCACTCCTTACTAAATTGTCTCACGTCTCCATAGTCCATACTAGTGCATTTGTAAGTTTCCCGGTGGCAATGAGAAAAAAAAGTGGACAGGTATCAAATTATTCAAGACCAGATGAAATTATATGACCCAGTGAACCGGGTTGAATCACTGGTCAAACCAGTGACCCTTGACCCAGTACATTTTCCGATTCTTGGTAGGGCGGTTTTGAACATTGCTTATCACTCAAGGTGGGTGTTACTAACACTTAGGGTAGCCCTTATCCGAGAGGATGGTTATCTTTGGATAGCATCCAATTGGGTCGGTCCTATCAAACCCGAAACCGGATCCAAACCCACTTCACTATCCTACCTAAATCGAGAAGAAGCTCTCTTTCTGAGTTTTCATTTACTCGTTTCCTACACTGAGCAGATCGAAACCCGGAAGAAATTAGGGTTCGATGCCATTAATCGAGAGAGAAAGAGAAGCGAGTTGCTTGCTATTGATTTGTTCAAGAGATCGAGAGGGTTTGTCGAAATCAAGATACGCGAGAGATGATGGCTAGTCGATTGGGCCCCTGGATCTCTTTGTAACAAGAAATGAAGTCAGGTTCTTGTCGCTATTAGGGAACAATGGGTTTTGTGGCTAATCGATAGATCTCGTGGAAGCGGTGGTGGCATTTCATGAATCGAGAAAGGGTTTGAGAAGATATCGAGATTTATGGGGAGATGGGATTGAGTTATAACGATGATGAAGGTGTTGATTTAAGGTTTCACTGTGAAGATGAGAAGAATGGGTGTCGTGCGAATCACAGCAGCTGAAGAACGAAGTGAAAATTGGGACGAATCTTTGGAAGAATTAATGAGTCTGTGATGGGTTGAATCTGTGAAGGTGGTGGTGCTGAGCTGATAGTGGCCGATTCTGGGTTCGATTCGTTGCTGTTGCCGGTGTTTGATTGAGCTCGAGTCCGGAAGGAAGGAGAAATTTAAGTTGGGATTTGAATGTGATGGGCAAAAATTTTGGAAACCGAGATGGGTTCTTTGCTAATACAAAGAGGCAGAAGTTTGAGCTCGATAGATTTGTGGGAATTCTTTGTTATAAACTGTGATGAATTGCAGCTCAGGGAGGATATGGTGGTGGTTCTCAGTTTGTGGAAATTGAACATGGAGCAATAATAAGTTCTGGTGATGAAGACAGGGCAGAATTGATGCCGCTGTTGATTCAAGCGTGAAATTGATGAAGCTGTGAGTTATTGAATTAGATGTATGCTAGGAATGTCACGAGGATGGAGAAGAAGAGGCCGATTTTTGGCGGAAAACATCGCTTGATCGAAACTCGGGCCGGATTTTTACTTCGGGGCCGAAGTTAACTCTGTCTGGTGATGGCCGATCCGGCTACTCAATCGAGTAAGATTCGAGTAAGACCGAGTAAGATGCCGACTCGTCTAGCTGACTCCACTTCCCTTGACCACGTTGACTATGATTGGTAGCCAGTTTGACCCGCTTGACCGTTAGTCCTAACGGTGGGATCAGCCGGAATATTCCGTCCGAATATTCCCTCGACAGACGGAAATTTTCAGGTGGCTTGGCGGCGACTGTCCGGCCGGATTAAGCCATAATACCGATTTTCGGTGAACCAAAAATTCCAGAATTTTCTATGGACTTCTCTCATGGGTGTGAAGACTTGGACTAGGAATTGGATGGAGAATTGGGCTCAAATTTGGAAAGAGAAGGTGGAAGAGTTGAGGAAGACTTGAATTTGGAAATTGAATTGCTAAAGGAAAAGGATTCTAATCCTTGGAAGATTTGGAGAATATTGAAGCCTATAATAGAAGTTTTCTACATCTTTTACACACCTCTCTACACACACAACACTTTTTTTCTTATTCTTTGTGTGAACTCCTTAACATGAGTAGTTAATTTTATTATTGATTGAGGATGAATTCCTAGTTCTTAATATATGTTTTGAGTTTTGTTTCAATTCTATCTTGAAGTTTTTCACATGATTATCGTTTGTTTTTACTAATAGGAATGATCTTAAAGACATTCATGATTGATTGATAGATTGTTTAGGTGGCCAACTAAATTGATTTGTTAATTTGATCTAAAGCTAGTGAAAGTTAGGGGATAAGTAATCGTTTCTTGACTCTTTACATAAGTAGCAAACACGAGACCTTGCGGAGGGATTCCGTGGAGCAATTGTGTGTAGAAACAACGCTAGAAAGTGAACCAAGCGAACCGAGTTTAACTACTAGTACTAAACCTAAATTCATAAATCTTAATGCATTCTGGAATTACATCTTGTAAGCGAACCTCAAGGTGGTTCTTTTGAATAGAATCCGATAACTAAGCGGACTGTTACTCGGTGAAATTAGGGATTTTGGGGTTAGCTAAAGCGGACCTGCTATCCTACGGTTGGTGATAATCTGTGACTAATAACAAGTAGAAAAGAACATAACTTGATTCATTATTTTGCAACGAAGAAGGATTCCTTGATCTTGTCTCTCTTATTGCTTTCAACTTTATCTTTTAATTGCTTTGTTTTTATTTTCTTTTTGCTTTTTCACCCCCTTTCGTGACAAATTTTACAACTAGAATCTCGTGCTCCTCGTAGGATCGACCTTGACTACCCTATATTACTTGTTAATTAGGTAGTAAAGTATTAATTAATTTGTTGTGGTACGACACGCATCAAATTTTGGCGCCGTTGCTTAGGGAGCAACGAGCGATTTTTAGTTGTTTTTCTTTTTGCTTTATTCTTGCTTTGTTAGATTCTTTACTAGTATCTAACTTAGTTTGTGAGAATCTTCTTTCAGGTGTTATACCTTTGGTGAATGCTTAAAGAGGGCAGACCGAGTCCGATACGTCTTCGATCCGGCACTCAACTAAAGGATTTCATTCGTGCGATTAACACTCCACTTCCTCCTTCTTCATCAAGTGATTCGGACAAAGAGGAAGAAACAATGGTTGAACGTACACTAAAGGACATAGCTTCTCACAAGCTCGATACACAACAATGGTGTATCCAAACTAACTCAACCTTCGAGATCAAACCGGGGTTGATTAGAGAGTTACCAAAGTTCCATGGCATGGTGAATGAGGACCCAAACAAACATCTTATGGACTTCTATACCATAGTTATGGCTATGCTTCCGCCGGAGACTAATGCGGATGGAGCAATGTTGAAAGCTTTCCGTTTTCTTCAAGGCAATGCTAAGGAATGGTTATATTATTTGCCTTGGAAGTATCACAACATGGAATGGGATGAAGAAACTTTTCCTCGAGAGATATTTTCCCGCATCAAAAGCTACTCAAATTCGCAAGGAGATTTGTGGATTGAAACAACAAGTGGGAGAATCATTGTATGAATGTTGGGAGCGATACAAGAGGTTGGTGGCAAGCTGTCCACACCATCAATTTAGTGATGTTATGATACTCCAATACTTCTATGAAGCTCTTCACCCAAGTGATAGATCTCTTCTTGACGCTGCGGGTGGTGGTACACTAATGAACAAGACGGTGGCCCAAGCTACCGAGTTGATTGAAAGTATGGCTGCGAACTTGCAACAATTCTACACAAGGGATGAACCCGTGGTTAGGCGAATGCATGAAGTTAGTGATTCATCATCACATCTTGATCAAAGAATGAGTAACATGGAGATAATGATTCAAAGGATGGCCGCGGTGATTATTCCGGATAATGAGACCGAACAAGTGAATGCTTTATATCCAAATCAAAGGCCAAGGTACGATCCATACTCGAATACTTACAATCCCGGGTGGAAGGATCATCCTAACTTTAGCTATGCAAATAAGCAAGCGGCGGCTCCTAATCCATATGAGCAACAAGGTGGTTTCCAACAATCACGTTTCCAACCTCAACAACAATTCCAACCTCAAGTAAAAGAACAAGGATCTTCGATAGATGATAAGCTTAATGTCATGATGCAAAGTATTACGTCATTGTTTCAACAAAATCAACAAAAGACCGATTCGGCAATCAAGGATTTACAAATTCAAGTGGGGCAATTAGCGACCGATGTGAACTTATTGAAAGCTCAAGCGTCCACAAAACTTCCTTCACAACCATTTGTTAATCCAAGAGAGAGCGTCAATGCGATTACTTTGAGGAGTGGAAAACAAGTGGAGCAACCAAATCAACAAGATAAGGTGGAAATTGAAACCGCACCAAAGGAGAATACATCCCCAACCAACCAACCCGAGGAGACGGTTCCTACTTTCACAACTCCACCCCCGTTCCCTAGCCGATTTGCTAAATCAAAGAAAGACTTGGAATACAAGGATATGTGGGACATCTTTAAGAAAGTACAAGTCAATATTCCACTCATAGAAGCTATTCGTCAAATTCCTCGTTGCGCAAAGTTCTTAAAGGAGTTGTGCATGAAGAAGAAAAGGTTGAAAGGGAATGAAGTCATGAGTGTGGGGGAGAATGCTTCGGCGTTTATTCTCAAGAAACTCCCACCAAAATTAAAGGACCCCGGTAGTTTCAATATACCTTGCACAATTGGTAAAACAAGGTTTACTCGAGCTTTGCTAGATTTGGGAGCATCGGTTAATGTTATGCCTTCCTCGATTTATGATTCTTTGAATCTTGGTCCTCTTAAAGAGACCGGGGTAGTTCTTGAACTTGCTAACCGATCTAATGTTTACCCGAAAGGGATTGTTGAGAATGTTTTGGTGCGGAGGTTAATGAGCTTGTATTTCCGGCCGATTTCTATGTCTTAGACATGAATGATGAGAATTCTTCCAAGTCTACACCTTTGCTATTGGGTAGACCATTCTTAAGCACCTTGGAACAAAGATTGATGTCCAAAATGGCACCTTGACTATGGAGTTTGATGGTACACTCATCCACTTCAATATCTTTGAGACAACGCGATACCCTAGTGATGTGAAATCATGTTTTCCCGTGAAAGAGATTGATCCGGGCTAATGAATCTTGCAAGAGCTAAGTCGGGCCGTCGACTTTAAAACAAGCGCTTAATGGGAGGCAACCCATAGGTTTTGTATTTCTTATCCTTTTGCTTTTGTTATTTCTTTTTCTTGTTCCTTATCATGTTAAAATTTCCCACCTTGACATTACTAGGAGGATTCAATTACATTGAGGACAATGTAAGGTTTAAGTGTGGGGGAGTGGTTAAGCATGTTTTTAAAACAAAAATTAAAAATTTTAAAAAAAAAAAAAAAAAAAAAAAAAAAAGTTTTACATAAAAACTCCAACTTTTAAAAGATTTTAGAGTCACTAGCATACTTCTAGGTATGTTTACATAGAGATTTTGACCGACATAATTGAACTTGGAAATGTTAGAGAATTACATTCGGATTTCTTGCTTGTTAGAGTGTTAAATAATGGATTTAATCATGCCAGTGATGCGAATTTGGTGCGGGAGAAATGCGTTATTAGAGTTCTTTGATCAATCATTAGTGGAGACTACCCGTATTCATATCATGTGAGGCACCGACCAGAAATTTTCCGTCTACTAAAGAGATTTCTTTTGAGTGTGTGTCACCGTAAGTTAATTCCGGGTATAATGGTGAGCTACCCAACCTCCCACCAATAGAAGCACTACTCTTTGATCTCTTGAGTGCTAATTTTGTCAATCATGAGGGTGACGTCTATAGATGAAAGCCGCCTTCTTGTAGTTCGATTTGCAGTTAGCACCATTCTCTCTCGCGACAACAACGGATCCATAGAAACACTCTCATCATCAACAAGGAGCGACATCAAAATCTACAAGGGAAGTTGGAAAAGTTTAATTTATAAGCAACGGAACGAGAAAAAGAGCAAATTTCAAACTCAAGTAAAGCAACATACAAATGAGCGGATTTTTACATATAAGTTGAGGACTTACAATACAATGAGGTAATTTTATATTCAAGTATGAAGACTTATTCACAAAAGCGAAGAAAATTAAAAGGTGAGAATTTTTGAAGTTTATGATTTCAAGACGATACAAGTTGTGAAGAATCAAGTGGTAAAATACTTCTTCCACGGCCATGGTTTATTTTGTATTTAATTTATCTTTTTTTTTTTTTTTTAAAAAAAAAAAAAAAAAAAAAAAAAATTTGAAAAAAGAAAAGAAAAGGAAATAAAAAAAAAGAGAAAAAACAAGAGAAATATTTTTTTTTATTTAATAAGCCATGGGGAAGGAAAATATATAAGGAAGTTTCAAGCGACAAGGATTTTTAAGGTAAAAAGAGTTATAAATTGTTAAGGATTTATGAAATTCGAAAAGCTATCATCAATAGTTGAAACCGAAGACGAAGGAGATCAAGACGAGGAGCGGAAGACGTTTCTATTGGATGCCGTGAGAGTGGTGTTATCATAATTGGCGATCGGATGTGAAGGTGAGTAAGTAATCTCATCCTCAATAATATATGGTTGATTTCCTTTCTTAGAGATCGTTAGAAAAAATGGTTTTTCAAAATATTAAAAGATGTGGGTTTTTAAAAATATTTCGGAAGTTATCCTTCCCACCATTCAACGTGTTGCAGGAATTCTCTCTTCATTCCTACCTGCACACATGTGAGAACCATAAAAAAGCCGTCTTTTTGAGTGCAATTATCATAAAATCCTTTTTGGTGAGGCAGAAGTCGAGGCGAAATGTTTATTGATCGTTTCTCAAACACGCGTTCTCTCATTATGGTGTGGTTATTTCTCACTCAACATTCAAGAATGAGAATATGTTCTTTAGTATTTCTAACTTCTTATTACTAGCATGCAGAAACTCTATGTCCTCATAGCTCTTTGGATGCTTGGGACGCTTGAACGCTTTGAAGTTGTGAGTTTTTAGTTTGTTTTGCTCGAGGACTAGCAAAGTCTAAGTATGGGGGAATTTGATAGGGTGTAGAATACATCCTATTTACTATCTATTGTTTATGCTTTCTTTGCTATTTTTCTTGTAAATTATGTATTTTACGCTTGTTTTGAGTTTGTAGCTACTTTGGAGTCACACGGAGGAAAAGAGGAAGAAATTACACTATTTGAGCAAAAAGGGCAAACTTGTCATTTCATCAAGGGCGAAGACTATTTGGAACCCAGAGGTGGTTAAGGGGATCTCACTCGGGGTACCCCTTATCACCAGTGTTCTGAAAACCGGACCGGACCGTCCGGTCGGACCGCTAAACCGGTGACCCAGCTTCTTTTCCGGTCTGGTTCAATACTGACCCAGCAATTCTTTTAAAAACCGCTCTAATTTCTGAGAACCGGGTAACCTGGACGGTTAAACCTTGAACCATACGACCCATTACGGTCTAAACTGGTTCGACCCAATGATTTTACGAAGTCCAAAATCTATAGGAAAAACAATTGATTGTTTCTGAATCTTCAATCCATCAAAATATTCAATCAAACCATTCAATCAAGCCATGAATCTTCTCCATTCCATATTTTTCCATTAAAATTTCTTTCAATAGGAAGACAACTTCAAAAAAGGGAAAAAAAGAGCATAAAACCCATAACGGAAGATCTAAGATTCCATTTCACCCTATTGTAAATCTTCCATAAAATTCATAAACCTTGGATATTTGTGGTGGGTGTGATAAGAGGAATGAAACACAGAGTATATCTTCGATTTATGCATGTTGTAAATCTTCTATAAAGCATCAATTTGAATTCCATAAAACCCATGATCCACAAAAAAAATAGAAATCCAACAAATTAGTAAGAATCTTGCTTCCATTTATCTTTACCGTAAATCATTTTATATCGATAGATCTTTAATTTTTTACGGTTCTTAGTAAAAGAGAGAGAGATGGCTGTTGCCTGTTGTGGTGGGTGATAACAGATAAGAAGGGAGGAAGAAGGAGAGGTAGAGAGACTGTGAGTGGGGTTTAAAAGTTGAAGGTTAGGAACAATTACCAACTTGCCCATGCCAATTCACCTAATGAGTCACTCCTTACTAAATTGTCTCACGTCTCCATAGTCCATACTAGTGCATTTGTAAGTTTCCCGGTGGCAATGAGAAAAAAAAGTGGACAGGTATCAAATTATTCAAGACCAGATGAAATTATATGACCCAGTGAACCGGGTTGAATCACTGGTCAAACCAGTGACCCTTGACCCAGTACATTTTCCGATTCACTGGCCGGGCCGGTTTTCAGAACATTGCTTATCACTCAGCAGTGGGTGTTACTAACACCGGGTAGCCCTTATCCAGAGGATGGTTATGCTGGATAGCATCCAATTGGGTCGGTCCTATCCAAACCCGAAACCGGATCCAAACCCACTTCACTATCCTACCCTAAATCGAGAAGAAGCTCTCTTTCTCATGATTTTTCATTTACTCGTTTCCTACACCTGAGCAGATCGAAACCCAGAAGAAATTAGGGTTCGATGCTGTTAATCGAGAGAGAAAGAGAACGAGTTGCTGCTATTGATTTGTTCAAGAGATCGAGAGGGTTTGTCTGAAATCAAGATACAGAGAGATGATGGCTAGTCGATTGGAGAAACTGGATCTGCTGTAACCAAGAAATGAAGTCTGGGTTCTTGTCGCTATTAGGGAACAATGGGTTTTGTGGCTAATCGATAGATCTGTGGAAGCGGTGGTGGCAGCTGTAACTGAGAAAGGGTTTGAGAAGATATCGAGATTTACAGGGGAGATGGGATTGAGTTATAACGATGATGAAGGTGTTGATTTAAGGTTTCACTGTGAAGATGAGAAGAATGGGTGTCGTGCGAATCACAGCAGCTGAAGAACAAAGTGAAAATTGGGACGAATCTTTGGAAGAATTAATGAGTCTGTGATGGGTTGAATCTGTGAAGGTGGTGGTGCTGAGCTGATAGTGGCCGATTCTGGGTTCGATTCGTTGCTGTTGCCAGTGTTTGATTGAGCTCGAGTCTGGAAGGAAGGGAGAAATTTAAGTTGGGATTTGAATGTGATGGCAATAAGTCGAAAGGCGAGATGGGTTCTTTGCTAATACAAAGAGACGAAGTTTGAGCTCGATAGATTTGTGGGAATTGCTGTTATAAACTGTAATGAATTGCAGCTCAGGGAGGATATGGTGGTGGTTCTCAGTTTGTGGAAATTGAACATGGAGCAATAATGAGTTCTGGTGATGAATACAGGGCAGAATTGATGCCGCTGTTGATTCAAGACGTGAAATTGATGAAGCTGTGAGTTATTGAATTAGATGTATGCTAGGAATGTCACAGGGATGGAGTCAAGAGAGGCACGATTTTGGCGGAAAACATCGAAACTTGATCGAAACTCGCTAGATTTTTACTTAATGAGTTAACTCGCATGCCGTAGATGGCCGATCCGGCCTACTCAAGCGAGTAAGATTCGATGAAGACCGAGTAAGATCTTGACTCGTCTAGCCGACTCCACTTCCCTTGACCCTGTTGACTAACGCTGATTGGTTCAGTTTTGACCGCTTGACCGTTAGTCCCTAACGGTTTACTGCGGAATATTCCGTCGAATATTCCCTCGACGGACGGAGAATTTTGGTGGCCGGGCGGCGACTTATTCGGCCGGATTCGAGCCATAATACCCGATTTTCGGCGAACCAAAAATTCGAAATTTTCTATGGACTTCTCTCATGGGTGTGAAGACTTGGACTAGGAATTGGATGGAAGGTGGGCTCAAATTTGGAAAGAGAAGGTGGAAGAGTTGAGGAAGACTTGAATTTGGAAATTGAATTGCTAAAGGAAAGGATTCTAATCCTTGGAAGATTTGGAGAATATTGAAGCCTATAATAGAAGTTTTCTACATCTTTTACACACCTCTCTACACACACAACACTTTTTTTCTTATTCTTTGTGTGAACTCCTTAACATGAGTAGTTAATTTTATTATTGATTGAGGATGAATTCCTAGTTCTTAATATATGTTTTGAGTTTTGTTTCAATTCTATCTTGAAGTTTTTCACATGATTATCGTTTGTTTTTACTAATAGGAATGATCTTAAAGACATTCATGATTGATTGATAGATTGTTTAGGTGGCCAACTAAATTGATTTGTTAATTTGATCTAAAGCTAGTGAAAGTTAGGGGATAAGTAATCGTTTCTTGACTCTTTACATAAGTAGCAAACACGAGACCTTGCGGAGGGGATTAGTGGAGCAATTGTGTGTAGAAACAACGCTAGAAAGTGAACCAAGCGAACTAAGAGTTTAACTACTAGTACTAAACCTAAATTCATAAATCTTAATGCATTCGAGAATTACATCTTGTAAGCGAACCTCAAGGTGGTTCTTTTGAATAGAATCGATAACTAAGCGGACTGTTCTCGGTGAAATTAGGGATTTTGGGGTTAGCTAAGCGGACTGCTATCCTACGGTTGGTGATAATTTGTGACTAATAACAAGTAGAAAAGAACATAACTTGATTCATTATTTTGCAACGAAGAAGGATTCCTTGATCTTGTCTCTCTTATTGCTTTCAACTTTATCTTTTAATTGCTTTGTTTTTATTTTCTTTTTGCTTTTTACACCCCCCTTTCGTGACAAATTTTACAACTAGAATCTCGTGCTCCTCGTGGGATCGACCTTGACTACCCTATATTACTTGTTAATTAGGTAGTAAAGTATTAATTAATTTGTTGTGGTACGACACGCATCAAATTTTGGCGCCGTTGCCGGGGAGCAACGAGCGATTTTTAGTTGTTTTTCTTTTTGCTTTATTCTTGCTTTGTTAGATTCTTTCATAGTATCTAACTTAGTTTGTGAGAATCTTCTTTGGTGTTATACCTTTGGTGAATGCTTAAAGAGGGCAGACCGAGTCAATACGTCTTCGATCCGGCACTCAACTAAAGGATTTCATTCGATGCGATTAACACTCCACTTCCTCCTTCTTCATCAAGTGATTCGGACAAAGAGGAAGAAACAATGGTTGAACGTACACTAAAGGACATAGCTTCTCACAAGCTCGATACACAACAATGGTGTATCCAAACTAACTCAACCTTCGAGATCAAACCGGGGTTGATTAGAGAGTTACCAAAGTTCCATGGCATGGTGAATGAGGACCCAAACAAACATCTTATGGACTTCTATACCATAGTTATGGCTATGCTTCCATAGGGAGACTAATGCGGATGGAGCAATGTTGAAAGCTTTCCGTTTTCTTTGGCGGGCAATGCTAAGGAATGGTTATATTATTTGCCTTCCGGAAGTATCACAACATGGAATGGGATGAAGAAACTTTTCCTCGAGAGATATTTTCCCGCATCAAAAGCTACTCAAATTCGCAAGGAGATTTGTGGATTGAAACAACAAGTGGGAGAATCATTGTATGAATGTTGGGAGCGATACAAGAGGTTGGTGGCAAGCTGTCACACCATCAATTTAGTGATGTTATGATACTCAATACTTCTATGAAGCTCTTCACCCAAGTGATAGATCTCTTCTTGACGCTGCGGGTGGTGGTACACTAATGAACAAGACGGTGGCCCAAGCTACTGAGTTGATTGAAAGTATGGCTGCGAACTTGCAACAATTCTACACAAGGGATGAACCCGTGGTTAGGCGAATGCATGAAGTTAGTGATTCATCATCACATCTTGATCAAAGAATGAGTAACATGGAGATAATGATTCAAAGGATGGCGCGGTGATTATTAGGATAATGAGGCCCGAACAAGTGAATGCTTTATATCCAAATCAAAGGCCAAGGTACGATCCATACTCGAATACTTACAATCCCGGTGGAAGGATCATCCCTAACTTTAGCTATGCAAATAAGCAAGCGGCGGCTCCTAATCCATATGAGCAACAAGGTGGTTTCCAACAATCACGTTTCCAACCTCAACAACAATTCCAACCTCAAGTAAAAGAACAAGGATCTTCGATAGATGATAAGCTTAATGTCATGATGCAAAGTATTACGTCATTGTTTCAACAAAATCAACAAAAGACCGATTCGGCAATCAAGGATTTACAAATTCAAGTGGGGCAATTAGCGACCGATGTGAACTTATTGAAAGCTCAAGCGTCCACAAAACTTCCTTCACAACCATTTGTTAATCCAAGAGAGAGCGTCAATGCGATTACTTTGAGGAGTGGAAAACAAGTGGAGCAACCAAATCAACAAGATAAGGTGGAAATTGAAACCGCACCAAAGGAGAATACATCCCCAACCAACCAACCCGAGGAGACGGTTCCTACTTTCACAACTCCACCCCCGTTCCCTAGCCGATTTGCTAAATCAAAGAAAGACTTGGAATACAAGGATATGTGGGACATCTTTAAGAAAGTACAAGTCAATATTCCACTCATAGAAGCTATTCGTCAAATTCCTCGTTGCGCAAAGTTCTTAAAGGAGTTGTGCATGAAGAAGAAAAGGTTGAAAGGGAATGAAGTCATGAGTGTGGGGAGAATGCTTGACGTTTATTCTCAAGAAACTCCCACCAAAATTAAAGGACCCGGTAGTTTCAATATACCTTGCACAATTGGTAAAACAAGGTTTACTCGAGCTTTGCTAGATTTGGGAGCATCGGTTAATGTTATGCCTTCCTCGATTTATGATTCTTTGAATCTTGGTCCTCTTAAAGAGACAATGGGGTAGTTCTTGAACTTGCTAACCGATCTAATGTTTACCCGAAAGGGATTGTTGAGAATGTTTTGGTGCAGGTTAATGAGCTTGTATTTCCGGCCGATTTCTATGTCTTAGACATGAATGATGAGAATTCTTCCAAGTCTACACCTTTGCTATTGGGTAGACCATTCTTAATGCCAGGAACAAGATTGATGTCCAAAATGGCACCTTGACTATGGAGTTTGATGGTACACTCATCCACTTCAATATCTTTGAGACAACGCGATACCTAGTGATGTGAAATCATGTTTTCCCGTGAAAGAGATTGATCCGGGCTAATGAATCTTGCAAGAGCTAAGTCGGGCCGTCGACTTTAAAACAAGCGCTTAATGGGAGGCAACCCATAGGTTTTGTATTTCTTATCCTTTTGCTTTTGTTATTTCTTTTTCTTGTTCCTTATCATGTTAAAATTTCCCACCTTGACATTACTAGGAGGATTCAATTACATTGAGGACAATGTAAGGTTTAAGTGTGGGGGAGTGGTTAAGCATGTTTTTAAAACAAAAATTAAAATTTTTTTAAAAAAAAAAAAAAAAAAAAAAAGTTTTACATAAAAACTCCAACTTTTAAAGATTTTAGAGTCACTAGCATACTTCTAGGTATGTTTACATAGAGATTTTGACCGACATAATTGAACTTGGAAATGTTAGAGAATTACATTCGGATTTCTTGCTTGTTAGAGTGTTAAATAATGGATTTAATCATGCCAGTGATGCGAATTTGGTGCGGGGAGAAATGCGTTATTAGAGTTCTTTGATCAATCATTAGTGGAGACTACCCGTATTCATATCATGTGAGGCACCGACCAGAAATTTTCCGTCTACTAAAGAGCTTTCTTTTGAGTGTGTGTCACCGTAAGTTAATTCCGGGTATAATGGTGAGCTACCCAACCTCCCACCAATAGAAGCACTACTCTTTGATCTCTTGAGTGCTAATTTTGTCAATCATGAGGGTGACGTCTATAGATGAAAGCCGCCTTCTTGTAGTTCGATTTGCAGTTAGCACCATTCTCTCTCGCGACAACAACGGATCCATAGAAACACTCTCATCATCAACAAGGAGCGACATCAAAATCTACAAGGGAAGTTGGAAAAGTTTAATTTATAAGCAACGGGGCGAAAAAAGAGCAAATTTCAAACTCAAGTAAAGCAACATACAAATGAGCGGATTTTTACATATAAGTTGAGGACTTACAATACAATGAGGTAATTTTATATTCAAGTATGAAGACTTATTCACAAAAGCGAAGAAAATTAAAAGGTGAGAATTTTTGAAGTTTATGATTTCAAGACGATACAAGTTGTGAAGAATCAAGTGGTAAAATACTTCTTCCCCGGCCATGGTTTATTTTTTATTTAATTTCTCTTGTATTTTTTTTTTTAAAAAAAAAAAAAAAAAAAAAAATTGAAAAAAGAAAAGAAAAGGAAAGAAAAAAAGAGAGAAAAACAAGAGAAATATTTTTTTATTTAATAAGCCGTGGGGAAGGAAAATATATAAGGAAGTTTCAAGCGACAAGGATTTTTAAGGTAAAAAGAGTTATAAATTGTTAAGGATTTATGAAATTCGAAAAGCTATCATCAATAGTTGAAACCGAAGGCGAAGGAGATCAAGGCGAGGAGCGGAAGACGTTTCTATTGGATGCCGTGAGAGTGGTGTTATCATAATTGGCGATCGGATGTGAAGGTGAGTAAGTAATCTCATCCTCAATAATATATGGTTGATTTCCTTTCTTAGAGATCGTTAGAAAAAATGGTTTTCAAAATATTAAAAGATGTGGGTTTTAAAAATATTTGGAAGTTATCCTTCCCACCATTCAACGTGTTGCAGTGAATTCTCTCTTCATTCCTACTGCACACATGTGAGAACCATAAAAAGCCGTCTTTTTGAGTGCAATTATCATAAAATCCTTTTGGTGAGGCGAAGTCGAAAAGGGCGAAATGTTTATTGATCGTTTCTCAAACACGCGTTCTCTCATTATGGTGTGGTTATTTCTCACTCAACATTCAAGAATGAGAATATGTTCTTTAGTATTTCTAACTTCTTATTACTAGCATGCGAAACTCTATGTCCTCATAGCTCTTTGGATGCTTGGGACGCTTGAACGCTTTGAAGTTGTGAGTTTTAGTTTGTTTTGCTCGAGGACTAGCAAAGTCTAAGTGTGGGGGAATTTGATAGGGTGTAGAATACATCCTATTTACTATCTATTGTTTATGCTTTCTTTGCTATTTTTCTTGTAAATTATGTATTTTACGCTTGTTTTGAGT
Source organism: Papaver armeniacum (assembly GCA_023531295.1). Classification (NCBI taxonomy): domain Eukaryota; kingdom Viridiplantae; phylum Streptophyta; class Magnoliopsida; order Ranunculales; family Papaveraceae; genus Papaver; species Papaver armeniacum. The sequence goes on from JAJJWW010019006.1 coordinate 661,622, forward strand.
TTTGTAGCTACTTTGGAGTCACACGGAGGAAAAGAGGAAGAAATTACACTATTTGAGCAAAAAGGGCAAACTTGTCATTTCATCAAGGGCGAAGACTATTTGGAACCCAGAGGTGGTTAAGGGCTCTCACTCGGGGTACCCTTTATCACTCGGCCCGAGTGGGTGTTACTAACATGGGTAGCCCTTATCCAGGAGGATGGTTATCTTTGGATAGCATCCAATTGGATCGGTCATATCCAAAGGTTCAAACGGCGGATCCAAACCCACTTCACTATCCTACCTAAATCGAAGAAGCTCTCTTTCTCACAGTTTTCATTTACTCGTTTCCTACACTGAGCGGATCGAAACCCCGGAAGAAATTAGGGTTCGATCTTTGTCGATCGAGAGAAGAACGAGTTCGATCTTGTTGTCGAGAGAGAAAGAAGCGAGATTCTTTGCTATTGATTTGTTCAAGAGATCGAGAGGTTTATGCGAAATCAAGATACGAGAGAGATGATGGCTAGTCGATTGGAGAAGCTGGATCTCTTGTAACCAGAAATGAAGTCACAGGTTCTTGTCATTTGTTAGGGAACAATGGATTTTGTGGCTAATCGATAGATCTGTGGAAGTGGTGGTGGCGGTGTAACTCGAAAGGGTTTGAGAAGATATCGAGATTTACGGGGAGATGGGATTGAGTTATAACGATGATGAAGGTGTTTATTTAAGGTTTCTTGTGAAGATGAGAAGAATGGGTGTCGTGCGAATCCACGTTTGAAGAACGAAGTGAAAATTGGGACGAATCTTTGGAAGAATTAATGAGTCTGTGATGGGTTGAATCTTTGTGAAGGTGGTGGTCTTGGTGATAGTGGCAGGTCAGGTTCGATTCGTTCTTGTTGCCGAGTGTTTGATTGAGCTCGAGTACGGAAGGAAGGGAGAAATTTAAGTTGGGATTTGAATGTGATGGCAATAAGCTGGAGGCGAGATGGAGTTCTTTGCTAATACAAAGAGGCGAAGTTTGAGCTCGATAGATTTGTGGGAAATTCTTTGTTATAAAGCTGTAATGGTGCGGCTCGGGAGGATATGGTGGTGGTTCTCGGTTGTGGAAATTGAACATGGAGCAATAATGAGTTACACAGTGATGAATACGGGCGAGAATTGATGCATTGTTGATTCAAGACGTGAAATTGATGAAGGTTGTGAGTTATTGAATTAGATGTATGCTAGGAATGTCACGGGGATGGAAGTGAAGAGAGGCCCGATTTTGGCGGAAAACATAAAGCTTGATCGAAACTCGTAGGATTTTTACTTAGGCGAGTTAACTAAATGCCGTAGATGACCGATCCGGCCTACTCAGTTGAGTAAGATTGGTAAGACCAAGTAAGATCTTGACTCGTCTAGGTGACTCCACTTCCCTTTGACCCTGTTGACTAACGAGTTGGTGACAGTTTGACACTGACTTGGCCGTTAGTCCTAACGGTGGGAGCGGAATATTCCGTCGAATATTCCCTCGACTTGGACGAAATTTTGGTGGCCGGCGGCGACTATTCCGGCCGGATTCCGGCCATAATCCCAGTTTTCCTGTGAACCAAAAATTCCAGAATTTTCTATGGACTTCTCTCATGGGTGTGAAGACTTGGACTAGGAATTGGATGGAGAATTGGGCTCAAATTTGGAAAGAGAAGGTGGAAGAGTTGAGGAAGACTTGAATTTGGAAATTGAATTGCTAAAGGAAAAGGATTCTAATCCTTGGAAGATTTGGAGAATATTGAAGCCTATAATAGAGAAGTTTTCTACATCTTTTACACACCTCTCTACACACACAACACTTTTTTTTTCTTATTCTTTGTGTGAACTCCTTAACATGAGTAGTTAATTTTATTATTGATTGAGGATGAATTCCTAGTTCTTAATATATGTTTTGAGTTTTTGTTTCAATTCTATCTTGAAGTTTTTCACATGATTATCGTTTGTTTTTACTAATAGGAATGATCTTAAAGACATTCATGATTGATTGATAGATTGTTTAGGTGGCCAACTAAATTGATTTGTTAATTTGATCTAAAGCTAGTGAAAGTTAGGGGATAAGTAATCGTTTCTTGACTCTTTACATAAGTAGCAAACACGAGACCTTGCGGAGGGATTCCGTGGAGCAATTGTGTGTAGAAACAACGCTAGAAAGTGAACCAAGCGAACCGAGTTTAACTACTAGTACTAAACCTAAATTCATAAATCTTAATGCATTCAGAATTACATCTTGTAAAGCGAACCTCAAGGTGGTTCTTTTGAATAGAATCTGATAACTAAGCGGACCTGTTACTCAGTGAAATTAGGGATTTTGGGGTTAGCTAAGCGGACCTGCTATCCTACGGTTGGTGATAATCTGTGACTAATAACAAGTAGAAAAGAACATAACTTGATTCATTATTTTGCAACGAAGAAGGATTCCTTGATCTTGTCTCTCTTATTGCTTTCAACTTTATCTTTTAATTGCTTTGTCTTTATTTTCTTTTTGCTTTTTACACCCCCCTTTCGTGACAAATTTTACAACTAGAATCTCGTGCTCCTCGTGGGATCGACCTTGACTACCCTATATTACTTGTTAATTAGGTAGTAAAGTATTAATTAATTTGTTGTGGTCCGACACGCATCAATCACATAACCTATGTGGTGCCACAATGGTCCAAAATAGCGACACAACTCGGAACGACCCGCTAAATGTCCACTAGCCCGGTCTTCCTTGTATGGATCAAAACATACCTCCGCGGACTTCATCGCGTCTAGTTTCTCCCTCAATCTAACCAAATGCAGCTCCTTTGTCCTTGAACGGTTGTGTTTATGGGTAAAAATCGTTTCCGCCGATTTTGGTAAATTCGGTAGGTGAGTGAGAAACTGGTTTAAACCCTAAACAAATGTGCTGCACGTGAGCGCTTTCTAGATTCGAGAGATCAATCTGTACAAGTCCGACCTAAACCAAGAAATGGCCGTTCCAGACTTGCTTAGGTCACAAAGTGGAGGAGAAGGGTTGATTTGGGGAGGGAAGCAAAGAAAGGTGTTGAGACTAGAATAAGTGCAGGAGAGTAGTGTCTCGACTTGTATCGAGAAAGTGAAAGCTTCGGAAGCTTGCAAGAGATGAAAGCTTTTTTGGAGAGCTTGCAAAGTTGCCTTTTACGAGAGTGTTGTGTTTTTCTTCCAAGAGACTTGTCTTGGTGGAAATAGGTAAGACCTATTTATACAAGTCGAGATTGAAACGTACCACTGGCCTCATGAAGGAAGAGAGTAAAGGGTGAAATAATGGGAGGAGGTGGTAACCGCATGGTGTTTATGGGTGAAAACGTTTTCACCATTATTTCCTCATTTATTTGATCGCTTTATTCCCATTCACACTTTCTTAATGTGAGCATAGTGTCTTTTGCATCTTGTGACCAGCCAAACCAAGACCACTGGAAAGCATCCCCGGTTGTGTTGATGTCTCAGTGTTGGTTGCACCTTGAGTGCAAGTAAGCGGCTGCTAGTGGCGTGTGTGGCATGTGCGGAATGCCTTTGTTGCAGGTTGCACCTTGAGTGCAAGTGGCAATGCAGAGCTGCTAGTGGCGTGTGTGGCATGTGCGGAATGCCTTGGTGGTAGGTTGCACGTTAAGTGTAAGTGGCAATGCCAGAGCTGCTAGTGGCGTGTGTGGCATGTGCGGAATGCCTTGGTGGTAGGTTGCACGGTTTGCAAGTTAGGCTACCAGCGTGGGTTTTGGCATGTGCCAATGGCACGTACGGCCAAGTTAGCCTAGGTTGCACGGCTTGCAAGTTAGGCTACCAGCGTGCGTGTTTGGCATGTTTCAATGGCACGCATGTCCATTAGGGCCACGACTAGGTAATGAAAAGCTACCCGGCGGCGTGTTGGCATGTGCAATGGCATGCTCAGCCATTAGGGCCACGGCACAGTAAGAAAAGCTACCGGCGATGCGTATTGGCATGTGCCAATGGCATGCGTGGCCATTAAGTCACGGCACTGGTAAGGAAAGCTACTGGCGATGCGTGTTGGCATGTGCCAATGGCATGCGTGGCCATTAGGGTCACGGCCTGGTAGAAAGCTACCATCGATGCGTGTTGGCATGTGCCAATGGCATACGTGGCCATTAAGTCCACGGCTTGGTAAGGAAAGCTACCAACGATACGTGTTGGCACGTGTCAATGGCACGCACGGTCATTAGGGCCACAAATTGGTAAGAAAAGCTACCGGCGATGTGTGTTGGCATGTGCCATTGGCATGCGTGGCGATTTGGGTCACGGCATGGTAAGGAAGCTACCAGCGATGCGTGTTGGCATGTGCTAATGGCATGCATGACCATTAGGGTCACGTCTGGTAAGGAAAGCTACCGGCGATGCGTGTTGGCATGTGCCAATGGCATGCGTGGCCAATTTGGCCTAGGTTGCACGGTTTTGCAAGCCTAGGCGCGGGCGCCATTTTGGCATGGCGTGGCTAGGGCCAAGGTAAGGGGGCTGGGCTTGGCGTGGTGTGACTAGCGTAGCTAGGGCCGAGCAGAGTGCGTTTGGCATAGCGCGGCTAGCTTGGGCTAGGTGTGGCTCGCATGATTTTCCATAGGCATAGAGGTGCGGCTAGCATGGTTGGCATGCTTTGGCGCGTTTGGTGTGACTAGCATAGCTAGGGACAAGGAAGAGTTCGTTTGGAATGACGCGGCTAGCTTGGGCTAGGTGTGGCTGGCATGATTTGCCATTGCACGGAGGTCCGGCTAGCATGGTTGGCATGCTTTGGCGCGTTTGGTGTGACTAGCATAGCTAGGGCCAAGGCGTGTGCGTTTGGCATGGCGCGGCTAGCTTGGGCTAGGTGTGGCTGGCATGATTTGCCATTGGCACGGAGGTGCGGCTAGCATGGTTGGCATGCTTTGGCGCGTTTGGTGTGACTAGCATAGCTAGGACCAAGGTAGAGTGCGTTTGGGATGGCGCGGCTAGCTTGGGCTAGGTGTGGCTGGCATAATTTTCCATTGGCACGTAGGTGCGGCTAGCATGGTTGGCATGCTTTGGCGCGTTTGGTGTGACTAGCATAGCTAGGACCAAGGCAGAGTGCGTTTGGCATGGCGTGTCTAGCTTGGGCTAGGTGTGGCTGGCATGATTTGCCATTGGCACGGAGGTGCGGCTAGCATGGTTGGCATGCTTTGGCGCGTTTGGTGTAACTAGCATAGTTAGGGCCATGGCAGAGTGTGTTTGGCATGGCGCGGCTAGCTTGGGCTAGGTGTGGCTGGCATGATTTGCCATTGGCACGGAGGTGCGGCTAGCATGGTTGGCATGCTTTGGCGCGTTTGGTGTGACTAGCATAGCTAGGACCAAGGCAGAGTGCGTTTGGCATGGCGCGGCTAGCTTGGGCTAGGTGTGGCTGGCGTGATTTGCCATTGGCATGGAGGTGCGGCTAGCATGGTTGGCATGCTTTGGCGCGTTTGGTGTGACTAGCATAGCTAGGACCAAGGCGGTGCGTTTGGCATGGCGCGGCTAGCTTGGGCTAGGTGTGGCTGGCATGATTTTCCATTGGCATGGAGGTGCGGCTAGCATGGTTGGCATGCTTTGGCGCGGCTAGCTTGGGATAGGTGTGGCTGGCATGATTTTCCATTGGCATGGAGGTGCGGCTAGCATGGTTGGCATGCTTTGGCGCGTTTGGTGTGACTAGCATATCTAGGGCCAAGGCAGAGTGCGTTTGGCATGGCGCGGCTAGCTTGGGCTAGGTGTGGCTGGCATGATTTGCCATTGGCACGGAGGTCTGGCTAGCATGGTTGGCATGCTTTGGCGCGTTTGGTGTGACTAGCATAGCTAGGGCCAAGGCAGATGCGTTTGGCATGGCGACTAGCTTGGGCTAGGTCTTTCTGCTGGCATGATTTGCCATTGGCACGGATGTGAATTAGGGTTTTGCTCGTTGTAACCCTAATTTGAAAAAATACCCCTATTAATTCTTGACTACATGTATTAAATGTTCCAATAAATGTGTCGCGGTGACATTAGGTTATTTGGGGTTTACGATTTTACCCTTTGCTTAAAAACCACCATAAACATTAAGTCCCTTGCTTAGCTCGTAACAGGAGCTTTGTTGCGAGGTAAGCATAAGATGGTGACAAACTATCAGTAGTAAATCGTAAAGAGAATTGAGGAGGCTTGTCTTACCTTTTTATAAATAGGATTTGGAATCCTTTCTTCTGGCAGTTTTGCACAAATCGGGAGGCTGGCTCAATTGGGAAGTCAACATCATTGAGAGACAGGAAGCTGGGCGGCATCGAGAAGTTGACGCGAGTTGGGAAACTGAGCGTGCTAGATGGTGAGACCGGTGCAAGGTGGGAAGCTGATCGTGCTAGCTGGCGCGACTTGGGCGGTCATTGGGAAGTTGGCGCAATTGGTGGGACCGGTGTGGCTTGGGAGATTGGGAAACTGGCGCGAGCTTGATGGGACCGGTGTAAACAAGGAGGGAGTAGGTGTTTCTACAGATAGCAAAGTTTCCTTATCTTTCCTTCCTTCACGTGCGGCTTCAATCAGGGCATTATCCATGCTAAAATCTGGAAGCGTTATGTCCCTCATTGCTTCCTTTCCCTTTTTAAGGTTACGTATTCATACCCAACGCAATTGTACCGTCTCCCTTGTTTGAGAAAAGGTTCTTCTTGTTGAGTTTCTTTCTTTGCCTAGAGACGAATCATCCTCTATCCGGCCCAGATTCTCCAGTGAAGGTGCGAGGTCTGACTCTTGCAAAAGCAACCCGACTAGGGTTATTCGGGCTAAGAAGATCATACTAGTATGTTTTCTTCTTCTTCTCTGTTCATGTTATCCTATTTTTATATGTGTATAGATAGGATGGAACTTGATCATTTTTCCCATTTTTTGCAGTGTATGATGGGACCCTCCAGGGATGGCCGCGCCTTTAAATCTTCGAAGAAGGACTTCAGAATTGGCGGAAATCGATCTTCTTCTCTTGAGGAGGCATTGGTTGGGATTGAATCTCTGTTCCATGAAGCTAGTGAAATCATTAAGGACCTCCCTTCCATCTATCCCCATGAAGAGCAGTGCATGTTCGGACTTTCTTGGGTTCGATGAGCATGGATGAGGGGCGAGATAAATAGGAAGAGTCTTGGCATATTGAGAAGTTTCGGTGCGGCAAAGCCTTTCCTCGGTCGGGTATGGGGGCGGATCAGCTGTTTCTAGGTCGAGCGACGGAAAAGTGAGCGTGTGAGGCTCTTGGAGAAGAGCGCCATGATTCTTGATTTTGATGCGGATGAATCAAAAAACTTTCTTGAAGTGTCAATGAGAAAACCTTCGAAGGAGCATATGACGGAAATGAAATAGCCTTTGAAGTTGATGCCAAAGGTGTCGTTGGTGATACTAGGAGGGTCATGGTGGCGCATCTTTGGACCGGTCGTCGGGGAGGACAACTGCTTCTTTGTGTTGTGGTTGCTTCGGGATGGGATGTTGAGGTTGCTGCTTTGCTAACACCGTTGAATGAAACCTTTGTTGCCCGAGGGATTCTTTGGGGAAGTGCTTGAAGACAGCCTTGCGAGGGGACTTGTGCTCCATCCTTCGAGGGCTAGTTCCTCCTTTTGTTATTTACATTATTTGCTTAGTTCCCCTGATATTTTTTTTTTCGTAAACTCATCTTTACCTTCTTCTTCATCAGTCAACATTTTTCTTCATATATATTTTTTGAAAGAGGTTGTGGTATGATGGCTCTGCAATGGTTTTTCGGGTTTATCGATGTATTTCTCACGATATACGGAGAATTTACTTGGAAAGAGATGTATTTATGTTTTTGTTTTTTTTTTTGACGGAAAAGGGAATCCCCGGGGAAAAATACAACGGTGTATTCATCTTGGGGGAGTACAACTACTAAGAGGAATTGTTAAAGGAAATACTAAAAGGGGAGTGGCCAGGAAGTACTGCATTTTAGGATTGGAGGCCTTGAGCCATCGTGAGTGAATTATCACGCCTTCGGGTGTGTCTGCATTGATGAGCTTGCAATATCCTCCCAAAGGGTATCGCTGACAGATCTGACTCATCTTCTCTTTCATTGGCGAATCGGTTTGAGCGCCATTTTCTTGTCATCCTCCCAACTTGAAAAGAGCTTTCCTTAACCACTACATTTCCGATTGAAAACGGGTTCAGACGTCGTGCAACCGTTTGAGTCTTGGCTTCGTTGGTTTCAATAGAAGTTTCCAAGCTTCTTGCAAATTGTTCAAATGGTCCATCTTCCCATTCACATTTCTTGACAGCGTTCGTGCCAGCAATAGCACCGAGTCCCTATGACGGAATGGGGGAAGGAAAGACTGGTTGCAGAAAAGGTTGCTCGGTCAGACTTACTTGCATTTGAAAACCATGAGCTAGCGCCAACGGGTCCTCTCCAGGATATGCGGGTTCCTTCAATAGTTCGTTGATGCGATAACCCGGTGGGATGATTTGTTCGAAATTCCTTCGGGCGTGGAATTCGGCGAGAGGTGCACATCCAATTTCGCTTTGTTGTCAGTACCCATAAGCGTCCCAATATCATGTCATGATCTAGTTCTTTGACAATGTGGAATTTGCTATGCGTTATAGCGTCTCCCATCTTGATCTCTAGGTTGATGTAGCCATGCGCGTTCAAAGTTTCTCCTCTCAAGTTCTTAATCACGGACGGGGAATAGGTAGTGTCTTGTTTTGTAAATCCTGCTGCCTTTAGTGTCTTGAAAGTAATGATGTTGTGGTCAGAGGCCATGTCGATGAGCGTGTCGTCAAATTCGTTACCTCTTAAACGGGACGTGGTCAGCAGTCCCAGTTCTCCTTTTTGGTTCGCTTTGTTTGGAAAGCTTGGGCCCCTGGCGTGGTTTCCGAGGAGAGAAAAAGTCGTTTGCCGGATACAACGCCATTGAGAGCTGCGGAAATATCTTGGCGCTGCACCTTCGAAAGATAGAGAATTTTGCATACATGTTGCATCATGGATTATACAGTCTCGTGCACGGAGTCCCCAGAGGACTCGCAGTTTCTTATTGGGAGTGGGTCTCGATGCACTCATTCGTCTCCTAGTTGGAGTTCTCCCGCTTCTATCCTTTCTTTGAAAATATGCTTTAGTCTGTTGCAATCGCGGGTCGGGTGGTGAACGAACCTGTGGTAATGGCGTACCCAGGTTTCGCCATCTCGGCCTCATTTGGTGGACGTCGGGAGGTGGAAGTCTGATAACATCATCTTGAATCCAGGCTTCTAGGAGGTCAATCACCTCCTCGATGGGAAACGGGAAATCAAGGGTATTTCCTTCGATCTCATGATGCTGCATGGGAGTTTTAGTGACGGTCTTTCGTGGTGGGAGTTCCCGTTGCGCGGCGCTTCACGTTTTTGGTGGTGGCTCGTAGTTGGGGCTTTCCTTTTTCCCCTTTCGTTTACTATGTTCACGGAGGATGATCCGGCATTAAATTGCTTGCTGATGAGGCGTCTACTACCGCGAGTTTCACGCGTGTCTTCGGTTCGAGTTGGCCTAGCTCTTTCCAGTAATGCTGGTGCTGTTGTTGCGGATCGTCTGGCGACTTCATGGAGTTCAGAGAATATTTGGAAGCGCAAGTTCTCTAGCAAGCCGCGGTAAATAGGAACCATACCATTGATGCACGCGTTCACCAGTTGTTGCTCGGTCATGTTTGGGTCATGACAGTCGAGTGCTTGAACCACTGAACCTTTTAGCGAAATCATTCGGATGTTCGATATCATCCCAGTACATTCTTCCGAAGTGCAGAAAGTAACTTGTTCGAGACACGAAGAAGTATTTCTTGTAAAAGCAAGTGACCATGCTACTCCGATTGGGAATCTTTGTTCGGCGGGATGTTGTTGTACCATGTATCGCCCTTCCGGTAAGTGATTTTGAGAATTCCCTTAAACGAAGAACGTGATTATATTCATGTTCACCTAGGGATTCGAGGAAGCGGGAGACATGCTCATGTGCACTCCGGTACCATCGTCGGGGGTGAATTGAGGAGAAGAGTACCCCCTTGGGAGAGGGATTCTCTGCATTTCGGATGTGTAAGGGGGTTGGTGATGATGCACGTCCAATTCATCATTCTTGATTCGGTTGCGAAGAAGTTGTTCCAGATCTTCTCGCGTGACGAAAGTTGGGCGGCTGATTTCTTTCCAACGGGATTCTAGCGCGAGTTTCCTCATCCGTGGAGGCGTGCTCCGCCGAGGTCTTTGGCGTCGGGGTTGTTGGAGGCGTTCCTAAGCGGCTATGGAGGACGCGACTCACGTGGTAGTCGCTCTGTCGGGGTCTTGAGAAAGGCAGTACCTCCTTACTGCGTTGAAACCATATCCGTCGGGCTCTGGCGAGCATCTCTGTCGTTCCATCAAATCAGCGATGGTGACATAAGGACGACTTCCTACAGTACCTCGGTCTCTCGTCCGTCGGCGGGGTAGTTGGAACCATAGTTGTGGTCGGAGCGCCATGCTAGGCGAAGCATTAGGGGCCGCGGCGGCGCCAGCCTGGTGGTGGTGGCGTGACACCCGAAGAGATATTTTCGTTGCCGTGATTAGAGGGTTGTGCAGAGACACTAGAGGAGGCAGCGGCTCTGGCCCTGGTGATTGGCGGTGTTACGCTTGAGGGAGTGCATTCGATGTTACTGTAGTCAGCAGGTGATGCAACAACGTTATTGGGAGAGACGCTAACATCAGGGATGTGTTCTGTGCTGGTATTCTCAGCAACCGCTCCGGACCTGAGTTCCACCATGTTTGTAGTTGCATGAAATCCCACACTACACCCCTCACAAGATTCCACACAATTAAATCATTTTTAAGATGAACAATTATAAGTTTTTATTGATCAAACTCTAGAAATGTTACAAGATGTAAGGGGAATAAACCAAGGAATTACAATCACTCTTAACTTTCTCTCTCTTAATGACTTGCTCAACTCTAAAAAAAATCCCTCCCCGTAAGCCTATTCGGCTCTTTATATAGGACATTACATATATTTTCGGGTATGTCTTGCGAAATATCGCAAGTGTACAAATGTCAAATCTCGCAACACTCCTCAATCTCGCTACATCTTCACATCTTTCGTGTTTTGGTATGTCGTCATCCGTTACGTCGTTTTTACTTCCGACCTACGATGTCTTCGCGGTGTGTCGTTTATGGATCATGAGAATCTTGGTGTTGCGATATTCGATCCTACATCTTGCCTCTTCTCATGTCTTCTCGGCGAAGAAGGGAATGTCATGAGAATTATTATTTTCAAAATGCCGCGACCGTTCATTTCTTCATATTTTTATGTATTTTCATGTTTCCGTACTATTACGCAGAATTTATTACACGTATCTCTTCTTCCACCCATTTCTTGACACGTCTCTTTCAACCGTCATTTCTCAACCGTTCATGTCCCTTCTCGCATTAAATGCGTTTATCTTCTTAAGAATTTTTCTCTATATATAGTTTTCTCATCATCCTCTTCTCCTTTTTCACTTTCTCTCTGCAATTTTCCTTCAATTCTCCTCCGTAATTTCCGCTTCTGCTACTGTAAATCTTCTTCTTATTCTTCTTTCTTTTGATCTTCAGTTCTTCAATCATTCCCATACTGAAAATGGCTCCAACTGGTCGCAAATAAGAAGCTTCCTTTGAAGAAGTTCAAAAAGATCTTCAAGGAAAAGGTTTTACTTTAACCACTATTCACAGTGGGAATCTAAATCCATTCTTTCTGTCAAGTTGTTCACTGATCATCATTGTGATGATCATGAAATCATAATTTCGCTTGGTCAAATTCTCGCCGGACTTCCCATTGAGTATCGCCAATTCCTTAAATATTGGATCCCTAACTTCTGTTGGATAAAGAGACCCATTACTAGCGCCACGATTGGAGAATTCAAGTATTAAGCGAATGCAATCCCCGCTTAGTTGATAGACGGATCGCGAGAAGTTCGCATGAGCAAGACTTCCATAGAATAACGGAAGGTTAGGGTTATAGAGAGGAATGGGAAGTCCGGCGAGAATTTGACCAAGCGAAATTATGATTTCATGATCATCACAATGATGATCAGTGAACAACTTGACAGAAAGAATGGATTTAGATTCCTGACCAGGAATAGTGGTTAAAGTAAGACCTTTTCCTTGAAGATCTTTTTGAACTTCTTCAAAGGAAGCTTCGTATTTGCGACCAGTTGGAGCCATTTTCAGTATGGGAATGATTGAAGAACTGAAGATCAAAAAAAGAAGAAGAAGATTTCGATTCTGATGGAGAAGCGGAAATTAGGGAGGAGAATTGAAGGAAAATTGCAGAGAGAAAAAAAAGGAGAAGAGGAGGATGAACAAACTATATATAGAGAAAAATCCTCTTCGCAATGAGAAGTACATTTGCTCCGCCTCGGAAGAAGCGAAAACTTCACCTCCTCTCCCTCAAATCCTCGGTCGAGTGAAAATTCTGGTGATGAGGAATATGATGATGTAGATATACCTTCTTCAAATTCTCCAGCTGGATCTTCTATGGCACAGCTGTCCAGTATCTTTTCTGATTCTATGCAAGAGATGGGAGACGATCGCCTTTCTAGTACATGCAAGGCTCTCGCGAGCATTTGCGATTCACCTTTGCTTGAGAGTGATATTTCTCTTCATGGGGTCTCCAGATCAGTGACTCCAAGCTTCTTAAATTCACTTAGTGTCCTGGTGTGTTTTCATCCTCTTATTTTTATAGTTTTGTTTTTAAATCATACCTTTTTAATTTCTTTGTTTTGTTTTGTAGTCCGGAAGAGCTTCCTTTGCTGTTGCCTCAGCTCTTGAAAAGAGGCGCAGTATTCTTGAAAAGAATAATCTTCAATTTCGCAAGAAAAACGAAGAATTGGGAATTGAAGCTACTGCTCTTCACAAGAAAAATGAAAAATTGGAAACTGAAGCTGCCATTCTTCGCGAGAAGAACAAGCAATTAGAAGCTGACTCTGCTACTGAGAAGAATAATATTTCTAGCCTTCAAAGCTCCAACCAACAGCTTTATGGTATGAAAATTTTTCCCTTTTCCTTTGTTTTGTCTTCTTGTTATCTTCCTTCATCGACTTATCATTTTTCATGAGCGTTTATAACCTTTACGAGGAAGCCATTCTTCTTCATTCATTCCCTGAACCTATGGATGATGATGCTCTTCCTGCTCATCTCAACAATTCTTTGTATAGTTTTTCAAATAATAAGATTAAATCTCTTCCTCTAAATGAACTTCAATCCAAATTTCGCCTCTTAGAACTTGATCATAGGTCTAGCTTAAGTTTAGCCAACCAAGCTGAAACGTCTGTATCTTAGTTCTAAGGAGAAAATTAGTGCTTTAAGGAAGAAAATTAGTGATCTCATAGATGATAAAGATCGCATTGCTAGTCAAGGTGCTCAAGCATTAGCGAAATTCCAAAAGACTCTCCTTGAAGTTCAAATTGAACGGGATGAATCCATCCGTCAAAATACTATTCTTAGCGAAAGAAAGAATCAAATCCGTTCCCTTCTTCTTATAGGAATTAATTCATAGTTCTCATAGAAACTCTCGACTACTTTCAGCGAGTATCGCCAATTCCTTAAAATTTTGGATCCCTAACTTCTGTTGGATAAAGAGACCCATTACCAGCGCCACGATTGGCGAATTCAAGTATTAAGCGAATGCAATCCCCGCTTAGTTGATAGACGGCTCGCGAGAAGTTCTAATGAGCAAAAATTCCATAGAATAACGGAAGGTTAGGGTTATAAAGAGGAATGGGAAGTCCGGCGAGAATTTGACCAGGCGAAATTATGATTTCATGATCATCACAATGATGATCAGTGAACAACTTGACAGAAAGAATGGATTTAGATTCCTGACCAGGAATAGTAGTTAAAGTAAAACCTTTTCCTTGAAGATCTTTTTGAACTTCTTCAAAGGAAGCTTCGTATTTGCGACCAGTTGGAGCCATTTTCAGTATAGGAATGATTGAAGAACTGAAGATCAAAAGAAAGAAGAAGAAGAAGATTTACGATAGCGAAGCGGAAATTACGGGAGGAGAATTGAAGGAAAATTGAGAGAAAGTAAAAAAGGAGAAGAGGAGGATGAGAAAACTATATATAGAGAAAAATTCTTGAGAAGATAAACGCATTTAATGCGAGAAGGGACGTGAACGGTTGAGAAATGACAGTTTGAAAGAGGCGTGTCAAGAAATGGGTGGAAGAAGAGATACGTGTAATAAATTCTGCGTAATAGTACGGAAACATGAAAATACAGAAAAATATGTAGAAATGAACGGCTGCGGCATTTTAAAAATACTAATTCTCATGACATTCCCTTCTTCGCAGAGAATACATGGGAAGAGGCAAGATGTAGGATCAGAATATCGCAACACCAAGATTCTCACGGGATCCATAAACGACACTGGCCGGTGGTCAGCCGACACAAATATAATTACACTTTCTTACTACTCAAAATATAAATATAGCAAGGGCAAGAAAGGATCGATCCTGAGAGAGGTCTAGGTTGTCAAATTATTATGGTTTCCTATATAAAACACAGGTAGTTTTGTGATTTTTATAAACTAAAATAAAATAAAAACAAAGAAACAAATAAGCAAACAAATCAAATCAAGGATAAGAAATATTGGTTAAGGATTTCGTTTTCATTCACTAACATGCTTTCAACACAATAACTAGAATTGATATTTAATCTCAACTTTTATCAAAGACCTAGAATACCTTGATCGCAAGAATATCCATAAAATCTCCTCATGTCATCAACAAACACATTAAAAGATGCGAATATGAATTCTACCTAAAGGAACAACCTAACGTGTAAAAGCACTAATCAAGTTTAATTCCCTAGATGCGTTAAGTTCTATGAAATCAGGCCAATCAAAGCAATTGAACGTGGAAAGCGCACTAATTCAATTTAACAAAGGTTACGATTCACATATGATCATACGAATATATCACTACAAACTATAATCATATTATGCTACTTGTATCCAAGGAATATCACTTTTGCGTATAATAAACCCTAAACTAGCAATAGATGTGATTAGAAGTTCTACCAATTTGCAACTTGACAAAACAATCAATCAATCATAAAACAATATTTTTAGAGAATTGCAAACGATATATATGAGACAAAACTAATATATTGAATCAAAGAATCATGCTTTGTGAAATCCAACTATTCCATAACCAAAAGATAATTAGGTACTCATATTCAAGGAGTTCATCACAAGAAGAAAGAGAAAAGACTTCATGGTGTAAACCCTAGAACAAGGTAGAAGATAATAAAACGTGGTCGATAAAAGATATCCCATAGATAATAAAAGTCTTCTCTTTATATAGCTCCACTCCTTCCAAAACTAGGTTTTGTCTTCAAAGTCCATTAGTTGGAAATTCACCCGGCCCACGATGGAGAGAAACCCGTGCAGAAAATATGTCCCAAAAACGTTCGCCGGAAAACTGGGATTATGGCCGGAATCCCGCCGGAATACTATCTCAGGTGACCGGCAAAGTCTGCCCGGTCACCGGTCAACGGGTTGGATCGGCCGGGTCAGATCGGTCAGGACTCGGTCAATCACCGAGTCAGGTCATTGAGTCAGGGCATTGAGTCAGGGCATTGAGTCAGGGCATTGACTGGTCTAGGCCTAGGCCATGTTGCACAGGCCAAACTTGTTGTAGCACAATCCTGGTGCTTCACTACCTCAGCACAGCCATGATGGCCCTGCAACCTCAGTGCATAACTTCCAATCTTAGCATCACCACTTGCACATTCTTTGCCATTTCAACATCGGGTTCTCCACGGAACCACAGCCACAAGCCACTGCCACAGGATAAACAACCACACATTCCCTTGCCATCACTGCCTGCCTACCACAACAACAGCTTCATGCCTGCAATGCACCTGCAATCCAGCTGCAACCAATTTCTATTCAGCTCTTCATTCTCCAATCTGTCTGGCAACACATTCAGTGCAACTACCTTGTTCTATTCATTCCGTAGCATCTATCACCAGTTCTAGCACTTCTTTCTCAACCTCCATTTGATCCGCAGCTGCAACTGCAGCATACAAACTCCACTTCAGTCTCCCCTGGAATCCAACTCAGTCTTCACCTGACCTGCAATTTCTGTTTCACAGCTTGCGGCTCCAACTCCAGCTGCTACTCCACAACACCACAGCTACAACTCCATTGTTATTAACAGCTCAGCCTAACAGCAGCAACTTCAGAGGAACCAGCTCCTGCAACACAGCCAAGCTGCCAATCCCAGCTGCGCTTACTCCAATCGCCCTGTAGTTCATATGCTCCTTCAAGATAAACCCAACATCCAGGCTTCAACCATTGCTTTCAGCTGCAGCAAAACTGCCAAGCGCTTAACCACAGCTCCACCATCCCCTGAGTTGTACCTGCAAGTGCCACCAGCAAATCCTCCATTTCACCTGTTTCACAGAACCATCAAGTCATAGCAACGACTCCATCGAACTCGACAATCACAACAACACTCCTTCCCGAGTTTCCAATCCTTCATCGAATCCGGCAAAACCATCTCGGATTCGGACCATGCCCATCTCTTATCATCTTCTACGGAACAACAAACGCTATCGACTCACGAGATCCCCTTTCTCTTGTTTATCTATTCAACCCATTCTTATAGCAGCAACAGTGAATCAATACTCAATAATCATCAGCTCAGCTCTCCTCAAGCTCAATCTCAGACTTCACAGCAATTTCTCAATCTTGGCTGCATCGTAATAATCTCTCTTCATCGGCTCAACAATTCCATCAACCCTTAATTCCATCTCTGTCTGATCTTCATCTCGATTTCTCAAGAACCAATTTACAGGCCACCAATTTCATCGACTTCTCACTCAACTTCTACGTAATTCTACCACGAACCCTAATTCCATTTTTGGGGAAGAACGGAGAGAAACCCTAATTCGATCTCAACACCCGACCACCTCTTGCTTCGAGTTCATCTCGATCTGTCCATCGATCCAGCTGCATCTGTTCTTCACTTCTCTCTGGATTTCAATTCAACAACCATGATTCATCCCACTTAACTCCATCGACTCAATCATTTCGGGTAGAACAAGTGAATGTTAGAGAAAATAACATTTCTCTCGATATGTTTAGGTACGGGAATGGAACAGTTATTCCCACTTAAGTGGCTCGATAAGGGCTACATACTAGCAACCCCTAACCAATGCTGATTGCCTTTTAGTATTCCTCCAAGAGTTACCCCTTAACCTGGACTGGGCTCCAGATAACACATGCCTGTGAAATGACACTCTTGCCCTTATTGCTTATGAATTCTTGTTTTGCCCATAACTTCTTCATACGAACTCAGAATGACTCCATTCTTTCGCCATCGTCTTCATCTTCTCGTCCTCTACACAATGAAAAGTAGAAATCTTGTATTGAACGAGTTCCAATTGGTCTTTTTGCTCCAAATGTCTCCAAAGCACCTAATAACTCAAAAGCACACATAAGATACATAATTCACAAGAAAACTCGCAAAGAAAGCATAAATACTAGATATTAAATACGGTGTATTCTACACCTATCAAATTCCCCCACACTTAGACTTTGCTAGTCCTCGAGCAAATCAAACAAAACAATAAAATACAACAACTCCGTGTCGTCGAGGCTACGGTCACTTTTAGCGTAAATAACAAGCCTTTAAACCCCTAGGTGTCCCTAGTGGACGAGTTATAGTCTCGTGAAGGTTTACAAGAGGTCTACCTACAAAACCTATATTTCAAACTCCGTCTATTCGTGACAAATCAATGAACGAATCCAAATTGACTACAGGAGGAGGTACCTTGCAAATTCAATTCAATTATTAGTAAATAAACTCTAAATAGATAGTCGAACAAGCCACAATACTCGGAAACTAACAAACCACAATCACAATGAAAAGATTAAGAAGATGGATATAGATGTAGATGTTGGCGAATATTCACAAGTGTTCGATGTTTCCCATATCTGTCACGAAGGTCCTTTGCTAAGATGAACCTAATCCTATTGGATTGAGCTACTTGGTGCTGAATGCTACATCAAATCAATTAGCATATACAAGGGAACCAAGAGTGACTTTATTCAACACAATAATAATATTTTTTTTTTTTATAATTGGATCAAACTGGATCCAATTTCTCTTTTTTTTTTAGACGGCATGATTAGATCTTTTGGATCCAAGCGCATGCTTCTTGTCAGCAAGTACATGATAGTTGCCTTGGATCCCTCATTCCCACGCTTGTTTAGGCGACGGAGACAGGGACTACGTTTCACACATACTGCTATTCTCAAGTGTCTTTTTATTCCGTTTTGGTCTAATTGGTCGGTCTTTTTTTTTTTTCAAATTTTTTTTTTTTTTTTTTTTTTTTTTTTTTTTTTTTTTTTTTTTTTTTTAGTAACTCAACCACTCTATTTCATCCTAGCAGTAATAACACGTCGATTTTTAGTGACCCACCAAAGCACTTAGAGAACAATAGATAAATATGGAAAAATAAAAATAGAATGTGATATGGTGATATTCCGAGATATGGTAACAACTATCATATAATTTGTGATTTCTGAGCTATATTCGTCCCCTTTTAGTTAATTGGTTCCTCAACTCCTGCATTCAAAATGGTTCCATCCACTAATGGTGTCAAAAACAAACTATACAAACATATAAATGCTCCCCCACACTTAAACTTCACATTGTCCTCAATGTGTAAAACCGAAAGTTCTGAATTCTGACGCAACAGCAGATAAAACGCAAAAACTGTGCAAATTGGTAAGGAATTTGGAAAAACTCCATTTCACAAAAGTTGTTCATCTACGTGTTTTCTACACAGTGTCAAAATTTCACAGTGTTTTGATAAACGGTCTGACAGTTATGGTCTCTGGACTGAACTACGCGCAGTCTGAAATTTTTCTGACGAAAAGGTATTCGTCATAATTCTCTTCTAAGATAGATACCGGACTCAATGAAATTAAACATAGGGATGCAAATATGATATAAAAACAGTAAAAAAATAAATAAACGAAACAAAAATAAAAAGCAAAAGGATAAGAGATACAAAACCGGTGGGTTGCCTCCCACTTAGCGCTTGTTTTAAAGTCGGCCCGACTTAGCTTCTTGTAAGATTCATTCCCCATACACCAATAATCGGAAAAGTTGAGGATCCTTCCATAGAACCTGTTTTGGAAACACTAACTTCACACAAATATTAGTAATATAAAGCAAAAGTGAAGCTATGAACCGATAAAAGCTTCCCCACACTTATTCTTGTCCACACTTGGAAGTGTATAAAGAATATAGAGTCGGAGTACTTCCATGGTTTCTGGTTCCATAACCTGCATAGTATGAGAATCAAGTTTCTCTAATGGCGGAAAACGAGAAACAAAGTCAGTCAACAATATTCTCGAAGCACATACATTCAAACCAATAAGAGGTAAAGGAGAAGAAACAATAGGCAAAGGGTTAGATAAACCTTGCACAATCTCTTGTATTACGGAATCCTCTTCATCTTTGAAAAACTCAAGTGAATTATTCACCTCTTTTATATCATGGTCCTCTATTAAACCTTGCAACCATTCTTCGTCCGTTTCTGCCTTAACCAAAGTCTCGACATAAACATTATCATTACAATCATGCACAAGTTCAATTGGGTCTTCCATAATATTGGTCATAACGGTCTCATTCTCAACATACTCCTCTTTATTAGACTCACACCTTGTTGCAAAGAAGTTGTGTAACACACTAGTTTCATCATACTCAATTACCTTTTGAATAGGTGGTTGATCATTATAAAGATCAATAATTGAGTCAACTACACTAATGTCATCAAATATCTCCAAAGGTTGGTCCTTTTTAACACATTCATCTTCGTCTTCATCTTCAGACTCACCATAATAAGAATCGTCGTCGGTTTCGTCGGTTTCCCAACCCTTATCACGACGTCGTTTAAGTTCCATATGAATGGTCCTACTAATTTCATCGACTAGCTCTTGAGGCTCCATCATCTTCCAACTTGTATAATTTACGCGTAAGTTTCTGGCGTTCACACGCTTACCACCATTGACTACAATATGTTCTCTTTCCCATGACTCTTCCCTTTGAATGGGTAAATGATCATAACTACGATCTGAAGTCGGGTAAGAAGAAATATTCCAAAAATTGTTTTGTGCGACGTTCTCTCTATCACGGTCAAGTTGGTCTAGCCTTTGTTGCATGTCTTGTAATCCATTCAAAATCGCATACAACTCGAATAAAGCCAATTAGATGTAGAATTATCCCACCTAGGTGCTTGACTTACATACCCACTACAAGGTTGCTGTTGGTATGTATGAAAATCACCATAAGGTTCTCTAGGATATGCATCATAGCCAATAAATTGGTTTTGATTGCATCCCATAGATGGTGGGCAATTTTCATAGTGTTGAGGAGGTTGAAAATCATATCCATTGCTCCAATATGCTCCTTCCATAGAAATAAGCACCTGAAATAATTCCCAAACCAAGGTTAAAACCCAGAAAATAAGAAAAAATAAAAAAAAATAAAAATAAAACAAAAACTAAATACAAAAATAAGAAACCCAAAAACAATTAACAACCGCTGCCTCCCCGGCAGCGGCGCCAAAATTTGGCCGGTGGTCAGCCGACACAAATATAATTACACTTTCTTACTACTCAAAATATAAATATAGCAAGGGCAAGAAAGGATCGATCCCACAGAGAGGTCTAGGTTGTCAAATTATTATGGTTTCCTATATAAAACACCGGTAGTTTTGTGATTTTTATAAACTAAAATAAAATAAAAACAAAGAAACAAATAAGCAAACAAATCAAATCAAGGATAAGAAATATTGGTTAAGGATTTCGTTTTCATTCACTAACATGCTTTCAACACAATAACTAGAATTGATATTTAATCTCAACTTTTATCAAAGACCCTAGAATACCTTGATCGCAAGAATATCATAAATCTCCTCATGTCATCAACAAACACATTAAAAGATGCGAATATGAATTCTACCTAAAGGAACAACCTAACGTGTAAAAGCACTAATCAAGTTTAATTCCCTAGATCGTTAAGTTCTATGAAATCAGGCCAATCAAAGCAATTGAACGTGGAAAGCGCACTAATTCAATTTAACAAAGGTTACGATTCACATATGATCATACGAATATATCACTACAAACTATAATCATATTATGCTACTTGTATCAAGGAATATCACTTTTGCATATAATAAACCCTAAACTAGCAATAGATGTGATTAGAAGTTCTACCAATTTGCAACTTGACAAAACAATCAATCAATCATAAAACAATATTTTGGAGAGAATTGCAAGCGATATATATGAGACAAAACTAATATATTGAATCAAAGAATCATGCTTTGTGAAATCCAACTATTCCATAACCAAAAGATAATTAGGTACTCATATTCAAGGAGTTCATCACAAGAAGAAAGAGAAAAGACTTCATGGTGTAAAACCCTAGAACACGGTAGAAGATAATAAAACGTGGTCAATAAAAGATATCCCATAGATAATAAAAGTCTTCTCTTTATATAGCTCCACTCCTTCCAAAACTAGGTTTTGTCTTCAAAGTCCATTAGTTGGAAATTCACCGGCCCACGATGGGAGAAACCCGTGCAGAAAATATGTCCCAAAAACGTTCGCCGGAAAACTGGGATTATGGCCGGAATCCCGCCGGAATACTATCTCAGGTGACCGGCAAAGTCTGCCCGGTCACCGGTCAACGGGTTGGATCGGCCGGGTCAGATCGGTCAGGACTCGGTCAATCACCGAGTCAGGTCATTGAGTCAGGGCACTGAGTCAGGGCATTGAGTCGGGCATTGGTTGGTCAGGCCTAGGCCATGTTGCCTGAGAGCCAAACTTGTTGTAGCACAATCCTGGTGCTTCACTACCTCAACATGACCATGATGGCCCTGCAACCTCGGTGCATAACTTCCAATCTTAGCATCATCCACTTTGCACATTCTTTGCCATTTCAACATCGGGTTCTCCACGGAACCACGGCCACAAGCCTTTGCCACAGGATAAACAACCACACATTCCCTTGCCATCACTGCTTTGCCTACCACAACAACTTTGACTTCATGCTGCAATGCACTGCAATCCCAGTGCAACCAATTTCTATTGACTCTTCATTCTCCAATCATACGGCAACACATTCGGTGCAACTACCTTGTTCTATTCATTAGTAGCATCTATCACCGGTTCTAGCACTTCTTTCTCAACCTCCATTTGATCCATTGTTGCAAGCAGCATACAAACTCCACTTGGTCTCCCAGAATCCAACTCGGTCTTCACACGACCTGCAATTTTGTTTCACAGCTTGCGGCTCCAACTCCAGCTGCTACTCCACAACACCACAGCTACAACTCCATTGTTATTAACAGCTCAGCCTAACAGCAGCAACTTCAGAGGAACCAGCTCCTGCAACACAGCCAAGCTGCCAATCCCAGCTGCGCTTACTCCAATCGCCCTGTAGTTCATATGCTCCTTCAAGATAAACCCAACATCCAGGCTTCAACCATTGCTTTCAGTTCATGACAAAGCGCCAGCGCTTAACCACAGCTCCACCATCCCAGAGTTGTACCTGCAAGTGCCATGCAAATCCTCCATTTCTTTTTGTTTCACGGAACCATCAAGTCATAGCAACGACTCCATCTGAACTCGACAATCACAACAACACTCCTTCCACGAGTTTCCAATCCTTCATCGAATCCCGACAAAACCATCTCGGATTCAGGACCATGCCCATCTCTTATCATCTTCTCTGGAACAACAAACGCTATCGACTCACGAGATCCCCTTTCTCTTGTTTATCTATTCAACCCATTCTTATAGCGACAACGGTGAATCAATACTCAATAATCATCAGCTCAACTCTCCTCAAGCTCAATCTCAGACTTCACAGCAATTTCTCAATCTTACATTTTTGCATCGTAATAATCTCTCTTCATCGGCTCAACAATTCCATCAACCCTTAATTCCATCTCTGTCTGATCTTCATCTCGATTTCTCAAGAACCAATTTACAGGCCACCAATTTCATCGACTTCTCACTCAACTTCTCTGTAATTCTACCACGAACCCTAATTCCATTTTTGGGAAGAACGGAGAGAAACCCTAATTCGATCTCAACACAGCCACCTCTTGCTTCGAGTTCATCTCGATCATCCATCGATCCAACAGGTGCAGTACATTCTTCACTTCTCTCTGGATTTCAATTCAACAACCGCAGATTCATCACTTAACTCCATCGACTCAATCATTTCGGGTAGAACAAGTGAATGTTAGAGAAAATAACATTTCTCTCGATATGTTTAGGTACGGGAATGGAGCAGTTATTCCCACTTAAGTGGCTACGATAAGGGCTACATACTAGCAGACCCCCTAACCAATGCTGATTGCCTTTTAGTATTCCTCCAAGAGTTACCCCTTAACCTGGATTTGGGCTCCAGATAACACATGCCTGTGAAATGACACTCTTGCCCTTATTGCTTATGAATTCTTGTTTTGCCCATAACTTCTTCATACGAACTCAGAATGACTCCATTCTTTCGCCATCGTCTTCATCTTCTCGTCCTCTACACAATGAAAAGTAGAAATCTTGTATTGAACGAGTTCCAATTGGTCTTTTTGCTCCAAATGACTCCAAAGCACCTAATAACTCAAAAGCACACATAAGATACATAATTCACAAGAAAACTCGCAAAGAAAGCATAAATACTAGATATTAAATACGGTGTATTCTACACCTATCAAATTCCCCCACACTTAGACTTTGCTAGTCCTCGAGCAAATCAAACAAAACAATAAAATACAACAACTCCAGTGTCGTCGAGGCTACGGTCACTTTTAGCGTAAATAACAAGCCTTTAAACCCCTAGGTGTCCCTAGTGGACGAGTTATAGTCTCGTGAAGGTTTACAAGAGGTCTGCCTACAAAACCTATATTTCAAACTCCGTCTATTCATGACAAATCAATGAACGAATCCAAATTGACTAGGAGGAGGTACCTTGCAAATTCAATTCAATTATTAGTAAATAAACTCTAAATAGATAATCGAACAAGCCACAATACTCGGAAACTAACAAACCACAATCACAATGAAAAGATTAAGAAGATGGATATAGATGTAGATGTTGGCGAATATTCACAAGTGTTCGATGTTTCCCATATCTGTCGAAGGTCCTTTGCTAAGATGAACCTAATCCTATTGGATTGAGCTACTTGGTCTTTGAATGCTACATCAAATCAATTGGCATATACAAGGGAACCAAGAGTGACTTTATTCAACACAATAATAATATTTTTTTTTTATAATTGGATCAAACTGGATCCAATTTCTCTTTTTTAGACGGCATGATTAGATCTTTTGGATCCAGCGCATGCTTCTTGTCGGCAAGTACATGATAGTTGCCTTGGATCCTGCATTCCACGCTTGTTTAGGCGACGGAGACAGGGGACTACGTTTCACATCTTGCTATTCTCAAGTGTCTTTTTATTCCGTTTTGGTCTAATTGGTCGGTCCTTTTTTTTTTCAAATTTTTTTTTTTTTTTTTTTTTTTTTTTTTTTTTTTTTTTTTTTTTTTAGTAACTCAACCACTCTATTTCATCCTAGCAGTAATAACACGTCGATTTTTAGTGACCCACCAAAGCACTTAGAGAACAATAGATAAATATGGAAAAATAAAAATAGAATGTGATATGGTGATATTAGAGATATGGTAACAACTATCATATAATTTGTGATTTCTGAGCTATATTCGTCCCCTTTTAGTTAATTGGTTCCTCAACTCCTGCATTCAAAATGGTTCCATCCACTAATGGTGTCAAAAACAAACTATACAAACATATAAATGCTCCCCCACACTTAAACTTCACATTGTCCTCAATGTGTAAAACCGAAAGTTCTGAATTCTGACGCAACAGCAGATAAAACGCAAAAACTGTGCAAATTGGTAAGGAATTTGGAAAAACTCCATTTCACAAAAGTTGTTCATCTACGTGTTTTCTACACAGTGTCAAAATTTCACAGTGTTTTGATAAACGGTCTGACAGTTATGGTCTCTGGACTGAACTACGCGCAGTCTGAAATTTTCTGACGAAAAGGTATTCGTCATAATTCTCTTCTAAGATAGATACCGGACTCAATGAAATTAAACATAGGGATGCAAATATGATATAAAAACAGTAAAAAAATAAATAAACGAAACAAAAATAAAAAGCAAAAGGATAAGAGATACAAAACCGGTGGGTTGCCTCCCCTTAGCGCTTGTTTTAAAGTCGACGGCCCGACTTAGCTTCTTGTAAGATTCATTCCCCATACACCAATAATCGGAAAAGTTGAGGATCCTTCCATAGAACCTGTTTTGGAAACACTAACTTCACACAAATATTAGTAATATAAAGCAAAAGTGAAGCTATGAACCGATAAAAGCTTCCCCCACACTTATTCTTGTCCACACTTGGAAGTGTATAAAGAATATAGGAGTCGGGTACTTCCATGGTTTCTGGTTCCATAACCTGCATAGTATGAGAATCAAGTTTCTCTAATGGCGGAAAACGAGAAACAAAGTCAGTCAACAATATTCTCGAAGCACATACATTCAAACCAATAAGAGGTAAAGGAGAAGAAACAATAGGCAAAGGGTTAGATAAACCTTGCACAATCTCTTGTATTACGGAATCCTCTTCATCTTTGAAAAACTCAAGTGAATTATTCACCTCTTTTATATCATGGTCCTCTATTAAACCTTGCAACCATTCTTCGTCCGTTTTTACGCCTTAACCAAAGTCTCGACATAAACATTATCATTACAATCATGCACAAGTTCAATTGGGTCTTCCATAATATTGGTCATAACGGTCTCATTCTCAACATACTCCTCTTTATTAGACTCACACCTTGTTGCAAAGAAGTTGTGTAACACACTAGTTTTCATCATACTCAATTACCTTTTGAATAGGTGGTTGATCATTATAAAGATCAATAATTGAGTCAACTACACTAATGTCATCAAATATCTCCAAAGGTTGGTCCTTTTTAACACATTCATCTTCGTCTTCATCTTCAGACTCACCATAATAAGAATCGTCGTCGGTTTCGTCGGTTTCCCAACCCTTATCACGACGTCGTTTAAGTTCCATATGAATGGTCCTACTAATTTCATCGACTAGCTCTTCCGAGGCTCCATCATCTTCCAACTTGTATAATTTCTGCGTAAGTTTCTGACGTTCACACGCTTACCACCATTGACTACAATATGTTCTCTTTCCCATGACTCTTCCCTTTGAATGGGTAAATGATCATAACTACGATCGAAGTCGGGTAAGAAGAAATATTCCAAAAATTGTTTTGTGCGACGTTCTCTCTATCACGGTCAAGTTGGTCTAGCCTTTGTTGCATGTCTTGTAATCCATTCAAAATGCATACAACTCGAATAAAGCCAATTAGATGTAGAATTATCCCACCTAGGTGCTTGACTTACATACCCACTACAAGGTTTTTTGTTGGTATGTATGAAAATCACCATAAGGTTCTCTAGGATATGCATCATAGCCAATAAATTGGTTTTGATTGCATCCCATAGATGGTGGGCAATTTTCATAGTGTTGAGGAGGTTGAAAATCATATCCATTGCTCCAATATGCTCCTTCCATAGAAATAAGCACACTGAAATAATTCCCAAACCAAGGTTAAAACCCAGAAAATAAGAAAAAATAAAAAAAAATAAAAATAAAACAAAAACTAAATACAAAAATAAGAAACCCAAAAACAATTAACAACCGCTGCCTCCCCGGCAGCGGCGCCAAAATTTGGCCGGTGGTCAGCCGACACAAATATAATTACACTTTCTTACTACTCAAAATATAAATATAGCAAGGGCAAGAAAGGATCGATCCTGAGAGAGGTCTAGGTTGTCAAATTATTATGGTTTCCTATATAAAACACCGGTAGTTTTGTGATTTTTATAAACTAAAATAAAATAAAAACAAAGAAACAAATAAGCAAACAAATCAAATCAAGGATAAGAAATATTGGTTAAGGATTTCGTTTTCATTCACTAACATGCTTTCAACACAATAACTAGAATTGATATTTAATCTCAACTTTTATCAAAGACCCTAGAATACCTTGATCGCAAGAATATCCCGCAAATCTCCTCATGTCATCAACAAACACATTAAAAGATGCGAATATGAATTCTACCTAAAGGAACAACCTAACGTGTAAAAGCACTAATCAAGTTTAATTCCCTAGATGCGTTAAGTTCTATGAAATCAGGCCAATCAAAGCAATTGAACGTGGAAAGCGCACTAATTCAATTTAACAAAGGTTACGATTCACATATGATCATACGAATATATCACTACAAACTATAATCATATTATGCTACTTGTATCCAAGGAATATCACTTTTGCGTATAATAAACCTAAACTAGCAATAGATGTGATTAGAAGTTCTACCAATTTGCAACTTGACAAAACAATCAATCAATCATAAAACAATATTTTGAGAGAATTGCAAGCGATATATATGAGACAAAACTAATATATTGAATCAAAGAATCATGCTTTGTGAAATCCAACTATTCCATAACCAAAAGATAATTAGGTACTCATATTCAAGGAGTTCATCACAAGAAGAAAGAGAAAAGACTTCATGGTGTAAACCCTAGAACAAGGTAGAAGATAATAAAACGTGGTCGATAAAAGATATCCCATAGATAATAAAAGTCTTCTCTTTATATAGCTCCACTCCTTCCAAAACTAGGTTTTGTCTTCAAAGTCCATTAGTTGGAAATTCACCCGGCCCACGATGGAGAGAAACCCGTGCAGAAAATATGTCCCAAAAACGTTCGCTAGGAAAAGCGGGATTATGGCGGAATCCGCCAGGAATACTATCTCGGGTGGCCAAGCAAGTCCGCCGATCCATAGGTCAACGGGTTGGATCGGCCGGGTCAGATCGGTCAGGACTCGGTCAATCACCGAGTCAGGTCATTGAGTCAGGGCATTGAGTCAGGGCATTGACTGGTCTAGGCCTAGGCCATGTTGCACAGGCCAAACTTGTTGTAGCACAATCCTGGTGCTTCACTACCACAGTGACCATGATGGCCCACAAGATCGGTGCATAACTTCCAATCTTAGCATCACCACTGCACATTCTTTGCCATTTCAACATCGGGTTCTCCACAGAACCACGACCACAAGCCACTTTGCCACGGGATAAACAACCACACATTCCCTTGCCATCACTTTTTGCCTACCACAACAACGACTTCATACGCAATGCCTGCAATCCAGCTGCAACCAATTTCTATTCAGCTCTTCATTCTCCAATCTGTCTGGCAACACATTCAGTGCAACTACCTTGTTCTATTCATTCCGTAGCATCTATCACCAGTTCTAGCACTTCTTTCTCAACCTCCATTTGATCCGCAGCTGCAAGCTGCAGACATACAAACTCCACTTCATCTCCCACGGAATCCAACTCAGTCTTCACCTGACCTGCAATTTCTGTTTCACAGCTTGCGGCTCCAACTCCAGCTGCTACTCCACAACACCACAGCTACAACTCCATTGTTATTAACAGCTCAGCCTAACAGCAGCAACTTCAGAGGAACCAGCTCCTGCAACACAGCCAAGCTGCCAATCCCAGCTGCGCTTACTCCAATCGCCCTGTAGTTCATATGCTCCTTCAAGATAAACCCAACATCCAGGCTTCAACCATTGCTTTCATTGCAAAATGACAAAGCGCAAGCGCTTAACCACAGCTCCACCATCCCCTGAGTTGTACCTGCAAGTGCCACCAGCAAATCCTCCATTTCACCTGTTTCACAGAACCATCAAGTCATAGCAACGACTCCATCCTGAACTCGACAATCACAACAACACTCCTTCCCTGAGTTTCCAATCCTTCATCGAATCCAGCAAAACCATCTCAGATTCCAGACCATGCCCATCTCTTATCATCTTCTCTGGAACAACAAACGCTATCAGCTCTGAGATCCCCTTTCTCTTGTTTATCTATTCAACCCATTCTTATAGCAGCAACAGTGAATCAATACTCAATAATCATCAGCTCAACTCTCCTCAAGCTCAATCTCAGACTTCACAGCAATTTCTCAATCTTGGCTGCATCGTAATAATCTCTCTTCATCGGCTCAACAATTCCATCAACCCTTAATTCCATCTCTGTCTGATCTTCATCTCGATTTCTCAAGAACCAATTTGAGGCCACCAATTTCATCGACTTCTCACTCAACTTCTCTGTAATTCTACCACGAACCCTAATTCCATTTTTGGGGAAGAACGGAGAGAAACCCTAATTCGATCTCAACACCCACCACCTCTTGCTTTCGAGTTCATCTCGATCTGTCCATCGATCCAACAGCTTGCAGGCTGTTCTTCACTTCTCTCTGGATTTCAATTCAACAACCGCAGATTCATCCCACTTAACTCCATCGACTCAATCATTTCAGGTAGAACAAGTGAATGTTAGAGAAAATAACATTTCTCTCGATATGTTTAGGTACAGGAATGGAACGGTTATTCCCACTTAAGTGGCTCGATAAGGGCTACATACTAGTGACCCCTAACCAATGCTGATTCCCTTTTAGTATTCCTCCAAGAGTTACCCCTTAACCTGGACTGGGCTCCAGATAGCACATGCCTGTGAAATGACACTCATGCCCTTATTGCTTATGAATTCTTGTTTTGCCCATAACTTCTTCATACGAACTCAGAATGACTCCATTCTTTCGCCATCGTCTTCATCTTCTCGTCCTCTACACAATGAAAAGTAGAAATCTTGTATTGAACGAGTTCCAATTGGTCTTTTTGCTCCAAATGACTCCAAAGCACCTAATAACTCAAAAGCACACATAAGATACATAATTCACAAGAAAACTCGCAAAGAAAGCATAAATACTAGATATTAAATACGGTGTATTCTACACCTATCAGACACACTACGAAGACATCGCAGGCTGGAAGTAAAAACGACCTAACGAATGACGGCAGCCAAAACACGAGAAAGATGTGAAGATGTAGCGAGATTGAGGAGTGTTGCGAGATTTGACATTTGTACACTTGCGATATTTCGCAAGACATACCCAAAAATAAAGGAAAGCTTAGCTGTCATCCACTATGTAAGAGGCTGCGAAAATAACTGGTTGTTGTTAAGACCGGATGGGAGGAGCTAGACTTGTATGGCAGGAGTACACCTCCTTGAAGGGGCAACCAGGGGGAAGATAAGGACGGCACCCTCCATTAGGGA
Source organism: Papaver armeniacum (assembly GCA_023531295.1). Classification (NCBI taxonomy): domain Eukaryota; kingdom Viridiplantae; phylum Streptophyta; class Magnoliopsida; order Ranunculales; family Papaveraceae; genus Papaver; species Papaver armeniacum. Next base: position 691,853 of record JAJJWW010019006.1, read on the forward strand.
GCTGATAGTGTCAAAAAAGACGCAAATGTCATGAGACTTTATATTCGCAAGAATATTTAGGCTTGTCATATTTGTGCAACAATCCTGAAGAGGCAAAAAATACAAAAGAGTAGATAAGACGAGATCAATGGGTCCTTACATGCAAATGTAAGGACGTCCTGCGATTTCGTCGCAAAGACGACAATGTCATGGGGCTTTAAGTTCGCAAGGATATTTAGGCCTGTCATATTATCGCAAGAAAAATATCCTGCATAGGCAATAATACTAAAGAAATGATAAGACAACATCAATGGGTCATTACATGAAAGTGTAAAGACGTCCTGCGATTTTGTCGCAAAAATGAGAGGTGGCAAAATAAGACCTTTAACTAGGAAGGCAAAATAAGACCACACAAGAGAAATGATAAGGCAAGATTAATGGGTCATTACATGAAAATGTAAGGGCGTCCTGCGATCTTGTCGCAATGATAAATTTCAGCGAGAGAATATCTGCGAAATTATGCTTAATCTCCCATTCGAATACAAATAACGAGAGGCAAGTATGGGAATGAATAAGAAATTCGCATGTTATTTGTCTTCATATGATGATTTACGCATATATTGATTAACCATATTGCAAAAAGAATTGCTCTTTTGTGCGGTAAGAAACAAGAAAGAAAGAAATTGCATTAAAAGACTCAAGAAATTCGCAACAAAGAATAAACCCAAAGGCGGGAGATTGAAAAAATCATTGTACAAATATTACAAAGAAAGAAAAAAAAGGAAAATAAAATTATTTCTCGTTTGATCCTTCTTCTTCATTATCTTCATCGAGATCCTTCAACTTCTTCATCTTCATTAGACTCCCCTTCTTCTTCACTAGCATCGCTGTAAGAAATATTCAGAGAAGGCATATTTTGGGGGATTTCATCAAGAAGGCAAGGGTACTTAGACTGAGGGATGTTATTGTCCTTGCAGACCATCTCAATAGTCTGATTGCGAAAAAGAATAGCATCATTCTTAAAATTCGCGACAGTGATCTTGATTGGTTCTTGACTTAGAATATTTATCATCCCGAGAAGAAAGATTTTTGGCAAGCTGCTCTTTCTCAGATTCAAGTTCTTCAATTCTCTTTCGGAACCTTGCTTCAGATTTCGCGAACATATAACATTGGATCAGCAACTGGATGACAAGTTTAGAGTGATTGTAATTCTTTGGTTTATTCCCCTTACATCTTGTAACATTTCTAGAGTTTGGTCAATAAAAAATTATAATTGCTCATCTTAAAAATGATTTAATTGTGTGGAATCTTGTGAGGGGTGTAGTGTGGGATTTCCTGCAACTACAATGTTGGGATTTGACGTTCGGGAAATGATATCAGGAGTCAGAGTTGGTATTGTAACCGATAGATCAATCCTCCCGCTGTGGTCGCCAATTTTTTATGGGTAAAAATCGTTTCCGCCGATTTTGGTAAATTCGGTAGGTGAGTGAGGCTTGGTTTAAACCCTAAACAAATATGCTTCACGTGAGCACTTTCTAGATTCGAGAGATCAAATGCACAAGTCCGGCCTAAACCAAGAAATGGCCGTTCCAGGACTTGCTTCGGTCACAAAGTGGAGGAGAAGGGTTGATTTGGGGAGGGAAGCAAAGAAAGGTGTTGAGACCGGGAATAATGCTGGGAGAGTAGTGTCTCGACTTGTATCGAAAGTGAAAGCCGGAAGCTTGCAAGAGATGAAAGCTTTTTGGAGAGCTTGCAAAGTTTCCTTTTCTAAGAGTGTTGTGTTTTTCTCTGGCCGAGACTTGTCGTCTGGTGGAAATAGAGTAAGACCTATTTATACAAGTCGAGATTGAAACGTACCACAGCCTCATGAAGGAAGAGAGTAAAGGGTGAAATAATGGGAGGAGGTGGTAACCGCATGGTGTTTATGAGTAAAAACATTTTCACCATTATTTCCTCATTTATTTGACCGCTTTATTCCTATTCACGCTTTCTTAATGTGAGCGTAGTATGTGCTGCATCTTTGTTACCGCCAAACCAAGACCACGGAAAGAATCCCCGGTTGTGTTGATGTCTCGAGTGTTGGTTGCACCTTGAGTGCAAGTGCGGCTTTTGCTAGTGGCGCGTGTGGCATGTGCGAAATGCCTTTGTTGCGGGTTGCACCTTAAGTGCAAGTGGCAATGCCAGAGCTACTAGTCGCGTGTGTGGCATGTGCCAATGGCATGTGCGGAATGCCTTGGTGGTAGGTTGCACGTTGAGTGTAAGTGGCAATGCCAGAGCTGCTAGTGGTGTGTGTGGCATGTGTGGAATGCCTTGGTGGTAGGTTGCACGATTTGCAAGTTAGGCTACCAGCGTGGGTTTTGTCATGTGCCAATGACACGTACGGCCAAGTTGGCCTAGTTTGCACGACTTACAAGTTAGGCTACCAGCGTGCGTGTTTGGCATGTGTCAATGGCACGCAGGGACATTAGGGCCACAGCTAGGTAATGAAAAGCTACCAGCGAGCGTGTTGGCATGTGCCAATGGCATGCTCGTCCATTAGGGCCACGGCCTGGTAAGAAAATCTACCAGCGATGAGTGTTGGCATGTGCCAATGGCATGCGTGGCCATTAGGGTCACGTCCTGGTAAGAAAAGCTACCAGCGATGCATGTTGGCATCTGCCAATGGCATGCGTGGCCATTAAGGTCACGGCCTGGTAAGGAAAGCTACCAGCGATGCGTGTTGGCATGTGCAATGGCATGCGTGGCCATTAGGGTCACGGCCTGGTAAGGAAATCTACCATCGATGCGTGTTGGCATGTGCCAATGGCATGCGTGGCCATTAGGGTCACGGCTGGTAAAGAAAGCTACCAGCGATGCGTGTTGGCATGTGTCAATGGCACGCACGGTCATTAGGGCCACGGCTTGGTAAGAAAAGCTACCGGCGATGCGTGTTGGCATTTGCCAATGGCATGCGTGGCCAATTTGGGTCACGGCCTGGTAAGGAAAGCTACCAGCGATGTGTGGTGGCATCTGCCAATGGCATGCGTGGCCATTAGGGTCACAGCCTGGTAAGGAAAGCTACCCGCGATGCTTGTTGGCATGTGCCAATAGCATGCGTGGCCAATTTGGCCTAGGTTGCACAATTTGCAAGCCTAAGCGTAGGCGCCATTTTGGCATGGCGTGGCTAGGGCCAAGGTAAGGGTGCTTGGCTTGGCGTGGTGTGACTAGCGTAGCTACGGCCAAGGCAGAGTGCGTTTGGCATGGCGCGGCTAGCTTGGGCTAGGTGTGGCTGGCATGAATTGCCATTGGCACAGAGGTGCGGCTAGCATGGTTGGCATGCTTTGGCGCGTTTGGTGTGACTAGCATAGCTAGGGCAAAGGCAAAGTGCGTTTGGCATGGCGCGGCTAGCTTGGGCTAGGTCTGGCTGGCATGATTTGCCATTGGCACGGAGGTGCGGCTAGCATGGTTGGCATGCTTTGGCGCGTTTGGTGTGACTAGCATAGTTAGGGCCAAGGCAGAGTGCGTTTGGCATGGCGCGGCTAGCTTGGGCTAGGTGTGGCTGGCATGATTTGCCATTGGCAGGGAGGTGCGGCTAGCATGGTTGTCATGCTTTGGCGCGTTTGGTGTGACTAGCATAGCTAGGGCCAAGGCAGAGTGCGTTTCGCATGGCACGACTAGCTTGGGCTAGGTGTGGCTGACATGATTTGCCATTGGCACGGAGGTGCGGCTAGCATGGTTGGCATGCTTTGGTGCGTTTGGTGCGACTAGCATAGCTAGGGCCAAGGCAGAGTGTGTTTGGGATGGCGCGGCTAGCTTGGGCTAGGTGTGGCTGGCATGATTTGCCATTGGCACGTAGGTGTGGCTAGCATGGTTGGCATGCTTTGGCGCGTTTGGTGTGACTCGCATAGCTAGGGCCAAGGCGAGTGCGTTTGGCATGGCGCGGCTAGCTTGGGCTAGGTGTGGCTGGCATGATTTGCCATTGGCACAGAGGTGCGGCTAGCATGGTTGGCATGCTTTGGCGCGTTTGGTGTGACTAGCATAGCTAGGGCCAAGGCAAAGTGCGTTTGGCATGGCGCGGCTAGGTTGGGCTAGGTGTGGCTGGCATGATTTGCCATTGGCACGGAGGTGCGGCTAGCATGGTTGGCATGCTTTGGCGCGTTTGGTGTGACTAGCATAGCTAGGGCCAAGGTAGAGTGCGTTTGGCATGGCGCGGCTAGCTTGGGCTAGGTGTGGCTGCCATGATTTTCCATTGGCACGGAGGTGAATTAGGGTTTTGCTCGTTGTAACCCTAATTTGAAAAATACCCCCTATTAATTACTGACTACATGTATTAAATGTATCACCGGTGACATTAGGTTATTTGGGATTTTACGTTTTTACCCTTTGCTTAAAAACCACCATCAACAGGTTGTCATTGAACTTGTACTTTGTTCCTCTCGTTGTACCTTTCTCCAAATCCGGGTTCTCTAATGCCAATTTCAGACTAGGTAAGTGGTCATAGATCCATGTCTACATAGATGTCGAACCAAGTATTAGAAATTGATTCTTGCATTAGAAGAACAAAAAAACACACCGATCAATGTATGAATAGAGTTGAGTAAATACTTGCATTAGACTCACGTACCCGGAAATTTAGCTAGTTCTAAGCCTCGACGCCTTTCTCAACTCTTCCATCAAGAATGCAAGCCATGCCGTGCCCCAATAGTAGTCCGAGACCTGATGAAGAGGATCCAATAGTTGTAGAAGGTTTGCGTCTACTCGGTTTCCACTGGCATTAGGGAATATAACACATCCAATACACACAAGAGATAGGCGGTGGCCGTGGATTCCACTTCGGCATCGCTTAACGGTCCTTGCTTTTATTTCTCCTTTGTGCCTGCGAACATCTTCACCAACTGACTCATGCTGAACTTCCTAGCCTTGTAAGTAAATCACATGTTTAACTCAATGTCCGCTGTCGCTTTATCCCAACCAAGACACTTATGACAGAGTTCATAAAGTTTTCCCCAGTTTAATTTCTTTGTGTAGTTATACTTGAAAGCTACACCATGGTCATTGAGATTGAGAATTTGCCTCACATCATCCGGAGTAATCGTCATCTCCCCAAATGGCATATGAAAGGTGTCAGTCTCGGGTACATTCTCTCCACAAAAGATGATATCAAGACCCGATCATGTTCCAACATTGAATTCTCAGCAGCAGTAGATAACCCCGAGTTGAACCTTTCACATTTTTAGTCTAAAGGCCATTCTTTCATTTTTGTTGGTGCGGCCGTGGGTTTGAGTAGACAAATCACATCGGAATGATACTATTAAACACACAATACATTACAAAATTAATAGAGTATTATTGCGAATAAAACAACAATACGCTAGTAAAAAAGAATATGATTATTACCTCGGTTTCGTAGATTTCTCTGGGTCCATGAATCTTTGTAGCCAAATAACAATGCTCCTCCGGAGTCTTTGTAGTCTTTGAATTAATCATGAAAGCTGTCATCACTACAAGAAACTTAATATATTACGGCACCCAATGGTTCGGCATAAACCCATATTGGTGTCGCGATAATCTATGTAGCAAGAAGTCTATTCTGCACCCAATCTTTATTCTTTGCGACAAGAGATTATACTTTTTGCCACACTCTTTTCATATTGTTGCTACAGTTGTGTGGCAAAAATATCATTTTACAGCAGTAAATTATAGCTTTTAGCTGCAGCTGAAAAGTACTGTGGCTAAAAATTTGCTTTCGCAACACCTATATTGAAGTTGCAGCAATATATGGTGTAGCAATAGCTAGACTTTCTTGTAGTGCATGAAGCTGGATCATGTAATTATATGTTACATAAAGTCAGAGAAGTAAATTAGTCATCACTTCGCATCAGGAGATGTACTAGTAGTTCTCTGGGAAGCTAAATCCAATTTGTTAATTTTGTTTACCACATACACGAACATGAAGTTGAAGCATACGCCCGTTCTGAATGTTTTAATCAGCAACAATGCGTTCCAGCATAAATCAACCTTTGCCGCTCTACTGGAAGTCCGTCCTTGTCCTGAAACTTGGCCTTGACCCCAATTGCTGGAGCACAGTAATCTGCATAACATTACGAAGACGCAAAACCGGTTGAAACCTTCAGGATGGTGTAGTCGACAAGGATTCTCCGGCCATTTTCCAGTTGCTGTCCAGCGAAAAATCAACCTCTGCTGGTCTAAAAGTGATGACAAAAAATTGTATTTGTTGAGCAAAACGCACCCGGAAATCATTCAAATGGGCCAAGGCGAAAAAAATTATTCTTAATTTGTATTTCACAGCCCATAGGAAGATGAGGAGGTCGACATTCAAATATAGAATTTTGCTCTCGTCCGAAATCAAACAATTATTGCTTACCGGAGATTCGCATTTTCGATCAGTTGAAGCTGCAAAACGGAATTTCCAAAATCAACATTACCGTACACAACCGCCAAAACATTATCCATTTTAGGGATGGCCATTTGCCCCACCCAAACCCATCCCTGTGGGTACCCGCCCCGTTTGGGTAGGATTTTACCCGCATAAATGGGGATGGGTTCGGGTATGGATAATACCCGAAACCTTAGCTACGGGGATGGGGTGGGGATGGGATTCAAGGTCCCCGCCCCTTAGCTTTCATATTATAAGGGTTTAGATTTTTATGCTAGAATTCGTATCGAATTTTTATACTTCTACCACTTAGTCGAGCTTTCTTTCATTTATTTTTATACTTCTACCACTTCTTTCATTTATTATATTCTTGATCGTTGTTGTATATTCATCACTTTCGCTTCTTCGTTGTGATCAGACACATTCTCTAAAAGTTAAAATAGTGAAAACGATCTGAGATAATGCAATGGTTAACATGGAAGAAGATGGAATGAGAAAGGAAAAAGTAGCAAAACTAATAAGTCATTTCTGATTCTTTTGTTCACTTTAAGATGAATTTCTGAATTTTAAATTTTAGAATGCATTATTCTTATGTTATTAATTTTGTTTAAGTTTTGATCATAAATATATATATGTATTAACACCGTGTTACGGATAACCCATGAGAAACCCGCCCCATACGGGTATTCCCCATACCCGCCCCGCCCCAATTCATGTGGGTAATGGGGAGGGTATGGGTATTTTTTTTACGAACGGGGCAGTGACTGGGATTGGCATACCCACCCCATACCCGCCCCATGACCATCCCTAATCCATTTGCACCCAACCCCACAATATGGGCAACAGCGTCCCAATCCCCCACCATATTATTGCCACCAGCAGCCGAATCCCCCCACCCCACTACAGCATCGCCAAGCATGCAGTTTTTCAAAAGATTTCTCACTAATATGGTTAGGGTACGTGGGCATTCACGTATATATGTGAAATCAATCATTTATTTCGCTTTTTCTTTGATTTGTTTTTTTACATCATTGACAAAGACAACCTTCACAATATGTGCTTTCCCAAAGAGGTAAACCTCTGAGTCCAGCAAAATAGAATTCTCTGGAGTGCATTTCGTTTTGATAATTGGAACTTCACCAGTGTTAATGTGTGTACCATATGGGAACGCAGAGGCCAGGTACGATAACAACACAACTAGAGATAAAGTTGTTGCAGACATTGTTAGCTATGTCGGTCCAGGATATCATTTATTCATACTCTGCGCAAAAATGTTTAAAGTGTGATGGAACTGACCGTATTTTCGTTCCATCATGGAAGAAGAGGCCAACCCCTATAACAACAATTTAGAGGCGATCCCTTTATATTAAGGCCAATAACAAGGTTATATCTTATCTTATCTTACTAATATAAAGAAAAGACCCCCTTTTCAACCGTGGACACCCTTAGTTACAAAACTACCCTCGCTTACTTTTCTATCACAGCAATGCAACAAAGGGTAACACCGTAACTTGATAATCTAATTGAAAAACGCTTAATTTGGATCTTCGTTTTCTTTATCGCTCTCCTCTTTTTCCCTGAACAACTCCACCGTCAACGGTTTACAAACATCGCCACCATGGAAACCAACGCCATCATCACCAACGTTGTAACCAGCGCCACCACCGTAATCAGCACATAGCACTTCCGCTAACTTTCATTAAAACTAAAATTTAAAATTCAATTTTTTCAATTCGTCGCTGAATGCTTCACCACCACCACTCCATAACCAGTAGCACCGCCACCACCATCACCGTAACCGTATAAATTTGAACATAGTCAAAGGGTGAAAATAATTATTAAAATTTCATATTAAATCCTCTCAAACGTCCTAATCTTACCAAAAACTAAATTAACCCATTTTGCAAAATTCAACAAAAATTTTTTTAAGCAAATTGAAATTTCAACAAATTTGATCAATCTCAAATTCAACTTATTTAAAATTCGAAAAAATGGAAATTTTAATTCTCCGAAAACCAACAAATTGATTCATAGCAATCAATTACTTCAATTTTCTAAATGTCACTGTGTTGGGTACCTAATTAGTGGTGACGGTGTTCGTGTGAGTGAAGCCGGTAAAACAAAACAACGCAAACTGATCTTGAAATCTTTCCAAAGCCTTCATCTCCTCGAGCAGATTAGTGAGTTACACCCATATTTATCAACCCGGTTGTTGCTATCATTTTTATCTTAACCTTCAAACACCTCATTCAATTGATCGAGTTACACCACTGTGTTCCACTAATTTGATGCTTTTAGTTGTTCTAAATATTTGTCTAGAGAGAGAAACAAAAAGAGAAGATAAAAAGAGGAAAAAAGAGAACAGAGTTCAGAGTATGACCGGGTGGGGGAAGACAGAGTTGGGGTTTCACGAATCACGACAAGTGTATTTTTTTCCCTTTGATAACCAGAAATATGTGTCTTGGTGAAAACAACTCCATTTCACACGTGCAATGAAGAAAAAAAACTAAATCCTTTTCATTTATTTATTTACGAATAATCATCTATTGAAGTCGGTAATTTGACCATAAGCTATGGGAATTTTTTTTTTCTTCAAGTTCTTCTTACATTTTAAATGCAAAAATAATACCAAGTAAATTAAGATTGCTTTTAGCACCAAATAAATAAATAAAAATAAATAAAAATTAAGCTTGCTTTTATAAGGTTACTTTGGTTGCGTTTTTCTCCTTCACATTTTATTTTTATTATGTAAATGGATATTAACGCTTAAATTACAAGAATCGTATAAATTTTAAAACGTGCATTCCTTGATTCAAGCGGCAGGCGCATAGCGCGTGTGTATTATACTAGTACTGTATAAAATAAACATGAAGAATAAAAGCATTCAAACAAAGATATCAGAAGTTCACTAACACAAAGTAGAGTAACTAAAAATCAAACATAAAGGAAATGACAATTTATACTAATTAACCAAAGGCGCTCACTTTACTAATTAGTCCTGCATGGTGCTAGCGCTTCCTCTTTTTACGTTGTATCGATATCTTACTCTCTGAAATCTCATCATCATCCAAAGTCATACTGTTACCAGAGCGCTCTCCAAGATCCTTTAAAGAAACAAGGGTATTCATGTGAGGAATTGCTTCAACCCATGACATTCTTGTACCTTCGCTGTCCCAAAGCTTAGTTAGAGTTGATGTATCATTGTTATAGCAATATAGTGTCCTATTTTCATCCTGTTCATGCCATAATAAAACTTCATTGCTCCTTGTTATTGCAAATGGTCTGTATTTACACTTTTCCGGGTCTTTGAATGCTATACTAAATTCCTTACTCCAACTCCAACTGTGGTCGTAGTAGTTTGTTGCTTTGTTGGGTTGCGATATATTTTTATTCACATTCGTTTTTTTAAATGCCCATATTATGATTGGTCTGCCGCAAGTATAGTGAAGTGCACATATGTTTCCCCCCATCAACTCGAGTCTATCATCATCTCTATGAAAATCAAAAGGTAGTGACATGGCGTGCTTGAACTTCTCATCCGCCAAATCATAGGCGAGGATCTTATAACGTGCTCCACGACATCTCTCGCCAATCCAATTACATCTCTCACCAATCCAATGAATCGCTCCATTGGCAAAGATGCCCGATTCACGAAGAAAGTAAGGTAGGTTTTTTTTTCCTCTCCACCCACGTTGAGAGCCAAGAGTATATACCTCCACATATCCCTTCCACACATTGTTTAATTCAGTGTAACTGCATCTAATAACCTTATACTCATTTGTGGAAGGAAGGTATCCAAATCCGACTGATCGCCAACTCAAACCCGAATCTTTACTTAAACCTGGAAGAGAAAGGAGTTCTCCGGTTACTGGATTGAAGATGCCACCAAACGGAGGAACACGGTTAAAGTTGCGTTGAAAACAAACCAATCCATTGCATGAACCAACCATGTGATGATAACAACGAAAATATGGGATGCGCAAATCGTATTTTCCACCGTCTAACTTCGCAAGTGTTTCGGTGGAGTAGTATTGCTCAAGATTTTCTTCGTACTCATCTCCATAGTAGAGCTGTACTTCTGATATACCGTCATATTGGAGATTATGAACGTCTGCATAAGCGAACAAGAGACCGGTTTTACTTTTACCGATGAGGTTTCTCCATGTTGTGCATACTCTTTTGCACTGTAAGATGGGTTTAACAGATAAGCGAGAAAATATGTTTTCTATGATATCTATGGAAAGGTTCTCCATTGAAGATGATGATTCAGCTTTCAATAGCAAACCCTAATGAATCACCTTATTACTTTGCGGAGGTCTTGAGTTTTCTCTCTTGATCGTAAATCCCTAATGAATTGCGCCTTAAATAGTGAGAACAGTTGCCAGAAAGAAATCTGCACCCCACCCGCCGGTCATCATACTTGGTTCTTTGGTCGGCAGTCATTCAAATGGGCCAAGTCCATGAACTCGGTTATTGCCAACAGAGCCCATTTACCCCTCCTGGCACCAAAAAGAGTGGACTGTTACCCTGAGTTTTAACTGATGTGTGGAAGCTGGCCCTGCATGGTTTGCCATGTTTCTGGAGTTGTGCACGCCCGAAAGCAGCATCTTTGAAGGATGGAGACTCAAATCCCACTAAGGCAGTGTTATTTTCTTTCATGAAGAATAATGTTCCTTAATTGGTTTGTTTAAAATTAGAAGTAAATCGAGTTGTATAGCTTTTTGGCATAGTTATAGAGAGGTTAATATTACTGCTGATAAACTTGTTAAGAGGGGTGCAAGGATGGGTAGAGGGGAGACAATTGTGTATAAGCCAAGCTTTCTTGGTGGCTTAGAGTCTCCTTATCTAGCTACTTCAGATTTTGTTAGTTTGTGCTGTGTGGTTTAGCCTTTCCTGTTAGGCTAGACTTTGTTTTTCTCTCGTGTTTTTTTTGCTTGGCTCAGCCTGTTGAGCTAGGCTTTGGGTTTTTTCTTTTGTTTCCCATTTGCTTTAATAAAGAACATTTTGATTAAGCAAAAAAGGAAAAGAAATTAGTATCAGCAATCAAAGAACACTTGAATTATTGGTTAATCATGTCATGAAGTTGGATTATGTAATTATATTACATAAAGTCTGAAGTAGAAAGTTGGAAAAGTAATTTAGTTATCACTTTGCAATTGCGCATCTGTTGAGCAAAATGCGCAGTCATTCAAATGAAGGCTAAAAAATAATTTCCTCAAAAAAAAAAAAAAAAAAAAAAAAAAATCTCGGTGGCTTTGTATAGATGGTTGCCTTTGTATACTCGGTGGCTTCGGTACACGTACCGGCATTGCGGATGGCGAAAATGTCGAGATTTGGGTCATGAAAGAGTATGGAGTAAGAGAATCTTGGACTAGAGTTTTCTCTGTTGCAATACATTCCATCGATAAGTTCCTTAATCAGATGAGATATTTTGATTTTGTGAATGGTAAAGTTCTTTTTCCTGGCGAGATTGGGGTATACTCAAACTAATTGGGGTATACCCAATTTTAAAGGGACACTTTTTGTGGGTTTTAGGGGAGTCATAATGGGTAAGTTACAAAACTACCCTTATCCATTAATAATTTTAATTACCCTAAATCAGTTTTTATTCTCTTCATTTCATTTTCTTCTCTTCTTCTTCTTCTTCTTCATCTTCATCTTCATCTTCCATCAACCAAAGCCATATAAAAATCTTCAACTTTGATTTTCCAAAAAAATTGTTGACTCTACCAGCGAAAAGAAGACTATAAATGATGTTTAAACTCAAACCCATCATTGTGTTGTGTCATTTGATTGTTATATTAGGTTAGAAATCGAAAATTATGATTTTTTTGTGTTTTTGGTCGGCAAGGTCGTAACATGCATATCTTCTTGAGCTTTTCATAATGACCATGGCGCGATCGTAAATTTTTCAACAGTAGGCGGGTATTTTTTGAATACCTTGCCGGCCAAATACATTAGGAAGGGTATTTTTGAATACCTTGCTTAGGCCAAAAGCATTGGAAGGGTATTTTTGAATACCTTGCCGGCCAATAATTTTTTTATGTCATCTCTCGTATGTCAAAAAACAAAAGTCGGCAAGGTCGACGATGAAGATCATTGGCCACTTTTGGCCGACGAGGTCGACGATGAAGACCTTCTTAGGTCACTTTTGGCGGCGAGGTCGACAATGAAGATCTTTAGGCCACTTTTGGCGGCATGATCTTCCTTAGTCGACTTTTGAGCTTTTCATACTTTCTGGCTGAAAGTGTTGATTTATTCTTTGATTTTGAGTATGATTTCATATATGATTTGCAATCCCCTTTTTAGAAGTATTTCGGTTGTGTTCTTCATTTTCATTGCAAGAGATATTCTCAAAAAAAAAAAAAAAAAAAAATCATCAAAAATCATCCCACAAAAGTTCAATCAAAAACAAAATTTCATAACTTAAAATTCACAAGTTTTAATCTATTCCATCAATTTAAACTTAATTAATTAATCTAATCAAAATTTTAGTGTTAATTAAACGAGGGCAATGTTGCCATTTTGAAAATACAAGGTTAAGGGGTGGCTTTGTTTTACTTCAAAATGACCCTATTTTGTCTTATTGGGTATACCCCAATCAAGCCAGGTTCTTTTTGTGTGTGGTATAAAAGATGGAACATCTAAGCTTGTAAGAATTCAAGATAATGGGCTCAATGGTCTTCAAATAGAGACTTACATTGAGAGCCTGGTTGCACTTAATTCCGGTACTGCATCTCGTACGAAAGCATGGCGTGACAAAAGGAAACACCAGCAAAGCGAAAATTCAAGGAATGACAAGGGGGAATAGGTGAAAGAGTTTTCCAGGTAGATATTTTTGAAGAACTAAACTCATTTTTTTATGAGTATATGTTGCTCATTCTTATATCCTATTCTGCGAGTAGAATCATTTTTATGAGTATATGACAAGCGGGCAATCTTCACCCTGGAAAAAAATTCAGTATGTAATTTTCAAAATAGGAAAACCCTCTGGAACCAACAAAATGGAACTCTCTGGAGTGCATCTAGTTTTGATAATTGGAACTTCACCACTGTTCATGCGTGTACCACTCGGCAATGCAATGATCAAGCTGGCCAGCTACGTTAACTAGAGATAAAAGTTAGTGCAGGCAGTGCTGTACTATCTTGTTTCCCGGAGCCGGAACAAAGAAGTAATCCCATGCACTAGGAACATGGGCGGCATCGTCATCATTGTCGTTGTTTATATCATCAAAAAAACCATGAAAATTTCTGCAGTTCCAGATACATAGCGACTGGAGATGGTCGTTATTTTGTAGTACTCTCATCGGGAAACATCTAAGATCGTCCGAATCGACTATAGTGATGGATGTGAGTGAAGTCAGGCGTGTGCTATCCAAGATTACGCTTACTACTTCGTCATCTCCTATTATCTCTGTAGATATCTGATATACAAAGACTTATGAAAGAAACGTAATAAGAGAGAATTCTAGACAACTCATTCGATTAATAATTCTGGTGTACTTTGTTTCATGGCTTTACAGCCTATTTATACAACTCAATAACACCGAGAGTTCTCAAAACAGGAAATACTAAGACATGCCTAATAAAACTCAAACTCCTAAAATAAACAAACTTCTAGAACAAAGAAAACTTCAAACTCAAGTCATTCCTAAACAAAAACACCTTCTAGAAACTTCAATGCTTGTTTGTCAAGCAACATTGTACGTCTATTTCTTGTTTTAAATATGTGTGCATATAGTCTTCACATCACTTTTGTTCTGTGCATATAACCTTCACGTCACTTTTGTTTTGAACTCTACCATCTAGTTCAAGTCATAGTCTTGGTTAGACTTGATTTCCAACAGCCTCCCTCAAACCAAGACTATGTAGAATGATCATTCCAAGACTTTCCCGTAAATTTTCAAATATGTCAGCCTTCAATGATTTTGTAAAGATATCTGCAACTTTTTCTGAACTTGGACAAAAATTCACAACCACTTCTCCATTTTTAACTAACTCACGAATGTAATGATATTTTATATCAATGTGCTTGCTTCTTCCATGAAAAACAGGATTCCTTGTGAGTGCAATAGCTGAGTTGTTGTCACATATATAATCCTTGTTGGATTTATCTGCTCATGATTCAATGAACTAAACACTCTTCTTAACCACACAGCTTGAGTGGCACAAGATATTGTAGCAATATATTCTGCATACATTGTTGATAATGCAACCCTGTTGCTTCTTTGATGACCGGGGAAAAATACCCGGATCCCATATGAAAGACAAATCCTGAAGTGTTTTCTTTCTTGAGTATCTCGACCCAATCCTTTGTCGGTGTATCCTACTAATTGACATTCCTTGAAGCACTGTAAAATATTCCAAGATTAATTGTTCCCTTCACATATCTTAAGATACGTTTTGTTGCTTGTAGATGAGATTGAAATGGTGTTTCCATGAATCTGCTAACAAGTCCTACTCCATATACTATGTTTGGTCTTGTAGAAGTTAAGTATCTTAGACTTCCTACAAGTTGCTTAAAATATGTAGGATTGACACATTCTCCACTTCCTCCATTTTCTAGCTTCAATCTTTCTTCTACTTGAATTCTAATAGCTTTAGTGTTACTCATCTTAAAACATTCCAATAAAGTCTTTGCATACCTTTGTTGTGACACAAAAATTCCTTTATCAGACTGTAAAACTTCAAGTCCAAGGAAATATGTCATCAAACCCATATCTGTCATCTCAAATTCTCTGATCATAGCCTCCCTGAATCCATTAATCAACTTAGTATTGTTCCATATATGTGAAGATATGATCATCAACATAGAGACAAACTATAACTTGATTGCCCTGAGCATCTGTCTTTACATACAAAGTACGTTCATATGGACATTTCTCAAAACCTTTTTCAAGAAAATATGTATCAATTCTTGTGTACCAAGCACATGGTGCTTGCTTCAAGCCATACAATGCCTTATTCAACTTGTAAACATGATCTTCTTTTTCTTCTTTAATATACCCAGCTGGTTGCTCAATGTAGACTTCTTCTTCTAACACTCCATTTAAGAAAGTTGATTTCACATCCATTTGATAAATATTCCATTGATTATGTGATGTTAAAGCAATGATCATTCTAACAGTATCTAACCTTGCAACAAGCGCAAAAACTTCAAAATAATCAATACCTGGTTTTTGCTTATAGCCTTTAGCTACAAGTATTGCTTTAAGACGCTCTATTTCTCCATCTGGTTTATATTTAGTTTTATATACCCACTTAACTCCAATTGCTTTCTTTCCTTCTAGAAGAGAAGTTAGCTTCCATGTGTTGTTTCTTTCAATTGCTTCTATTTCAATATCCATAGCTTTTCTCCATCCTTTATTCTTTGAAGCATCTATAAACTATATACTGGATCACAATCACCAAATAGAGAAAAGTTTACTTCTTCATCTTCTTCATTATCTCTGCTAATAACATAATCATTCAGTCGAGCTGGTGCACTACGATTACGTATTAGTATTGTATTTTGTTGTTCTATTCCATCAGTTCTTGCTTCATCTTCAATTCTTTCTTTCTCTTCTTCAACTAGTAGTTGTTTCATTAACCATCCTTCTTGATACTTCTTTTTTCCATTCCCACTTAGCTTATTCTTCAAAAATCACATCTCTACTGATTACTAACTTGCCTGTTTTTGGATTCAATAATTTGTAGCCTTTGGTTGCATTGCTGTAACCAATGAAAATACATTTTTCACTTTTGTCATCAAGTTTCTTACGTATTTCTTTAGGTATGTGTGCATATGCTATGCACCGAAATACCTTAAGATGTCTCACACTGGGTTTTCTTCCACTCCATGCTTCCTCAGGTGTCATATCAATCACACTTCTTGTTAGACATCTATTTAGCACATAGACAGCACAATAAAATGCTTCTGCCCAATAATATTTAGGTAACTTATTTGCCTTTCTCATAGTACGTACCATTTCCATAATGGTGCGATTTCTTCTTTCTGCTACACCATTTTGTTGTGGTGTGTATCTTGCAGTCATTTGATGTTGTATTCCATGTTCTTTCATAAAATATTCAACCACAGTGTATTCAGTACCTCTGTCTGTACGTAAAACTTTGATACTATGACCACTTTGTATTTCAGCATATGCATTAATGCTCTTGAATGCTAGAAAGGCATCATTCTTTTTTTTCAATAAGTAAACCCATCCTTTTCTGCTAAGATCATCAATGAAGGTAATGAAATATATATTTCCACCACGGGATTCTACTTCAATTGGTCCACATAGATCACTATGAACCAACTCCAATAACTGTTCTGCTCTTCTTGCTTTTCCTATGGGAAATGGATCTCTATGTTGTTTCCCAAAAATACAATCTTCACACCTTGATTCAGGAAATTCAATAGTTGGTAATCCTGAGACCATCTCTTTTCTTGCAAGAATTTGTAAATTATGAAAATTTACATGCCCAATTCTCCTATGTCATAACCAAGAATTTTCATCAATAGAAGAGTTGTAACATCTCTATTTGATGTTGAATCTGTAAAGGAAACAATCTGTTCTTAGTCATGTTAACTCTAGCAACCGATCTCCTTCTTTTATCTTACTATACTATAATAAAGAAAAGACCCCTTTTTGGTGAAGCTTTTTCACATGACAATAATACCCCCATTAACTAAGTTAATATTTGTATATTTACAGGAATGCCATTGTTTTAAAAAAAGATCAAAAAAATTAAAACTTAAATATCTTTAAAAATACACATCGGATTTTTGAAAAATTGATATATTTGGAAAGCTCTTTAAATTATCTATGTAATGAGTACAAACAAGGATATTAAATTTTTATTTTAAGATTTTTTTTCTCCATTATTATCAAATTTGGTGTTGTTAAAATAATCCAATTCAAGCATGTGCATCGCACATGTGGCCTTACTAGTCTCTAATTATGCAAAGTCCATAATAGATATTCATAGAGAATCCTTTTTCTGAAAGCTGACCCATACTTAGTAGATTTTGATGTAGATTTGGTACATAAAATACATCCATTATGTAAGATTCTGCACTATTCTTGAGTCCGATTCCTATCATGCCTTTTCCCATAGTTTGGAATGGTTGAGTTGTTTCCAAACTTTACAGTGGATCTCATAGATTCATCAAGATTTACAAATAAATCTTTCTTTCCACTCATATGATTCTGCAACTTTGTATCCGGATACCATTGTTCTTTTGGGTGTTCTTCTTTGAGTAACAAGCTAACAAAGAGTTTCTTGATCTTCATCTTGTTCTTCTGCAATATTTGCTTTATGTTCATGATTTCCAGCTTTATATCCTCCATCTTTGTTGTTTTAACCTCCAAGTTTGTTGTAGCTTCCACCATTGTTATTATAACTTCCAACTTTATTGTTGTTATTGTACCCTCCAGCTTTGTTATTATAACTTGCACCATTATTGTTATTATAGTAAACATCTTTCTGTGGTTCAGGGCATTCAATTTGAAAGTGACCAAGTTGTTGACAATTAAAGCAGCGGATTTCTATCAACAAATTTTCTTCCTTTATTATCTTGATATCTTCTTGAATTTGCTTCATTGTTCCAGTTTATCTGACTTTGTAAGGCTTCCTCAACTGGCTTCACAACTGTCTTCTCTAATATTCTTTGCTCATAAGCTTGCAAAGAACCTAACACATCATCAATACTCAAATCATATATTGTGTTACATTCTTCAATTGTTGTTACTTTATATTCAAATTTTTAAGTAAGCTTGCAATATTTTCTCTATAATGGCAGTATCTTCTATAGTATCTCCATTGGCCTTCATCTCATTAACAAGACTCAATGTTTTTGAGAAGAAGTCTGCTATCAATTCTGTTGAATCCATCTGTAACATCTCATATTTTCTTTTGAAGGTTTGTAATCTTACTTTCTTCACTTTGTCAGAACCTTTGTAATAGCTTGTTAAAGAGTCCCAAGCTTTCTTAACTTCTTTGATACACAACTCTGTCCATGATAGACTCATGATATTTTCCATTCAGTTTCAATTCAAATTTGAACGGATGCGTTTTTTCCATGAGTCACCATTAATGGTTTTAAGAGCGTCTGTTGGTGATGAAACGACATTACCAACAGGCATGATTATCAGTATAAGTAGCGAAGATGTTCTCCCATTCCAACACATCAAAAAGCAATCTGTTTTCTTATTCTCTAATAGCATCATCAGAACCTTATACAGTGTGATTCTTGGTCGGGTCAAGGAAGTAGAATCCTTGAATTCGATTACGGTGTTAGGGCTTCATTGAATCCACGAAGGCATAATTCGAGAGACTGTTGTACTCGCCAAGTTAATTGGGAAAGGTCGAATTATTGTCTAAAAGAATCGAAAGAGCCTTGAAGTCAGGGGTACATCATTGTTTTGTTTCTGTTTTTTCATCCTCTTGTTTTAACCCAATTTTCCAACAGAATATATGTAGCTTTCGAATTCTTTTTTCTATTATCTGCTAAAGTCGTTTGTTCAGCTGCGGTAAGTTCAGCTCCTGCTGCTGAATCTATATACCCTGTATTAACAATATCACATACCTCTTGATATGAAAATATATTCTCCATCTGTATTCTCCAATGTTCGAAATTCTTTCCTTCAAAAACTGGAACTTTGATTGAATTCAAGTTTGTAGTCGTCTTCTTCTTCTTTGATTAAACCCTTGAGACCTAAGATCAGTTGCTCGATACAGGATGTAGATATCGATATACAAAGACTTATGAAAGAAACGTAATAAGAGAGAATTCTAAAAACTCATTCGATTAATAATTCTTGTGTACTTTGTTTCATGGCTTTACAGCCTATTTATACAACTCAATAACACCGAGAGTTCTCAAGACAGGAAATACTAAGACATGCCCAATAAAACTCAAACTCCTAAAATAAATAAACTTCTAGAACAAAGAAAACTTCAAACTCAAGTTATTCCTAAACAAAAACACCTTCTAGAAACTTCAATGCTTGTTTGTCAAGCAACATTGTCTGACTATTTCTTATTTTAAATCTGTGTGCATATAGTCTTCACATCACTTTTATGCTGTGCATATAACCTTCACGTCACTTTTGTTCTGAACTCTACCATCTGGTTCAAGTCATAGTCTTGGTTAGACTTGATTTCCAACAACTTCCAATTCCTTCAGACAAGCAAATGCGATTGGTGTGATTCTTAATTTTCCGCAGCCACTAATTTTCATCTTTTCCAGGCGAGGGAAGCAAGGTAGAGTAGTAGGAGGAACAAGATATTTCAAATTCAGCATAGTTTCAAGATTCAACTCCAGTAGTGAAGGAAACCAAACTGACACCGCTGTAGCTTTTTCTCGGTGATAAACATAATGCATATACTTCCAATTAACTAAACACTTGAGTGCTATGTTGTAAAAGGCGCTAGTCGAGGCGAGGCGCCAAGACCATCGCCTGGCCTGGCCTGGCCTAGGGATTAAGCGCTCCCTAGGCGCCATAGGCGCTCAGAAAAAAATTAAAAAATAATAATTTTGGTCATATCCCCTCGCCTTGGCGCCTTTTTTTTCGAGGCGCTGGTCCAACGCCTAGTGGGCCTTTGGGGCTTAAGCGCCAAAGGCGCACACCTTTTACAACATAGGCAGACACTTCATACTCTGGCGCTGATATTTTGAGTGTATATATTACTTAGAAATTTGTAAACTATTTGGAATTGTTTATTTTCTTTCCATCAATGGAGAATTTATAGTCATATATTATCACATTGCACTCGCCAACCCCTATATGGTTATATATATATATATTAAAGAGACATTTGAAGTCAATAAAAAGGCTTTATATATATGTATAAAAATTAGCATGAAGAATAAAAATATTCAAACAAATATATCAGAAATTCACTAATGTTTCACGAACACAGAATAACTAACTAAAAATCTTAATGGATAAACATAAAAGCTAAAGCACATAGGACTCATAGTAAATGACAATTTATACTAATTAACCAAAAGCGCTTACTTTGCTACTTCCTGCATGGCTCTAGAACTTCCTCTTTTTACGTTGTATCGATACCTTACTCTCCAAAATCTCATCATTATCCAAAGTCATATTATTATCAGTGTTGGTAGGTCGGTCAAGGTCTAGATTAGGAAATATAGTTGGTTAAGGAAACCAAGTACTTGTGTCCTAAGAATAGCAGCTTAAGAGGTTTGTCTCTTAGAGCTAAGTTAGGAAACCCTATACTTGTAGGAAAGTAATCCTTGTTAAGGAATGTGTCCAGTCCTATTGATGTGTATAAATAGCCATAGAGAGAACTAGAGAAACACACCAGAACTAGTAAGAGTTCTCTTCTTCTCTGCTTAGGCTTTGTATATTCCAACCTATACGGTGATATATAAAATTTCTTATTCCTTCCCGAGGATTCAACCTCGTTAAATACTTGTTCTTCTTGTGTGTGTGATTGTGTTCTTGGCGATATTTGAGATACCTCGTAGTAGTGCAAACCTAATGGTTGCGCAGGCTTTGGCGCAAAAATTGGTATCAGAGCAAGGAGACGCTCTTGGATACGGGTACTCGAATTGCAGTTGAAGTGAAGGTTCTGTTTTTTATCTATATATTTGGTTATTTGTGAACAATGGTTAACGGGGACGAAGATCCGAAAAATCCTTTAGGAGAACATTCGGATCCCATAGATAAAGATAAAGAAACAAAAGAAGAAATACTTTGTTCACATAGATCACAACTCAAGGTAGAAAAGTTTACGAGGAACCAATAACTTTGGTTTATGGAGAACGGACGTAATGGATGCTCTTGTCCATCTTGACCTAGAAGAAGCTCTAGAAGGTAAGCCGGTGGAGATGTTCAAAAAAGCGGTGGAACAATGAATAAATTATGTCTTGCTTCGATACGAGGTGTTTAGCAAGCTGCAGAAGAGTTAATTATCGCCACGAAACTTGACTAAGGATTTGGGAAAAGCTTGAGAAGGAATACCTTGTGAAGAACGTGGCCAATATGATACATCTTAAAAGGAATTTGTATCGCCATAACATGAAGAGAGGTGCAACCTTAACCGAGTACCTAGATTCATATAATAAACTTCTTGCTGAGTTGGTTAACTACGATGAGAAGATCAACGACGAGGAACAAGCTTTGTGTCTGATAAACTCTCTTCCTGAAAAGTATGAACCCGTGATAAAAGCATTAATGCACGGAAAGGACAAGATGACATATGCAGAGGTCACTACAGCATTGCGTAGTGAGGAGTTCATGAAGATGGATCGTGAAGACCTTGCAAGTGAAGCTAACAATGACTTGCTTCTTGCAAGAGGTCGTTCAATAGACAGGAGAAGGAAGACTGGTGGTTATTGATCACTGTCGTATGCGTCAAAAATAATTTCACTTTCCTAAAGTATATGATAAGAAAGAGTTCGCTTCCACAGAGAGACAATTGTGGTTATTATGTATTCAATTTCTTAAAGTAACCAATTGGGGGGATTTCTGATTTTTAAGTAAGCAATAAAAGTAAATTAAAAACAAAATAAATTGTAGGAAGTAATCAATAGAGAAAGATATTGGTCAAGGAATTCATCTTCAATCTTAGACATGTGCTTGCATATATGATTAGAATTACAATTTAATCTCTTTTATTATCAAAAGCCTAGAGAATCAAGAGAGCAAGATAATCTATTAATTTCATAAGTTCATCAACACACACATTAGAGCTTCGTATGTGAATTCTACCTAAAGAATAACCTAACGCCTTGCACTAATTAAGTTCAATTCCTAGGAGCATTAAGTTTCATAAATAGGCTAATCAATGCAATTGTCATACATTGCGCATAACAATTCGGACAATGGTCAGACTCTACATATGATTACGAGAGTGTATCACTACAAACCGTAAACATATCATGCTACTTCTATTCAGGGTTATCGCTCGATGAAAAACCCTAAAATAGCTATGGACAAGGATGCAAGTTCAATTAATTGGCCACTTAACTAACCAAACATCTTAGTCCTATCACAATACATCAATCATGTGATTATTAAAAACAGTAGAGATTTCAATAGTATAAAGCAGAGTTTAGCTAACTTTGCCTATCTGAGTGGTGGTCAGGATTTATCCTTGGCAAAGATAAATCAAAGGCTGTGGTTCTTCGTTCCACACCCTACAAGTCGCACACATGGTGTTCATTCCAATATTATGAATTAAAAATGAATACTCAAGTCAAGATATGGAATTTCAAAAATTATAACGGGGAGGTTCGAACTCATGACCTATCGTGTCATAAGAGTGGCCTCTAACCATTGTTCCACCTTGGTTGGAATTGATAGAAAAGATAAATCAACGGTGGTTGTTTGTTCAACTTAAATATTAATTAGTATAAGTGTTTTATTAATTAGTATAAGTGATTTGTCTAGAGAGAAGATAAATCTATGGTTATGGTTTGTTCAACTTAAATATTAATTAGTATAAGTGTTTATTAATTGATGTCTCATTAATTTCTCATGATAAATGATTTATTAATTTTACATCATAAATATCCCTTAATTAATATTAATACATATCTCCATCAATAAATAATAATTTTGACAAAAATTATTTCAATAGATATTAGTGGTGGTGGTGGTAGTAGAGGAAGAAGTAAGTGGTGGAAGCGGTGGAAGGTGTTACTAAGTGGTGGAGGAGGTAACATTAGTTTTGGTGGAAGAAATAGTGGCGCTGGATCGTTTTAATGGCGGTGGTATTGGTTTTTTCTTTTTGAATCAAAAATAATAATGTTTTTTACATGACGGGTAACATTGTATTGTGAAAAGTATAGTTGGTTGTTTTTGACACGATCAAAAAAGGCGGATAACAAATACTTTTGGGATAATACCGAATCATATAAGAAAAAATGGTTGTTTTTGGTACCCTTTGCTATCTTTTGGTAACGGTTCGTACGCATGATTTTCGGTATTAACAAAAAACATATAGTTGAATAAATTAATTGTGACCTAGGTTTGTTAAATCTAAACTTTATACATGACGTGTGGGATTAAAAGTTATAAGTGTGCCCAATATTCTACGAGGGATGGAAAATGGTGGTGGTGGAGAAAGAAGTGATATCTAGTGGTTTGTGGTGCGGCGGTTTTGATGAGTAGTAATTGACTATGTTAATTATGTGCTTGCTACAAAAGGATAACACTATAAATTAGAAATGTGGTTGATCGTCTTAATGCTAATATAAACTCGGTTAAAATACATGAAAATTAAGAAGGAAAAAAAAACATTTGGATGTCACGTTATATAATAAATAACACTAAAAACTACATATTTGGTATCAAGGTTTCTCAGTCAATAGATAAATCTAAGGTTGTATTGAGATCCAAGTAAGCGGAGGAGAGTTGGTCTTGGATTTACGAATGATAATGAATATAATGAAACGCTCCCTCTCGGTTTCTCCAATGAAAACCGAAACCTTCTAAAAAAAATAATCAATCGAACAACACTTAGATGGAACGCATCACCACCAGTGTAAACTTCTACGAATTGCTACATATCCCGGTGAAATTTCTACAGATTAATGCGGTGATTTCGTCCTTAGTAATTTTTAACGAGGCATGCAATTAAATCTCTAATAGTGATTTTAAAGGTATTTAATAATTACAAAATTCTCTTATAAGTTTTGTTTATGCAAGTATTGATTTAACTTGGGTTCTTTTATATTTTTGTGTTAAGTTGATGACTTTTTAATTTGAATACATGTTTGGTTAACAAACTTTGATACATATAGGGTATTTTCTTTGTAGAAGCGATGTTAGTCTCTCATTTTTTCCGTTAGCACTTTGTTTCGATCCGTATTTATAGACATTATTTGACTAATGTTGGGGTATTTGTTTAATCTCAAGGCCGATTAAACCCAATGTGTGTTGTATACATTCAAGGCGACAGAAGTTTGTGTCGGCTCTACCTTGAAACTAATAATTTTTCTCCGGAAGGTTAGTTGAATTTATGTAGATACAAATATCAATATGACTATGCTCTTTAAAACTCCAAATTACTTGAGTAACACTAGATGTGAGAACGTCATTCATGCACTACTTAGCATAGTTGGTGTGAAATCTTTTTATCCACAAAGACGAAATTAAACACAACTTTTGGTTGGTAGCCGAGCAACAAGCTGAGCTCCAACCCCTCTCTGAATAGTAATTCCTAAAAATGAAACTACCAAAACCACTACTAGCATCATTATTAACTAGGCAATTCTTCAGACGCTTAAAGAAAAGCAAAGAGTCATCGCCAAGTTCCCCTAAAGTAGAGAAGGCCAAAACGCCCAAACCAAAACCCAAAGCGAGAACACTTGTCCAAATATTTAGCGCTTCCTTGAAAGCGCATTAGAGATAGCTTTCCCAGGGACAAAGGATCGAACACCATCACCGGTGAAGGGAGAAACAACGGTGATATCCATACAAACATCTTGACCATTTTCCCAATTGAGAACAAGAATATCTGCAGGCCTCAAATCCTTATCATCATCTGACTGGATGCCAAGAGATACTTCCTTACGCGCCGGTACATTAGCCTTGTAGCAAATGTCAAATGCAACATCACGAACAAGGTCATGGCGGAACTTGCTCCCAATATCTTTAGCACAGTGAAGCGCATGGTCTCCAAAAATGTCCATAGATCGGTTGCAACTTGAGCATAAGCCATTTTCAACAAACAAAGGAATACCAAGTCTATAACAGAGCACAGCCCGAAACTGCCTAGGTCCAATACACTGATTAAGACCACTAACAGAGATACTTCCACGAATTTCTTCAATTTTATGTTATCAATATGATTGAGAAAGAATCTTGCACATGTTTTGATTTACTATTATAAGTTTATTTTTTCAACTCACATGTGTATATCTCAGCCTTCCAATAGCCAAGGGTTCTTCATTTTTATAACTCTCACACTTGCAAAAAAAATAAATAAATAGTGTTTATCTATAGTAGGGAAAATATTATGGGTTTTTGCTTCACTCCTTAGAGCCTTAGTTATCAATAATTTCGGAACAAATGTATTCATAAACATCATGGAGTTGGATTGGCAGTTTAGGTATATGTACTGTTAGATGAAATATTCTTTTTGAAGTTTGAAGTTATGTATGATGGAACAATAAATGGGGAAAAATTTTATTTACTGTATCTTTTATTTTATTTTCATGTTGGCACAACATTATTACTCCGTCCAGATAATAAATTTGAATAACATGCTTAAGTAAAAAATAAAAAGATCAGGTAACCCATTTTGTTTCCCAAAACCTATTTGAATATCAAAATAATTACTCACGAATAAAATGAAGCAAGAGGAATGTGAACAATATCGTATTAGAGACAAAACATTCCGTGCCGTTACGGCACGGGTTAAGATCTAGTAAACGATAATCAAGAGAGAAAACTAATACATAAATCAAGCACAAGTTTTAGAAATAGGACTACATCCTTAACCAATAATATAGAATTTAGTTACTCATAGCTTTGGAGTTCATCACAAAAATATGAATTGAATAAAGAAGAAGATGAACAAAAGCAAACCCTAGTAGCGTAAACAAAAGCGGCTCTCTCCTTAGCTTCCAAGAATAATACATACTAACTCAAATCGAGTTTAACCAATTCATTCATAATCCCAGATGAACTCTTTCCTCCTTTGATGTACCGACCACCAGCAGCTCTACCCCTATCAACAATTCACGATCTTAATTTCATCCATGGCTGCGCCTACTTTCTTCTCTCTGCAAGCCGCCATCCTCTTTACTCTCTATGAATCTCGAACGACAAATGATTGAGAAAAATTACTTCTCTCACTTTTCGGTCTAGGTAATGACCAAAACTGTTCAAGGCATCCACTGTTAAAATAAGGGCCACCTGAAAGTATTCTTAAATTCCTTGTACTGTCAGTTTTGCAGAACTGACAAGTTTATTCATAGATTTTGCTCGTAACTTTCTCGGACGCAGTCGGATTGACTTCAATCTTTCGCCACTAGCTTCATATTTTCGTTCTCTTCAAGATGATTGAGAATAAATCCTCGAATCAAGCGAGTTCCACTTCTTTTGATCCAATGACTCCAAAACACCTAATAACACTCAAAAGCAAATATAAGATACATAATTTACAAGAAAACTCACAAAGAAAGCATAAACAATAGATAAATATCACGATGTTTACAACACCTATAAAATTCCCCCACACTTAGACTTTGCTAGTCCTCGAGAAAATCAAACAAAACAATTCTAAACAAATACATACAACTCTGTGTCGTCGAGGCTACGGTCACACTTAGCCCGTATAACAAGCCTTTAAACCCTTAGGTGTCCCTAGTGGACGAGTTATAGTCTCGTGAGGGTTTACTAGAGATATACCCACAAAACCTACTTTTCCAACTTACTAGTTCTACGAAATGATAGCATCCAACGCGCTAAGAAGACATAGAGATTCTGCACACTAGTCATAAGAAGTTAGACACATATATGAACACAATCTCATCCTTAAAAGTTGATAGAGAAATAACCATCCTTTATCGAAAAAAATTCGGGTTCGGAGTGATCAAAAGTCTCGACTCTGCCTCACAAGAAAGGGTTTTATGAAGTTTCTCTCAATAATACTGACTTTTTATGGGTCACACATGTGTCCAGGTAGGAATGAAAAGAGAATCCTGCGACACGTTGAATGGTAGGAAGGCAAACCCTCCGAATTGTTTTGAAAACCCACATCTTTTATCATTTTTAAAAACCCATTTTTCTGACGATCTCTAAGAAAGGAAATCAACCACTTAACGAAGGTGGGAATATGCTTACTTACCTCGTTATCCGTTCGACGTGCAGCTAGTACCACTCTCACAGCATCTATAGAAACGTCTTCGGTCTTCAATCGATGTCTTCATCTTTGTCTTCGGTCTTCAACTCTTGATGATAATTCTTGAACTTCGTAGAATCTTGACAATGTGATCCTTTCCTCTAATTCCTTATTTGCTTGAAACTTCTTTGTAGATATTCCTTCTTCCATTGGCTTTATTGAAAGAATACAAAACTAAAAACGAACTATACAAACCCAAAATATGATACATGAATTTTTCTTGTCTCTTTTTTTTTTCTCATTTTTTTTTATGAGACAAGAGAAAAAATAAAAAAATACAAAATAAAAACAAAACGAAACTCAACAAAATAATAAAACTAATAATGCACCTAACAAAATTTTCTCTTGTTTTTTTTTTTTTTGAAACAAGAGAAAATGAAATACAAATAAGATAAAATACAAATGTAAGTACAAAGGCCATGGTGTAAGTACTTTACCGCTTGATTCTTCACAACATGTATGTCTTGATTTTGTTGATGGTGGATTTTCGTTCAAGGTTGAGTTTGTAAAAAACCGAGAAAATCATCTTGTGACATCTTGTAAAAGATAAAGCCGTTTATAAGTGACGGATACTCCTCACTTAATTCACCAAGAATGGAGCATGTAGCAACAATCCCATTACGTGAATACATGAAATTCCTCCAGGTTGGAGCATGCAAAGCAACAATCCCTTCTGTGAATTTCATATCGGCCTTGTATTTCTGTACTCATTATCGGTGTGGCATGACGACCGAGTGTTACTCTTGAGTAACACGAACCTCAAGCACTATAATGAATCCATGTACGAAATACCCGTCTGGTGATTCTCGGTGTGTTATACTAGCAGGAGCCCTCTCGGTGTGTTATACTAGCCCGATTGAGCCCCTCTCGGTGTGTTATACTAGCCCGATTGAGCATCCGGACTTATTTGTATCGATCTCTGGATATGATCGATCGCAGATCATCCAAATCCACAAGCATGATTGGATGACCACGAGATCAATTCCATCACCCCCAAGCGGGTATGGAATACACGGCCTTATCTTGCGAGATATGATCGATCGTGATCATCCAACTCCACAAGCATGATTGGATGACCACGGATCAATTCCATCACCCCAAGCAGGTATGGAATACCCACGGCCTTAGCTTGCCGGATATGATCGATCGCGGTCATCCAACTCCACGAGCATGATTGGATGACCACGGATCAATTCCATCACCCCAGACGGTATGGAATACACACGGCCCGACCCCGCATGGTCGACCATTGGCCTTCGCTTGCCAAGAAACCGTCCATACCAAGCATTATGGACGGAAAACCTAAATTAGGGTTTGCGGCATATTACATGTGCCGCAAAAGCGGTCTCAACCGTCCATCTTCGCAGCAGGCATAGATGGAGGGTGTAGATGTAGACTCAAAGGGCAGGAGGAGCATGTCGACACAATCACCGTGTGACCGCCTACACACTTGACCAATCGGTCAAAGCCAACCATGGTTTGTTACAACAAATTCGTCCGCCCAAAAGAGCATGGTCGCGCGGCTTTGAAAGCCAAAATTAGGGTTTCAAGTCATCACGCGCGTCCATCTTCTCCGTACGAATGGAGGGTCACAGATTGGATTAACCAAGGTCGGTCATACCAGCATGACCACCGTGGGCCCATCTACCTCCTCTTGCGGTCGGCCAAGGCATACCATGCCCGGCTAATCCAAAACGCCCGACCAAACTCACGCGGTTACATCTCCCAAATCCTAAACTGATCTCGACCGCTCAACTTCACCGGATGATTTGAGTGGCTTAGATCATGTTTTCATGGGATAATCGGTATAGGTGTGAACACTAGCCTACCACCTGCTATTTGGTATAATCGACCAAGACCGACCAAGATGGGTCGTCTTGGAACGCACGCCTTAAACTTGGGATGTCATGCGGTTTCCAACTCCTTTGCGGCAAGGGATTTCTGCCGCAAACCGATCTCGATCACTCAACTTCACCGGACGAATTGGGTGGCTTAGATCACGTTTCATGAGACGGTAAGACATAGGCGTGAACATCAGCCTACCGTCTACACGCCAAACCAACCGGCCAAGACCGACCAAGCTAGGTCGTCTTGGAAAACGCGCCGGAAAAGGGTATGGCGCGCGGCTTCTTGCGGTATCAAACTCTTACCGCAAAATCAATCTCGACCACTCCTCTTTGATGGTCAAATCGAGTGGCCCAGATCGCTTTCATGAGGGAACGGAATACGAGGCACCTACACCATCATGCCGCCAACACGCATGTATGGTCGGTCCTCTCAAAATCCTTCCCACGCTTGGTTTCGACCAAGCTAAAGAGTGATGCTTGCGCACCTCTTTAAAACCCTAATTTCATCAACGGTCGCGAGATGAGTGTCTCAAACATCATCTCATCCGTCCGCCTTCACCAGACTTGGTTATACAACCACAGTCGGGAGTTATTTGGTTAGTGAGGAGTCATTACCCATCACTTTACCACACTTGTAATGCGATACACATAAAATACACATGATACTTCACAAGTATCGACTTTACGAATAACGCAGTTATTCAATTGACATTACATGCTATATTTCGTGGATCCACGATCCACATTCAGGACATCAATCATGTCACTGGCGGGGATACATCTTTGGGGTATTGGTGCGGCGGTTTACGGCGTGCGGCGTGCAACGCGCCATCACAGAACGTGTTAGGAAGTCATGGACGGTTAGAGATGAACGGAAAAGTGGGCAAGGCCGGTCGAGTGTTACCGACACACAACTCCACTACTCCATCATTCCACTACCTCCACTTCCCACGAGAAACGTGAATGAGGCTCAATGACTTGTATAAATAGGTTCTCCGCCCTATTTTCCAACAACAAGGAAAGACAAGACGAGGCAGAAAACCAAGTGTTGATACCGTCATATTCAACCATCTTTGTCACAAGTCATAGCAAGCCAACACCTTCACAATCTCAACACCTTCTTCGCTTCCCTCCCTAAGATCAACCCCATCTCCTTCACTTTGTGACCGAAACAAGTCTGGAACGGCCATTTCTTGGTTTAGGCCGGACTTGCACAGATTGATCTCTCGAATCTACAAGCACTCACCGCGCATGATGCATTTGTTGTAGGTTTAAATTCATTCCTCATCACACCCCAAATTACCAAATTCTGCGGGAGTAGTTTTCACCCATCAACAATATTATAAACTTCTCGAACTCTCATCCTTGATAATCTTCGCTCTTATATAATAGTCTTCAACTTATAAAGATTCTGCTCCTTATCTTGTTGCTTTACTTGAATCTGAAATCTGCTCATTTCTGTATCGCTACTTGTAAACCTTGAACGTTTTGAACTTTCCTTCAAATTTGTGATACTCCTCTTGTTGATGATGATGGTGTTTCTATGGCCTATTGGTGTAGAGAGAGATAAAGTGGATGGTGCTAACTGCGAACAAGATTACAAGTGGTATGTAAGTTAGCAACTCGATGTCACCATCATGG
Organism: Papaver armeniacum; assembly: GCA_023531295.1. Classification (NCBI taxonomy): domain Eukaryota; kingdom Viridiplantae; phylum Streptophyta; class Magnoliopsida; order Ranunculales; family Papaveraceae; genus Papaver; species Papaver armeniacum. The sequence goes on from JAJJWW010019006.1 coordinate 722,567, forward strand.
TTGATAAAAATAGCACTCAAGAGATCAAAATAGTGCTTCTATGGTGGGAGGTTGGGCAGCTCACCATTGTGCCCGGAATTTACGTACGGTGACACACACTCTAAAAGCACATATTTAGACAGGTACAAAGAATTGAAGGTCGGTGCCTCACATTATGTAACATGGGTAGTCTCCACTATAGGGGACCACTACTCTAATATCGAATTCAGTCTGCACCTTATTTGCCACTGGCATGGTTAAATCCAACTTTAACTCTCATAAAATTAAGAAACCCGATCATATTCTCTGTCATCTCTAAGTTCAGTCACTCTTATGAGATTCTCGATGTAATCTTAGCGACATGTATACTATGTGACTCTAAACTAACTACAAGTTGGAGTTTTTATTCACTAATTTACAAAAAGTTGAAAATTTATGAAAAATTTACCATGCAAATACTTAACCACTCCCCCACACTTAACCTTTACATTGTCCTCAACGTAATTGAATCGTCCAAAGAAAGTCAAGGTGGGAAATCTTAACCAAAAAGAATGACAAAAAAATCAGAAAAAGTAAAAATATGACAAGAAAAGAAAATAAGAGATAAGAGATACAAAACCTATGGGTTGCTGATAGACACATATTTTGTGTCTGAATTGTCCTCAGTGATGGTATTGTTGGAACTCGATTTTTGTACTAATATTGTGTTTTTATGTATTTTTTAGGTATTTTGGAAATAAATATTTTTGGAAAATTCGGCCCGAAAAGTTGCTCGGAGCACCTCCGGAGGACACGTGTTATTCGGACTCTCGTCTTTGGATAAGGGGTAACCCAATGGCTAAGGGGCACCCCAGGGAGCACTTGCTAGTCGCACCCATGACTGGTTAGGGGGACACCATCTTCCCATTCAAATATGAAATTTTGGCGGGAAAATATTTTTTCTTTGCATGAATTCCTGGATCGGGTTTAGACGGACTTATTGCTTGGCATTGGACTGGGAATGGCCTGTTAAGGCAAAACGGAGATGGTACTTCAGTTAGACTCGAGAAGAAAGGAGATTAACGTGGAATAGGAGACACAGGAGGGTCGGGGGCGCAACTCTGTTTTTCCCGTGCTCAGTGTGGTAATTATGGTGGATGGCGTGTGGACTGATTGATTATTTCCTTAAGTAAAACTCATCTCAGCCCATTGGGAGTGTGTCGACATCATCAGACGATTCAAGAAGGAAATAAAATCTCTGCAAGGAAGGAAAGAAGATAAAAAATATCGAGACTTTAAAACAAATTATTTTGGCATTAACTCGAGGATTTTTGGGGTCTTGTGACTATAAAAAGGCCTGTTGGATATCATAGAGGACTTACGGAGAGTTTGGGAGGAAAAGGAACGCCAGAAGAGCAAGAAAATCAAGTTGCAGAGACGGCCATTTTCTGCTGCTGCATCTCTGAAGAACACGAAGAACGGACCAGCAGAGACTGTCGTTCTTCTACAGTCTTAACCGTGCGTCGTAATACGGAGGGAGGCAGACTTAAAATCAGCAACAGCTACAGTTCGAATTTATCGTTTTCTGTAACGGTGTTTGCAACATTTATAAGCGTTGCAAACACCTGATTTTCATCATTTTCTCCATATTCATCATTTGTACACCTCCTTTGAGCAATAAAAATGGATTTTGAGCGTGTTTCCAACATGATGATCTAGAACCCATCCTTTGGGACGACGGAGGAAGACAAATTTCATACATGGGTAATTTTAATTAATTCTTTATTTGACTTTTGCACTAATTAAAATAGAATTATGATTTGATTAAATTGGTTGTTATTCAATTAGATAGGTTATGCTTTGTTTAGATAATCTATGCTTAGGGATACAATTAATCTTTTGAGAGTCTACCTTGGCAAAAATAAGAGTCGGTGTTATTTTGTTTATTGAGCTTTAATTGTTGAGAATAAATAAATTGAACCTTTTGTTATGAGTTTGGTAGAATCACGAGTCCCAGACATCTCTCCGTCTTGTGACATAAATTGTATATATTCTGTATTTTTATTATTTTCTTTTATTAATTCTTAAAAATCAATCTCATCAAGTCCGAGTGAACGACAACCTTACTACCACTTTCTACAACATTATTGAGTCACATCAGTTGCCTCCCATTTAGCGCTTGGTTTAAAGTCGTCAGCCCGACTATCTCCTTGTTTTCTATGACTCCTCCAGAGGGAGTACTTCCAAAAGATTAACTCCTTCCACGACATCCGAAGAGAAGTTCTCATAATATGGTTTCAACCGGTGCCCATTTACTTTAAGTTCATTTCTGTAGCTAAACTACGAATTTCCCTTTGCACCATGAGAAAACACATTAGTCACAATAAAAGGTCCAATCCAACGTGACCTTAATTTACCCGGAAATAATTGCAAGCTAGAATTAAACAAAAGCACTTTCTGCCCAATGCAAAATTGTTTCTTTGTAATCATATTATCATGAAATGCCTTCGTTTTTACTTGTAAATCCGTGAGCTTTCAAATGCATCATTGTGAATCTCTTCTAGCTCTTCAAGTTGCAACTTCCTTTGCCTTCCAGCACCATCCAACTCCATATTGCATTGCTTAATAGCCCCAAACGCCTTATGCTCAATTTCAACGGGTAAGTGACAAGGTTTACCGTAAACAAGCCTAAAGGGAGACATCCCAATAGGTGTCTTGTATGCGGTTCTATACGCCCACAAAGCATCATTGAGTCGCATACTCCAATCTTTCCTTGTTGGATTCATCGTCTTCTCTAGAATGGATTTCACCTCTCGGTTGGAAACCTCGGCTTGTCCATTTGTTTGTGGATTGCAATCATATGCGACACATTGTACTTCCTTAACAAAGTTTGCAAGAACCTGTTTTTGAAGTGTGAACCTCCATCGCTAATTATAGCCTTTGGAATGCCAAACCTTGCAAATATATTAGCTTGCAGGAAATCTGAAACAACTTTAGAATCATTAGTTGGGGTGGCCTTAGCTTCCACCCATTTCGAGACATAATCCACAGCAAGCAAGATATAATAATTCCCACTAGAATTGACAAAAGGGCCTATAAAATCAATTCCACATACATCAAAAACCTCAACAAATTGAATAATAGTTTGTGGCATTTGATTTCGAGCACCTAGATTGCCTGTTCTTTGGCACCTATCACATGTGGTACAAAATGCATGTGCATCCTTAAACAAAGTTGGCCAAAAGAACCCACATTCTATTACCTTGAGAGCGGTTCTCTTACTCCCAAAGTGTCCTCCACAAGCATATGAGTGGCAAAAAGACAAGATAGAATTAAATTCTGATTCGGGAACACACCTACGTATTACTTGGTCACTACAATGTTTCCATAAGTATGGATCATCCCATATGTATTGGTTTCCTAACTTCTTTAGTTTGTCCCTCTCAGCACGAGACAAGTTCTTTGGGATTTGTTTACAAACTAAGTAATTAACAATATCAGCGTACCATGGTTCTCCAAAGGCAATTGAGAATAGTTGCTCATCCGGGAAACTTTCACGCAGCGGGATAGTCTCCTTGTCCACATCAAGACGGCTCAAGTGATCCACAACGGTGTTCTCAATTCCTTTCTTGTCTTTGATCTCAATATCAAACTCTTGCAAGAGTAATATCCATCGTATGAGCCTCGGTTTCGCCTCTTTCTTTGTAAGGAAGTACTTAAGCGTTGCATGATCAGAAAAAACAACAACTTTTGTACCAATTAGAGAAATTTTTCTAAAGCAAAAACAATGGCTAACAACTCTTTTTCAGTGGTTGTGTAGTTTTGTTGGGCCTCATTTAACGTTCTAGAAGCATAATAAATGGCATGAGGTATCTTCCCCACACGCTGCCCAAGCACCGCACCAACCGCATAATAACTAGCATCACACATAAGCTCAAAAGGCTTGCTCCAATCCGGTGGTTTAATGATAGGGAAAGTGAGATCAAAAGTTTTTTCAAACGATTGAATGCAGCCACACACTTTTCATCAAAGTTAAAAAACCACATCTTTTTGCAATAAGTTACAAAGTGGTGATGCTATCTTGGAAAAGTCCTTGATGAATCTACGATAAAAACCTGAATGACCAAGAAAAGAGCGTATCTTCCTCACCGTAGTGGGAGGGGTTAAAGCACGAATAAGGTCTATCTTAGATTTATCGACTTCCAAGCCTTTAGAAGATATTATATGGCCTAAAACTATGCCATGAGTTACCATGAAATGGCACTTCTCCCAATTAAGCACAAGGTTTGTTTCAACACATCGTTCAAGGATTAGAGACAAGTTATTCAAGCAAAGGTCAAATGAATCACCAAAGACACTAAAATCGTCCATGAACACTTCGATTATGTTTTCAACATATTCCGAAAAGATACTTACCATACACCTTTGAAAGGTATCTGGGGCATTGCATAAGCCAAAAGGCATCATTCTATAAGCAAAAGTACCGAATGGACAAGTGAAAGTGATTTTCTCTTGGTCCTCCGGCGCTATCACAATCTGATTGTAACCTGAATAGCCATCAATGAAGCAATAGTAAGAGTGTCCAGCTAAACGTTCAAGGAAAAGTGATATGGGGTACTACTTGATTCTCTTGGACCAGTTCATTCTTATCATTTTCCACCACCGTCACACCTGATTTCTTTGGTACTACTTGTACCGGGCTTACCCACTTGCTATCGGATATGGGGTAGATAACACCCACGTCCAAAAGCTTGAGTATCTCCTTTTTCACAACTTCCATCATGGGAGGATTCAAACGACGTTGCGCTTCCCTTGTAGGCTTTGCATCGTCCTCCACACGGATCTTGTGCATACAAATGGCAGGGCTTATACCCTTGATATTGGCGATTGTCCATCCTATGGTCGTCTTGTACGTCCTTAGCACCCTTGAAAGTTTTTGCTCCTGTAATTCATTAAGCTCGTTAGAAACAATCACAAGTAACTCTTCATTGTCACCCAAGTACAAGTACTTTAAGTGACTTGGAAGAGGTTTCAATTCTAACTTTGGAGATTTAACAATAGATGGTACAAGTTTTTCATCATTACAAGGTAAAGAAGCATATGAAATATTCTTAATTGCTGATTTTTCCGGTAATAAGTCAAGAGAACCAATGGTTTTTTTAATCTCATCACCATACTCAAAACCATCGTCAATGGGTGTAGTGAGCACAGTTTCCAAAGTATCAACACCATTCAACTCAAACATTTGTTGCGCCAATGTGTCCATCACATCAATGGAGAAACAAGAGTGGACATCACTAGGACATCTCATCGTCTCAAAAATGTTGAAACGTATTATTTCTCCATCAAACTCCATAGTTAGCGTTCCCTTGTCAACATCAATAATGGTTTTCGCCGTTTTCATGAAGGGACGCCCAAGTAACAATGGAAGAGACGAGTCCGATGAACCTTCATCCATCTCTAACACGCAAAAATCAGCTGGGAATACAAGTTGATTAACCTGCACAAGAACATCCTCAACAATACCCATTGGGTAGACATTAGAACGATCGGCTAATTGCAACATAATTCCAGGACTTTTTAAGAGGACCAAGATCAAGTGAATTATACATAGATGCGGGCATAACATTAACGGATGCACCCAAGTCCAACATATCTTTGTCAAATGTGGTGTTACCAATTGTGACGGGAATGTCAAAACTACCGGGATCCTTGCACTTAAGTGAGAGTTTGTGTTGTAAGATTGCCGAAGCGTTTTCCCCCCACACTAATCACTTCATTACCTTTGAGCCTTTGTTTATTGGTACACAAGTCCTTCAACACCTTTGCATACTTTGGAACTTGCTTGATAGCATCTATGAGTGGTATGTTCACATGGATCTTCTTAAGAATGTCTAAAATCTCCTTTTCTAGTTCCGCCTTCTTGGAATTTGCAAATCTGCGAGGGAAAGGTAAAGGAGGAACATAAGTAGAAACCGGAGTTTTAGAGTTAGAAATAGGTAGCTCAGAAGTTTGGGGAGAATTCTCATTTTTTTCCTCCAAAACAGGTTCTTTTGGTGCTTCTACCGTGCCCGAATCAGTAACTTCGGGTTGCACAAGTTGTGTACCACTTCTCAACGTAATTGCATTGACACCCTCTTTTGGGTTGATAGGTTGAGAAGGGAGTTTCCCACCATTTTGTGCCTTTAATTGATTCAACTCAATAGCCATAGAACCAACTTGAGTTTGCAAATCCTTAACCGTACTCTCCGTTATTTGCATAAAAGATTTCAACAACTCTTCCATATTGGACCCCATATTTTGAGGTTGTTGTTGTTGTTGAAATTGTTCTCTCGGGTGGAATTGTTGTTGTTGAGGTTGAAATCCACTTAGATAGTTGAAGGTAGGTTGTTGAACCGCTCCTTGCTTATTGTCATAGCTAAAATTGGGGTCATCTCTCCATCCCGGATTGTATGTGTTTGAGTAGGGATCATACCGTCTTTGTTGATTTGGAAAGACCGCATTAGCTTGCTCGTCCTCATAAGCTTGAGAAGAACCCGGTATCACCGCGGATGCAACTTGTTGCATCATTGCGGTCATGTTACCCAATTGTTGACGGAGTTCCTCGACCTCGCTCACTTCATTCACTTTCCTAAGAAGCACATCTCGAACCACGACTCAAGAATTGTTGGGAGTTTTTGCCATGTTTTCAATCAACTCTCTAGCTTGTGCCACCATCTTGTTCACTAGTGCACCACCACCCGCAGCGTCGAGAAGATTCCTATCACTTGATTGGAGTCCTTCATATAAGTATTGGATGATCATAGCGTCACTGAATTGGTGGTGAGGGCAGCTTGCCACCAATCTCTTGTATCATTCCCAACATTCATATAAGGATTCTCCCACATTTTGCTTCATCCCACAAATCTCCTTTCGAATTTGAGTAGCCTTTGATGCAGGAAAATATCTCTCTAAAAAGAGTTTCTTTAGCCCATTCCATGTCGTGACACTTCCGGGAGGCCAATAATACAACCAATCCTTAGCACTATCCATCAAAGAGAAACGTAAAACCTTTAACATTGCACCATCCGCCTCGACATCCGCTGGAAGCATGGCCGTGACAATGGTGTGGAAGTCCATAAGATGCTTGTTTGGGTCTTCATTCACCATGCCATGAAACTTTGGTAATTCTCGAAGCAACCCCGAATTGATCTCAAAAGTAGAGTTTGTTTGAATACACCCCTGTTGTGTATCAAGCCTATGAGAAGATAACTCCTTGAGTGAACGATTTGCATCACCCGTTGCTTCTTCCTTTTCTTCAAAAGATGGTTCTTGTTCACCCGGAACCTCTTGTTCTAAAACTGCTTCTTCTTGCTGGAAAGTCTCTTCTTCTACTTCCAACTCTTGTTCTTCTGTTGTATCTTTACTTGGTTGGAGTATTGTGCCTCTTCGAGTAGCTATCCCGCACCTTGGATAATTCCAATCTTTAGAAGCCAGGGATTAGGTACTTGAAAACAATTCTTGCAAACAAGTGAGAAACAAGACAAGAAAACAAGAAGCAAAGATAAAAGCAAAAACAAAAATAAGAAACTAAAAACTTAATAACTAGCTGTATGCCTCCCCGGCAACGACGCCAAAATTTGATCGCTGTCGTATGCGTCAAAAATAATTTCACTTTCCTAAAGTATATGATAAGAAAGAGTTCGTTTCCACAGAGAGACAATTGTAGTTATTATGTATTCAATTTCTTAAAGTAACCAATTGGGGGATTTCTGATTTTTAAGTAAGCAATAAAAGTAAATTAAAAACAAAATAAATTGTAGGAAGTAATCAATAGAGAAAGATATTGGTCAAGGAATTCATCTTCAATCTTAGACATGTGCTTGCATATATGATTAGAATTACAATTTAATCTTTTTTATTATCAAAAGCCTAGAGAATCAAGAGAGAAAGATAATCTATTAATTTCATAAGTTCATCAACACACACATTAGAGCTGCGTATGTGAATTCTACCTAAAGAATAACCTAACGCCTTGCACTAATTAAGTTCAATTCCTAGGAGCATTAAGTTTCATAAATAGGCTAATCAATGCAATTGTCATACATTGCGCATAACGATTCGGACAATGGTCAAACTCTACATATGATTACGAGAGTGTATCACTACAAACCGTAAACATATCATGCTACTTCTATTCAGGGTTATCGCTCGATGAAAAACCCTAAAATAGCTATGGACAAGGATGCAAGTTCAATTAATTGGCCACTTAACTAACCAAACATCTTAGTCCTATCACAATACATCAATCATGTGATTATTAAAAACAGTAGAGATTTAAATGATAATCAAGAGAGAAAACTAATACATACATCAAGCACAAGTTTTAGAAATAGGACTACATCCTTAACCAATAATATAGAATTTAGCTACTCATAGCTATGGAGTTCATCATAAAAATATGAATTGAATAAAGAAAAAGATGAACAAAAGCAAACCCTAGTAGCGTAAACAAAAGCGGATCTCTCCTTAGCTTCCAAGAATAATACATACTAACTCAAATCGAGTTGAACCCATTCATTCATAATCCCAGATGAAATCTTTTCTCCATTGATGTACCGACCACCAGCAGCTCAACCCCTACCAACAATTCACGATCTTAATTTCATCCATGGTTGCGCCTACTTTCCTCTCTCTGCAAGCCGCCATCCTCTTTACTCTCTCTGAATCTCTAACGACAAATGATTGAGAAAAATTACTTCTCTCACTTTTCGGTCTAGGTAATGACCAAAACTGTTCAAGGCATCCACTGTTAAGATAAGGGACACCTGAAAGTATTCTTAAATTCCTTATACTGTCAGTTTTGCGGAACTGACAAGTTTATTCATAGATTTTGCTTGTAACTTTCCAGTCTGATTGACTTCAATCTTTCGCCGCTAGCTTCATATTTTCGTTCTCTTCAAGATGATTGAGAATAAATCCTCGAATCAAACGAGTTGCACTTCTTTTGCTCCAATGACTCCAAAACACCTAATAACACTCAAAAGCAAACATAAGATACATAATTTACAAGAAAACTCACAAAGAAAGCATAAACAATAGATAAATATCACGGTGTTTACAACACCTATCAGTTATAGGAAAGGTAGAGGACGTTTTAAGAGTAGAACGCGACTGCAGAAAGATGAGTATGCTTGGTGTCATGACTTCGGTCATTGGGCTAAGGATTGTCCTAAGCGTAAGGAAAGAGAAGGAGATAACAACAAGACTGAGGTGAACATTGCAAAAGGTAATGAAGGATCAGATGATGCTTCTGATTTCTCGCTAACTGTGACACCATCAGCTTGTGCTATTACAGATGGTACATGGGTATTAGATACTGGGGCAACATATCATATATGTCCATATCTTGACTGGTTCTCAAGTTTTGAAGAGCTTGATGGAGAAGTACGTATGGTAAACAATCATACCTACAGGGTGATTGGGATTGGTAATGTTCGTATCAAGATGCATGATGGTATGGTTAGAGAGCTAAAGGAGGTAAGATTTGTACCTGCCATAAAGAAGGATCTGATTTCACTCGAAACTTTAGAAGCTAAGGGCTATAAGATAGTCACTGAAAATGGTGTTCTAAAGGTAATCTCTAGATCTATGGTAATCATGAAGGGCACACGTCATCATAACTTGTACTACTTGATTGGGAGTACAACAACAAGAGATGTGTCTATTTCTGAACACATTGAGAGTGCAGCTACCGAGAAGACAAAGCTATGGCGCATGGGACTTGCACATCCAGGTGAGAAGTCGTTGCATAGGTTGATTCAATAAGACTTGTTAAAAGGTGTTATTGCCTGCAAGTTAGCATTTTGTGAACATTGTGTTAAGGGCAAGAAAACAAGAACAAGCTTTGGCACAGCTATTCACAATACTAGTGGAGTTCTTGACTATGTTCACTTACATGTTTGGGGTCTTTCCAAGAATGCATCATTGGGAGGGAAACATTGGTTTGTGTCGTTCATTGATGATTATTCTAGGCGCGTATGGGTGTACACCATGAGGCATAAGGATGAAGTCCTAGAAATCTTTGTGAGGTGGAAAAAGGCAACTGAGACTCAAACTGGCATAAAGATCAAAGTACTACGTTCGGACAATGGTGGAGAGTACAAGAGTGATCCGTTCTTGCAAGTATGTCAGGATGAGGGGATAAATAGGAACTTCACAGTTAAGAAGACAAAGATCAAAGCATGTCTAAAGGATGCATAAAATAGATTTTTTTTTTTAATCTGATCCACTTTTGTTTTCTGTTTTAAATGTATCCTCGATCGTGCTCAAAGAATTTAAAGGTATAAATCATTCCGTGAATATTTTTATAAATTAAAAACAATAATTATTTTTTGATTAGTATGTCTAAAGGATGCATAAAAGCTTATTAATGTATATTCATATTGTCGCTGCTTCATGTGTATTGCTAGATCAAAAAGTTAAGGTGTGTTTAATCTCAACACATATCCTGTTCAATAAATGTTTTTTTTTTTTTTTTTTTTTTTTCTTTCATTTTTTTCATTTTTTTCATTTTTAGTATGTTTTTTCGTTGCTGGTCGACTAATCAACAATTTTATGATTATTAAGGTTTGTTTAATCTCAACACACATCATGTTCAATAATTATTCTTTTTTTTCTTTTTCGTTTTTAGTGTGTTTTTTTGTTGTTGGTCGACTAACCAACAATTTTATGATTATTAAGGTAACAAAAGATATCTTTCCACGGATTGATGAGTACCGATACAATCAATAATTTTGTTTGCCTAAATGCGGATCAATAGAATTGTTGTGCTATTACACGGTCTCAATGGTGGAATGAGCCGCCATATCCAAGCAGTTTTGGATGGTGACAGATCGAGTCTGTCTTTTTATCAATTTCAATAATTTTTAGCATGCTTTCTTTTTTTTGTTTTTCTCCTTCTCATGAGGTTTGGCATGTCCCCCTCATTCTGTTTCCTTTTCCTTTTATTAATGAAATCTCCACGCGAGTCTTTCCAAGAAAAAAAGATCAATAAAATTGTTGTCGCACTCTCTTAGTTGTATGGAGATCATGGCTAACGAAAAATGTATCTCTTGGTTGTAAGATCACCATTAATTAATGAAAAATTTTGTTGAAAAAGAACTAGATGCAAAGAGGCGCTGAACTTAGTGGTGTATCCAACCCAACTGTGAAGGCCTCTGCCAAAATATCTACTGAAACGCTTCAATTTTATTTGGTTAAGTTCTGAAGATTTCAAATAATGAACGGTGACATTTTTTTTACCGTACATAGGGGGATTAACGATTTTTTTTGGTAGAGTAATAATATTGTGATACCCAAAGATTAGAATTTGGTCCTTTGGTGCGCAACGACGATCTCTTTTCTAAAACCCCAAATACATTACATTCCTGCAAGCAATGTTAACCGAACTTTGTATACCGAATAATGAGATTCCACAAAATATAAGACCAATAGCCAAAAATTTCTTTAATATTCCTTACGAGTATATTTTTTCTTTAAGGTCAACATATTGGAGGAAAAAAATGAAATCGATAAGTACTATCATTTATTTTCTTCTACGCATGAACCTTATCTGCATCATATCAAATACCATATAGTTGTACGCATTGTAGTTCAATCTAAAACAAATATTATAATAATTTATGGTGTGTACGAGTGTTTTAGGCTCTCATACATACGAAGGACCAATATTAGACTATAATGCGGTTGCTACTAGATACGGCACATATATTGTGTAGCTAGACGTTTTGGAGAATTTACAAATATAACTGTGGTATTATAATGCAAGCTTCTTATCCTCTAATTTTTTTTTTGATATAATCACTAGGCCTATTCCTATGCATGTAAAACCATTATATTTATCATATATGCACTCATTATGGGTATGCCAAATTGCCAAACATATATGCTTATATGTCAAATATCACATATATACAAACATAAGCTATGGAGTCGGGTGATAGAGACTCCATCGCTCGATGGTCTTTCCATCTCCGAGAATTTATATATATATGATATATAATTTCTCTTTCTCTCATACTTCTTAATTATTCTAATATATTTTTATATTTAAAAGGTCCCACTAAATATATTATAACACTAAAACTTTTATAAATACTCCACCGCATAAACATAAATATATTTTTTATTCATTAGGGTCCCACCCAACATAATTAAATTTATATTTTTAAGCAAAATTTGTCGTGAATTTGGCATACCCATAATGAGAACTGGGAACAAAATAAGGTTTACACAATGCCTGATTCTACTTGAGAGTAGAAGCTTTGATGAAAATGAAAATCTAACATATATTGGCATTTCAAATACATCGGACGGACCAACAAATTTGAAAATTAACTTCATCAAGAAGAATAATTCACGGGATGTGCGTCAATACATATTTGATAATACCAGATTATATACTGTATTGTTCACCAACCAGTGGCCTACAAGTGTGATCAGTGAATAAAATTCTATTACGATTTGGTTTTAAATTTGTTTCCTTTAGACTAATAATTTAGAGTTTCTCTATTATTCTTTTGCTGAACTTTAGGTTGTTTTTTCTTAAGAATAACTTTGTTTGATATTTTAGGAACTACAAGTATGCATATATTGTTTTGGTAGTTGTTTTGATAGATTTTTTCTAAGTCACGAATTCATTAGTTCCAACTTCCCGGCATTATGGAGTGGTTTTTTGTCATATTATGGAGGCGATTTTGCAGATCATATGATGTTTTATGGAGTTAGCTAGCAATGACACCATTTGAAAAATCCTTAACAAGTTATTTAACAAATTAAGACCATTTTATTAACTTTAAGTTGATGAATACTCACAATTCTCATGGTGCAATTCACCCTTTACCCTAGCACTCGTAAATGCATTGATCTCTTGGGACCTATCACTCTTACCAAATGTGCATAAACGTACATGTTCCAAATAATCGAAACCAAATATCTTTAAAATCCAAATAACATATAGTTACAATTCTCAGTAGTCAACAAAAATATATGTCCAACCATAATTATCTTCTTTATATAAACCACAAATAGAGGTTTTAAAAATATGATGGTGCGCGTTTCGAAAGAAAACACATAATGGAGCTGAAAGAATTACGTTTTTGTCTTCTTAAACTACTCGAGGAAAATGGTATGTTTTTTTCCTTCTTAAAATGCTTAGGACAATTAAATCATGTAAGTAGAAAACAGTTCATGTAATGTAGCATCGAAAGTCGTGTAAGAAGGTATTGAGAATTAGTTATCCTAATAACTACTACCTTCATCCGATATTTTTCAAGAAATACAATGATACATTTGCATAATATTGTGAAGGAGAACAATCTAGAAGATTTTTTGACAATATTTAATGATTTGAGGACAATAAATATTTTTTTTTTATTTGTTGTTCTTTTGGTTTCAACATGGAAACCTAGACAAAAAAGAAAATGAAGAATATTTATGTCCAAGATAGCGATTGTTGCTTCTGGGGACGGAGAAGAGGTGGAAAAATGTTTTACGGCCCCGAGAAAAGAGGATGTCAAAGAATACTAAAAGAAATTCATTTTCAATGCATTGTCTCCCACAAAATTCATATCTGTTTTAGCCTTTTTTGTTTTTTTTTTTGCGCACCAACTTAAATATTAGCTTATTTCTTTTACCATTTTTCTTTTCATAATTTTTAGGTTTTGGTAGAAATTAATTTTAAACATGAGTCCAATATTCTACAAACAAGAAATAAACCCGTGCATCGCACGGGTGATAAACTAGTCTTTCCAGATCAATCTCTTTCTCTTTTTCTTTCTTCTTCTTTTTCCTCTTGTTAATGGCGTCTCTATTTTTTTTTCTCTTTTTCTTCCTGCTGCTATAAACGATGGCGATGAAGGTGAAAATCGATTTAGATATTTAGATCGGTAGTTGTAGACGATGAATACGATGATGTTGGTACAGTTGAATACGATTTTTTTAGTTTTTTTTTCTTTCTTTTTTCTGCTGATGTTGACGATGAAGATGATGAAGAAAATGAAGATATGTTGTTGTTGCTGCTGTTGAGGATGAAGATGATGGTGTTAATCGATTTAGATATTTTTTTAGGGTTTTTATATGGACTTCATTTTCTGAAATGAAGTCTGTTTTTTTAGGTTTTTATATGGACTTCATTTCTGGAATGAAGTCTGTTTTTTAGGTTTTTATATGGACTTCATTTCTGGAATGAAGTCTGTTTTTTGTAGGTTTTTATATGGAGTTCATTTGGATTGAAGTCTTTTTTTTAGGTTTTTATATGGACATTTCTTGAATGAAGTGTGTTTTTTTAGGTTTTTATATGGACTTCATTTCTTGAATGAAGTCTGTTTTTTTAGGTTTTTATATGGACTTCATTTCTAGAATGAAGTCTGCTTTTTTTAAGGTTTTTATATGGACTTCATTTCTGGAATGAAGTCTGTTTTTTTAGGTTTTTATATGGACTTCATTTCTGGAATGAAGTCTATTTTTTTAGGTTTTTATATGGACTTCATTTCTGGAATGAAATCTGTTTTTTTTAGTTTTTATATGGACTTCATTTTTGGAATGAAGTGCTACAAGAAAATAAGTAAAAATTAACACGGAAGGGTAGTTTTGTCAGTTTTAATATTTTTAAATAATTATGGACCAAACAGTAAAGGCGTTTGACCAAATGACCAAATAGAAATGGGCCCACCTAAAAAAGGACCAAACGATATTTTTCCAAATTAACACGAAGAATAAAAGCATTCAAACAAAAATATCAGAAAATTCGGTGACCTTTCAAGAACACAAAGAAGACTAACCAATAATCTTTACGGATGAACATAAAAGCTAAAGAACATAGGATTCATAGTAAATGATAATTTATATTAATTAACCAAAGGCGCTCATTTTTCTACCTGCATGGAGCTAGCACTTCCTCTTTTTACGTGATACCTTAGTCTCCGAAATCTCATCATTATCCAAAATCATATCATTATCGGAGCATTTTGCTAGGTCTTTTAAAGAAACAAGGGTATTCATGTGAGGAATTGCTTCAACCCATGAGAGTCTTTTACCTTCGCTGTCCCAAAGCTTAGTTAGAGTTGATGTATCATTGTCGTAGCAATATAGTTTCCTATGTTTATCTTCATGCCATAATAAAACTTGATTGCTCCTTGTAATTGCGAATGGCCTGTACTTATACATCTCTGGGTCAGAGATTGCTATACTAAATTCCTTGCTCCAACTCCAATTATGGTCGTAGTACATCGTTTTTGTTACTCTTGGTCGCAATATCCTTGTATTCTGAATTCCTTTTTTGAATGCCCATATAGTGATCCCGCCGCAAATATTGTGAATTGCACACAAGTTTCCCCCCATCAACATGAGTCTACTATAATCACAGAAATCATAGAATTTTTTTTCAAAAGGCAGTGACATGGCGTTCTTGAACTTTTCATCAGCCAGATCGTAGACGACAATCTTATACTCACGTGGTCCTGGACATCCCATGCTCATCCATTGACATCCTATGCCAATCCAATGAATCGCTCCATTGGCAAAGATGCCCGATTCACGACAAAGGTAAGGGAGGTTTTGTTTTCCTCTCCACCCACATTGAGAGCCAAGAGTATATACCTCTATATGTCCCTTCCACACATTGTGTCCCTTCCCCACGTTGTTTATTACAGTATAACTGCATCTAACAATCTTGTACTCATTTGTGGAAGGAAGGTATCCAAATCCAACTGATCGCCAACTCAAACCAGCTTCTAAGTGTAAGGTAAGAGAAAGGAGTTCCCCGGTTACTGGATTGAAGATGCCACCAAAAGGAGGAACACGGTTTTCTTCGCGTTGAAAACAAACCAACCCGTTGCATGAACCAACCATATGATGATAATAATTAAAATGCGAATTTGGGATACGCAAATCGTATTTCCCACCGTCAAACTTTGCAAGTGTTCCCGTCAAGTAATACTGCTCAAGATTTGCTTCATACTCATCTCCATAGTAGAGCTGTACTTCTGTTATATCGTCATATTGGAGATTATAAACGTCTGCATACGCGAACAAAAGACCGGTTTTACTTTTACCGATGAGGTTGCTCCATGTTTTGCATACTCGTTTGCACTGTAAGGTAGGTTCAACATATAAGCGAGAAAATATGTCCTCTATGATATCTATGGGAAGGTTCTCCATTGAAGATGATTATCTTTTTACTTTGCAGAGAGGTCTTGAGTTTTCTCTATTGACCTTAAAAGTTAAAACCCTAATGAACTGCGCCTTAAACAGCGAAAACAATAGCAAGTAACCCGCACCCAACCCGCTGGTCATTATAGGCAGTCATTTAAATGGGCCAAGCCCATGAACTTGTCTTCATTATTTAATACCTCGACTTTTTTCTCTCTGACTGATTTTACAGGCGAAGAGAAGGATAACTGAAGGTGAAGAAGACGACGACGACCAAATTGACGATCAAGAAATGAAAACCCTAGAAATAGAATGAGGTTCGCCTCTTCTTCTTCGTCTTCGTTACAATCAATTATCACTGCAGCTGCTACTACTGACATTAGTTTCGTTTCAATGTCTTCTGTTCGTGGTGGTTACGTACGTAAGAAACCCTAAATCAAATCGTTTTAATTTCTTTCTTTCTTTGAAATTGAAATCCTAAAAATTGGATTCTTAATTTTTTTTTCTCACAGCCTAGAGAATTTTGCTCTCCGTCTGAATCATTGGTTACTGGAGATGAACATTTGCGATCAGTTGAAGCTGCCAATAATGGATTCAGGCAGAGAAATGGACGGAATTTCCAAAATCAACATTACCGTCAACCATTGCCACAACAACAGCCATTTCCGCGTCCTTCCCCACAATATCGACACCAGCAACCGACTCCTCCACCATATTATCGCCTGCAGCAGCAGAATCGTCCAATGCATTATAGGCAGCCGATTCCTCCACCATTTTATGGTCAACAGCAGGCGAATAGGACACATCAGTATCGCCAACAACAGCGGATGCCTTCACCACATTATGGTCAACAGCAGCCGAATAGGCCACTGCATTATCGCCAACAGCGGCCATTTACACCTCCTGGCACCAAACAATGGGACTACAGGAAGTGGGAGTTAGCGGTGTCGCAGCCACCTCCTCAGTGTGGTATGTATTACTTCACTCCCTGTACTTAGTTATTTTGCAGCAAGCAGAAACCTGTGTAACTGTGCATACATTTGTTAAAAGCGGGATAACATTAGTACATTTAGTTTTGTTCATAAATATGAACTGATAGAGTTGAAATTTTCACTCTTATACTTGTTATGTTATTTAACATTGGGTGGTTTACAACTAATTTTTATTTTATATGTTATGGGATACTTGACCTTATATTAGTTTAACGGTTGGAGTGCAGAACGATTTGTAGTGCTTTCGTACAATATACTAGCAAACTACTTGGCTTTAGACCATAGAAGAGAGCTTTATTTTCACATACCATTCTATGTATTGGACTGGGAGCGGCGAAAGAGAAATATACTTTTTGAGCTCGGATTATGGTCAGCTGACATTATGTGTCTCCAGGTATCAGATTCTCGTGTTAGATTTGGATAAACTACTGCATCTTTCTTCGTTGCATTCTACTAGCTGAGTTTGATTACGGGTTTCAGTTTTTTTCTCTTTACCTTGAGTGTAAGCATGTGTGCAGTTTTTCATAGTGTTTTCGTGGGTCAGGGTATATTTGCAGTCAAGTGTATATGGTTAATGCCTTCTCATATAGATATATGTGTGTGCGTGTATCCAATGATCAATGCTTTCTGGATTCTAATTCTGTGCTTCTTGCAAGCTCTGTCAAAGTTGTCATTGTTAGCGTAATTTACAATCTGAATGATTGGCACTTCCCTAGTTATAAATTACTTTTAGTAAAATGTTTCTTGATTATTTCATGCTTCAAAGTTTGCGTTTCTTACTTTGTGACTTGTATTCTTATTTCCACTTGCAGGAGGTCGATAGGTTCCAGGACTTAGAGAACGAGCTAAAGGTCCATGGGTATGAAGGAATCTGGAAGGTTAGTCTTGCAGCATTAGAATCCTCACAAGCAAACAAAAAAACAGACCATTTGTTATGTCAATAGCGTCAGTTGTTCTTTGCATAATGTTTCAGTTTCTTTATGTATTCAAGGTTTGATTTTCTCAGGGATAGACACTGATTTCTTTGTGTTCTTCTTGTTTTGGTATTTGCAAACCAGCTGTGGTAATGCATGACCCACAAGTGTGCTCTTCTTGCATATGAATTGAAAGAAAACTTCTTTGTGAATTTGCAGATGCGTACAGGACAAGCAATTGATGGATGTGCAATTTTTTGGCGCACAACCAGGTACCCCTTTCCTTTTGAATTTTAATTGCTGTTTTCAAATGAAGGTAACCGCTAAAATTGATTATATTCATCTTGGTTTTCAAATGATTGAAGTTATATAAAAAACAAATAAGCTGTGCTTGTTTCTATATTTTAAAATCTAAATGGCTGGCTTATCAGATACCTTTCGTCGAATTATAGGGGTAGAAGAGAGCTTATCAGAGAATTCCAGCAATAAATTGAATCTAACTGATGTTCACTTCCGTTGACTTTAATATTTTGTATGATCAGATTCAAATTGCGGCATGAAGAATCCATAGAGTTCAGAAACCTCGGACTTCGTGATAATGTTGCACAAGTTTGTGTTCTCGAGGTATGACATGTTGAACTCTGAGTTTGACCCCAAAGTTTATCTGTTCTGAATTCCTTTTCTGTCTCGCATTCACATAACATATTACTTTGTCTTTTCTCCACTAGTCAAGGAACCAAAACTCCACCGACAAGGTGTCTGCGGATTCGCCTACAAGGTATAGTTCTTCTGAAATAATTTCTTATGATAATGAAATTCGTTCTATGGTTCTACTGCAATGATAGTCTTATTTTATCACAACATGGAATGAAGAACTAGGCAAACTGAGATTAATTTCCCTGACGAAATGTATCTATCTGGAATGTAATTGCTATTTCAGCATAATTATTAGTACGTAGCAAACTGTGCTGATAGGAAGGATTCACTAGTGAATAATTCAGGCACATGGAAGTCTTTTTGTCAATATTTTTAGACTTGGATGTTGGACAGTGTAATGTTATAGCCTGGCCTATGTTTGGAGTCTTTGTTGCGCTTGTGAGGTGTCCTATGTTATACCTCAGATACTCACTAAACCTCCATGTCCACTTACAAGATAAAACTGTTACATTTGCAGTACGAGTGATGCTAATCTAGTCGTCGTGTGTAATATTCACGTGCTGTTCAACCCTAAAAGAGGAGAAATTAAGCTGGGACAGGTATGCAACCTTTGGAGTTTCTTGTACAAACTAAGGTTTCATGTGCAACTGTGCATTTGTACGTACATTTCAAAGTTGAAACAGTTGTATTAGTACATAGGTATAGGGCACAAACGATTGAAGTTGAATCTCTCTCTCTCCTTTGCAGTATACATAAGGGTGCTCAGTAACTTCGTCACACCTGAGCATTTTCTTTCTTGAGCTTCTAAAGATTGTATTTCTGACCTGTACAACAGGTTAGAGTGCTCCTAGAAAGGGCTCATGCTGTTTCAAAGCTCTGGAGTGATGCTCCAGTGGTTCTTTGTGGGGATTTCAACTGTACCCCAAAGGTAAATCAGTTTATGCTGGTTTTCATTTGTTGGCAAATGTTTGTTTTACCTGTTTCACACAAAAACTGGGCTAGTAACTTCGAGTTAAAATAACAATTGTTTTTATCTTCTATTGAATCAGAGTCCACTGTACAACTTAATACTAGACCAGAAGGTATGCTTTGATTCACTTATTAATATTGCTTGAAATATTTTGCAACATGCTCTCTATGTAATATTTATGTTCTGATGTTCAAATTTGCAGTTAAATTTGGATGGGCTTGCTAGAAATCAGGTATCTGGACAAACTACTGCAGAAATATCTGGACCAAAGCAAAATTATCCTAACTCAGGAAACGAGTTTCCGAGGTGAATATCTTACAAACCTTACGACTTGTTTCCCTCACGAGCCCCAAATCTCAGAAGCCTTTTTATTTATAATGTAGGGCTCAGTCTGATGATGGTACAGTCAGAACTTCAATGCTGGTTAACGAGAAGGTGGATAGTAATGAACTACCAAACATGCATGACCAGAACAAGCCACGCGACGAAGTAGATAATTCTTTTTTGGCGGAAAACGTAGCAAAGCCTCGAAGTACTTGTGAGATGGTAAATACACCCATGGAATCAGGATCTGATGTGCATTACAGAAATGAAAACAGCAGGACTTACGATGTAATTAGAATGGAGGAAGAAGTATTAAATAATTCTAAGGATCAGTTTATCTCAGCTCACAGTGTTTCACTTGAACAGATAAAGGAAAGTCCAAATGGCAATCCCGAGGAAGGTGTGCCACTTGTTGATCTCGAGAATAATGGGGTTCAAGAGGTATCCTCGCTTATACCTTCTTATAACGATGAGGATGTTTGTCTGGAGATCGTGTCTGAAAATGTAAAAAGTCCATGCCGTACTCAGGGGGCCTCATATGAATGTTCTCAGCCAAGCTTATCTTCAAGTAATCCATTGATTGAAACTACACAGCATAGTTCTGTTTGCAGTGATATGGAAAAGAGAGCTCTTGAAACAGTAGAAGGGATTAATCCCTCAACTTCGTCTGAAGGTACATATCATGTCAAGATCTCTGCTGCATCTACTAGTATTGACCTAAGCGTGGATCAAAAGTCAGATACCATGTCAGATAGCGAGTCTGGTGAAGATCAAGAACATGGGACTACATTTTCATCTGAAAGATGCCACACTGATGCCACTATGTTGGATGTTGATGTCTGTGATAGTAAATTCTTAAGGCACGAGTCTGCAGAAACAGATCAATCCTCTGAAAATTTTTCAGAGACTGCACACCTTTCTGATCCGACACCACCATGTTCGGATGTCCCAATTGATTTCTTTACATCTATTAGTTCCGAGCCTGCAACCGCTAGGAGGTTCACTTATGACCCATCTTTGTGGACTCCGATGGATATAGAAACAGCAACAGGAAATGCAGAGTGCACCATTTTAGAAAGTCCTCTTAAGTTAAAAAGCTCGTATACAGAAGTTGAGGTTGGTCATTCAATAACCTTTAAGCTCACATCCCATTCTTTTGGTCTGGACTGATGCAATGTTAATTTGAATTCAGATAATGTGAACTTCACTAAAAATTGTTGTTTTTCTATTTCTTAGTTATATACCGAGCTTTATGTATTCATCCACCAGGATTTTTCTGGGACTAGAGATCCAGTGAGCAAGGAACCTCAAGTGACCAGTTACCACAGACGATTCGCGGGGACTGTTGACTACATATGGTATGTAACATCTTATGTGGTATTTGTACCTTTCTATTTTAATCAAATGAAATTGAATTTCCTGTAGAAGGTTGAATCAACTGGTGCCCGAAGCACTTCTGTTTACTGAACCCTCAGTACCTTTGTGCTGTGTCTTCTATAACATTAAGAAGATGCTAAATTAGCCATTAGAAATATAAAGGGTTTCAAGATTGGCGTATCATATAGTTATGAACTTCATATGGTTTTGGTCGGTTGGTTGACTGCTAGCTAAATTGATCTTCATTCAGGCATTCAGAAGATCTACAGACAGTCAAGGTTCTCGATACGATACCTAAGCAGGCTCTTCAAAACTGGAGTCTTGGATTCCCAACAAAGGTATATCATTGTTTCTTGTTTTTTTGTACATATGGGTACCATCTTTGTTCCACAGCCATTTCCCAGTTGCAGAATATATATAAATTATCACAAACTTTGCATTTTTTTCAAACACACTGGTGGCACTCGCAAGTTAATGGGTCCTTAATGTGTAGAATGTATTTTTATGGGTTTCCTTTCTCTTTTTCCAGAAATGGGGCAGTGATCATCTCGCATTGGCTTCTCAATTGGCATTCAAGAAAGACACGTGATGTTTGATGTCTTTACTAGTTGTAAGTAGGGGGTTAGTTCTTAAACAGACACGAGATTCACTCTCTGTATATACAAAAGCTGTTGGTTTAGTTAGTTGATTAGAAGTAAATCAAATAGTTCTTATAACTTTAGCCATGTTAACAGTTACATCAGACTTTTCCATGACGGATTGGAAATTTAGTGAAATTAAACTTGAGTTCAAGCATTTGTGTCCTGTCAACTGGTTAGATTGAGCAACTTATTTGTTATCTGTACATGTCCTCTGATAACTGATAAGATTGCTGTGAACGGATTACTTCATTAAATCACAAGTTTAACGCAATGCTCTACTGTAGCATAGCTTGGTAATTTTGTTTCTTTCGTTTTAAGCGAGGAATCCAATTATGTGCCCAGTCCTTGGAAGAGTGTTAATCTGACATTCTGGATTAAGTAGTTCTCAACTTTGCTGCTTAAAATCTCATCTCTCATTGCGTTCTTTTGAAAAGGTCATCTTTCATTGTGTAGCAAAATTAAGAATGTGAGTTTGACAATTTTGACTCTGATTCGGGCAGATGTCAGATCGTTTATCTTTCATTTTTGTGATATCTGACTTGGGATCTGACAGGTACTCGAGTCCAGTACCACTTACAGTACTTCACAGGTGGGAATGTACATATCTGACTAGATCTGAGTAAGATGGAATAAGTTGGATTCAGATGTGTCTTAGTAACTTGAATTTTATATGCTTTAAATACAAAATTGTAGCATCTGACATTAATACTTCTCAGTCAGATTATGATCTGAATCAGTCGTCATGACTTTTGACACCGAAACATCCGACTCAGAAAGAGTCAGATACCGACTCCGAGTTACGTGTAAGCACACTACTCTAGTTATCCACGTGGGTCCATATCAGCGCTGTCCATATCAGCGCTATGAACATTTGTTCAGGTTCTTCATCATTAGTTAGTTCAATCAGACGAAATTCTTTTCACAGCTTTTTGTTTGTTCAGAGAAGATGACGACGATGGCGTTAGCTCCTTCCTCATCCTCGTTATCATCTTCTCATGAACCCTATACCTCCTCCGTGTACAAATCAAAGCAATTTAATTGCAATAAATTTCTCCATCAGAACAGCTTCTGTGTCAAGAAGAATCGGATTAGTAGTAATAATCGCTTCAGAGCTTCTTCTTCTGCTGATGTTCCAGATTTTCTTTCTACTGATTGGTAATACTTTTATCATTACCTGATTTCTAGTTTAAGTTTGTTCTAATTTAGTGGAATCTGAAATAAATCGAAACCCTCATCTTATTCAAATTAGCATTAGATTCAGTACAAGTGATTATGATGATATCGATATTTGAAATTGCCAATTGATTACTGTTGTGTGGTTTTTTCTATTGCAGGCTTGAGTCACGGAGGAAAAAACCTTTTGGTCCTAAATTGAATGTAATTAACCTGTTTTTCTTAATTCTGGATTACTTGTTAGTAATAATTCTTTTTTTCATCAATCATTTCTACTTTAATCTCTTGATTTAGTTTAGTGCAGAAGACGCAGTGCAATGCCAACTTGATGCATTAAAACACAATGACCAGCCCAGGCAAGATTATGGAGTCGAAGTCATGTATAGGGTAATAGTTCCATTCATTAATTTCTATGAATATACTGAATCTCAAATTCAATTTGTATTTTAGTTCTGCGCTTTGTTTCTTCGAATTAATGCTTCTTTTTTATTCTGTCATGATAGTTTGCTGGTTTTGATCCTTTTGAGAGATCAACGTATTTTGGGCCCTTCTTCGATCTAGGACAGGTAAGTTGGTTTTTACTTGTACTTGCTGATTGAATTGAAATTACAGTCCGAGAAAGTGAGTTTATGTTGGCATTTCCATGTAGTTTGAACGATTTAGGCGGATTTTCCACCACTCTACTTACCGGGTTCTTCTTGGTCATAAGGAGAGGGAGATTTTGAGCAGTCTGTGGGTGGAAGAGGTATGCCTTTAGTTTTTAACTTGCAAAATGCTGCCATAAAAATAGCTTAGAATGACGAGCAATTTGAATTTGTCCATGTATTAGTATGTGTGTTCGTCTAATTTGCTTCTTCTGTGTTCATCAACTTGAAATAGAACCGTTTCAAACAGAGAATTTGGATAAGAGGAGCTCGTCCAGAAGAAGAAGAGATTTTCCAATTTACAATGGTTCAGGTATGTCGATCTTTGTCTCTATCCCTCTCCTACACACACACATGTTTGGATTCTCTAGACATGTGAGAGATTTTCCAAAAGCCTTAACCCTCAACCTGCACACTTTGTTTTCATGTAAGCCACAGAGGCTTCTGGTTAGCATCAATAAGGTACTCAGGTCCTAGTGTCACCATGAGTCAGGGCCATATGAAACCCTGCAACACTCTTAAGTAGCGCACGAGTGATGGACTTGCAGAGGCTACCAATTGTAACAACAGCTTTAACATTACCTTTGCAATCTCTCGAAATAGCTCCGTACCTAGCTGAATGATTATCGAAAGAAAGACCCTCAAGCAGAAATGGGAAACTCTGGGTACAATATATATGAGATGAATATTCCATATCAAAGCAGTGTGTCTAAGAGAATCAGAGTCCGAAAACCTCACTCACACACGCGCACGTGCACACTCACACAAAGAACATATGCTTAACCTTTGAAGAGCTATATTACTTGTAAATTCTAACCCTTGTTCTTCTCATTTTAACTTGTGGGCTACTTACAGAGAGTTGGTGGTTCTTGGGATGGTTATTGGCTGACAGAGAGCCTACTTCACGACGGAGATGGTTTTGCTGGTGGTGTTGCTTACTGATTCGCTGAATTGTTGTTATCTATTACTAGGTATTGTAGTGGCAGAGTTGAACCTCACATGTATAAAGATACGCTGTGTAAATGATATTATTACTTGTAGGTGTATATGCACTAAAACCTCGGGTACACATTGTTTAAAACTGGTTATAAAAATAAATAACACAAGGTTGTTTGGGTCTCTGGTGAGATCTAGTTCTCTCTTTTGCGAAAGCTTATGAAAGATCATGATGAATTTCTTGCAATATGTCACTCGAATTGGAAGAGTTTCTCTCTTTTGGTTCCAGTAGATGAATGCATATATGAAAATAGGCATACATCTACGAAAATAATGTGTTTGAAAATACACTTCTTATTCGAAACAATCGAAAACATGAGAAAATAACAGCGAATACATAGAATTATTGAGAACCCGCCGTGATATTAAGGTTCCCAACAAACAGACAGACCAACCGAGTGTTTAACTAATGACTTTGGTTACAACAGAGGACACAAATGAAACCGAATTTTTAGATAACGGGATGATAACAAAAAGAATGATTAAATACCATCTTAGTGAATTACTCATGCCAAGTCGGGTGGAAAGCCACACTTTGTCCTTCACTAATGTTCCTTGATCATCGACCGTCACATTAGCATGTAATCTCACCTGATATATTTTTCCCCTCGGGCTCTCTGAATATCAAGTGGAAGACCTGAATTCCATCTCTAAAGTGATTTCGAGCACCTCCGTGCTTCCATTTATAACATCAATTCTAGGAGTATCCTCCCAATATAGACTATTAGAAAGCACAGTAGCTTTGTTTTCCACTACAAACTTTGGTATCAAAATATTTCCAATGGGTAGACTGAAGTTATTTTCGTGATGATAAAACGTCACGTTAACGGTTTCACAGTATATCTTCCCGAACATATTCTCATTCTTGAATATGAGATTGAAAAATATAGAAGTACCATTGGTGACTTGAGTTTCATTTGACTCTTTGTTGTTTGCAAGAATGTGAAGGTTTTCGATATAGCATTCAGGCTAAACTGCACCGTTGCAATTGGAGATGATAGTGAAAAGGCAGAGAGCTACAACTAGACTCACCATAATGCTGATCGTACTCCTGCGCAGAGTAATATGACCATTTTGTGCCTCAAGAAGAGGGATGTTTTCAGTTTTTGTTGGGCCTGGTCACAAGTCCAGGTGTATCCCCTTGACCATTTAAGGGAGTTGAATAACATGTGCCTATGTTAGGTTATAACATTAGGCATCAAGAGAAGTTTGTCTTCACGGGTGTTATCCTCTCAAGTTGTGGGAAAGAAAGGAGGTAGAGAGAGTGGGAGAGAAAGAGAGGTAAAGCCACCATTAGAGTTGATTTTTTGGTGAGATCTTGAAGTTAATCTTTGAAGAAAAAGAAAGGGTTCTTAGCTAAAGTTCTATTGGTTAGTGTGGTGAATATTGATTGATCAATTTCCACATCTCTTCAAAAGGAGGAAAATCTAGGGTTTGTTCAAATCCTAATAATAAGTATCTCTTACTCTTGCTATTGTCAAATTGATAGTGAATCTCATCTTATATGTGAATGAATTGTTGATCCATCATTAACCTTGCACTTTTAGGGGCGACCCCGAAAGAATTAGGGGCGACTTTTTTATTCCCAACCCATATACACCGTTAAGGGATGTCCAAAAACGCGGAGAATACGTTAATGCCCTTACACAATCGGAAGCTATTTTGTTCCCGATTATAATAACGCAATCGGAAGCTTAGTAACGATATTATACTACCGATTATATTGATTTTGTGCCAAGCGCGTATCTGGCTTCTATAATAATCGGTAGGAAAAATAACCTCACTAGACTACCGATTATAGTAGCTCCTAAATACCCAAAATTGGTGATTTCGCCAAGAAAGAAATTTGGGGCAACTGTATAATCGGAAGCCTTATTAACTACCGATTATTCTAGTTCCCAAATTCGAAAAAAATGACATTTATAAAAAAACAAAATTTGGGGCAAGCTGTATAATCGGTAGGTTATTAGCTACCGATTATACTCCAACTACCTGCAAAAAATGTAGGTGATATTGTTATGAATTTCAAAATATTTATGAAAATCGGAAGTTTTAATTGTTTATCTAACTACCGATTATACTCCAACGCTAGTTCGTTCAAAATAAACTAGCCGTGCCTCGAAAACCAAACACAATCGGTAGATAATACATATTGACAAACCTCCGATTATGTTGAAGTAACTTAGATTTTTTTTTTTAAAACTAGCCGTTGGGTACTTTTTGCTATAAATAGAGACCTATCTCTACCAAACTTATTCACCCATCACATTCAATCTTCCTAAATCGGTCACCCATCACTTTGAATCACCAAAAATGGCTACAACTCCGTTCAATAATATAGAAGATGTTGCTATTGTCGAGCACACACCACTCTCACAAAGCACTCCGTTGAGGAAGCGCAATGGGTGACAAAACGAAGACCCAACAAGAGGGCCTTACTTTGGGGATGATCAAAACACCCAATGCTTGGTGGAAACGGGTGTTTAAGGTTTTTAAAGCACTAAGCGGAAATCGTTATAGGAGGACGCTCCCGCAAATAAGGGAAAGGTACGCATATTTATACAATGAATGCGTCATCTTTGAGAAACGAATTGAAAGCTCGTAAGGACGCTATGCCAAACGAAGACCGAATGAGTAGAGTAAGTTTGTGAATCAATAGGCCTCTTATCAAAAATTATTTATTTGGTTATGATTATTCAACAACGCTAACTTATTTTAAAAATTGTTTTCCCCAGTATACTTTGGGTCGGAGCCAATACGAATTAAGGTACGGTCATGAGTTTACGCACGAGGATCGCTACACTCTCTTGGAGGAAGTTGAATGGCAATTCGCCCAATATAATTAAACTCGTAGAGAATCCCTAGGGCGATGTATTGAACAATTTTATGTGTTTTACTTCTATTTTATTTCAACTACATGTATGTTTTTCGATTCAATAAAATGAGTGACTTCAAATACTTTTGGTTCAATTTTAGTTTGGTGTGGAAATAAGGATTTTAGAAAAAACTCATTTAGGGGCAACCTATAATCGGTAGGTTTTGGAACCTATCTTCCGTACGATTATGGCTACATCCAAATCACGAACCACATGGTTAGGCCTGGCTTTGTACCCTCTTAACCTATGGATTCGGGCAAGGGTTCGATGCGGGGATCCTTACAATCGGTAGATTATTAAGTTGAGTAGACTACCGATTATGGTAGATTTCAAATTTCCTACAATGAAGGATTTTAGAAAAAACTCATTTTGGGGCAACCTATAATCGGGAGGTTGGGTAACCTATTTGGCTCCGATTATGGCTAAATCCAAATCACGAACCACATGGTTATGGTCGGCTCTGCACCCCTCAAAACCTAGGGAATTTGGCCAATGCTCAATTTGGGGCTTCCAATAATCGGTAGGTTATAAGTAACCATTTCTACCGATTTTGGGCTACTCAACAATCGGTAGCTAATGAGGTGGTATTACCTACCGATTAATAACCGTTTGTGAGATAAAACCAAAGTCGACCTAAATTCAAATTCATTTCATTTTCTTTTCAACTTCAACTTCAACTCCTCTTCTCCTCTTTCCTTCCGATTGCGAGAGAGGAAAACTCTCCCCCTCTCCTCGCTATACATCGTTCATCGTCGAATCGAATCATCGTCGATTATTCTCTATAAAGATGAAAGAAACGGAACGTAAGAAAGCTCGAACCAAAAACGTAGTGCGCGGTGAGGATCCGAATATTGGATTGCATGCCCGTAATAAAGAGGTTTTAACTCACGAACCCGAAGAACACGGAGACGATGAAGTAGGCGTCACGATAGCCAAACTCTCGGGCAACTTCAAATGGCGCCGATTAGGTAAGATTCTACCATTAATTTGGTTTATATTGCTTCAATTGGACGAATCCATGTTTATTTTTTTAGGGTTTTCGGTTATTACCGAGAATCGGTAGGTTAGGTATTGTTATAAACTTAGATTGTGGTCGAACTCTTCATTTCACGAGAAAATTTGTCATGTTCGGGTGTTAAAAATTTTGGTATCCTACCGATTATATAACGTTTTTCATTGCGAGGCCTAATTCAATCATAATCGGAAGCTAATTGTGATTTATCCTTCCGAATAAACTAGGGAAGAACAAGTATTAGACGCAATAATCGGGTGAAATATTACGTAATATCTTTCCGATTGTTTAGGCTAACAACTTGATTTGTTTCTCGGATACAAAGAGACGCATATTCGGTAGACATTAGTTTTGTTAGGCTTGATTGTGTGTAATTCGGAGGGTTATTTTGAACTTTAGATTCCGATTATTGTGTGTAGATAAACATATTCGAACACCAAAAAGTTTATTTTGTTTCCGATTATACGTATTCGGTAGCTTTAGGTTAACTGATACTTACGATTGTGAATAATCGGAGGCAATTTGTTAAATCAACCAACCGAATATTTAGTTTCATAACCTGTTGTACTTTTTGTTGTTGTTTAGGGATAGGCGAGGTAAAAACATCCAAGATTCAATTGTCTCGGCTAGTGCAAGGAAGGATAGGCGTCGAACCCGACGGCTAGTGCAAGGAGAGCTAGGATCGCTAACGCCGCTTCAAGTGGTCAAGTTGGAACTCAACAAGCAAGCCAAGAAGTCTGTTCAACCTAGTGCCCCTCAATCGAGAACCGGTTCAATCGGGTGTTCAACCAAGTGCCTCTCAATCACAACCCATCCAAGAAGTTGTTCAACCAAGTGCCTCTCAATCACAACCAATCCAAGAAGTCATTCAACCAAGTGCCTCTCAATCACAACCAATCCAAGAAGGTTTGTTCAACCAAGTGCCTCTCTATCACAACCAATCCAAGAAGGTGTTCAACCAAGTGCTCCACCATCACAACCAGAAATTGAACAAGTAGAAGAAGTAGGACAAGCCGAAAAGAAAAATCCTCCTCGAAAGAAAGCGAAACACCTTGTCGAGATGAATCGAAGGTGAAGGATATTCGAAGGTGTAATCCTTGGGCTGCTTGGGAGGATGGAGGACAATTGTTATTTGGATACAAAGAATCTGGGCGAGAGAAATATATGGCGAGGTAATGATCGTATCCATTTTATTAACTTATTATGTTTTTCTCCGTAATACTTTTAAGGGTTGTAGTTTTAGGTTATTCTAATTTTATTTTTTAACTTGTCATGTGTTTAATAGTATCATTCCGATGCGGTTCGTTTACTCAAAGCGACCGCCGCACCAACAAAAATGCTAGATTGGCCTTTGGAGGATGAATGTGAAAGGTTCAAGACCATTATTGCGGAGTGGGGTTGGCCAATGCTGCGGAGAACTCAATGTTGGAACATGACCGGTGGCTATATCGGCGTTTGTGGAGAGACTTTATCCCGAGACCGACCCCTTCCATATGCCGTTTGGGGAGATGACGATAACCCAGAGATGAGATTCTTAAACTCTCCGTCCATGGCAAGGGTGTTAGGGCCGAGTTCACTAAGCGGTTGGAATGGAGGAATCTTTATGATCGACTAAGAGGTGTTTGGGTTGGGATGAAGAAACATCAACAACCGAGTTCAAAAGATGCATGAAGTATAGAACTAGACAGTTCAACATGGGTACTGATGGATATGTTAAAGGGCACCAAGGAAAAAGAAGAGAAAGGAACTTTAACGGACGAGCAAGTCAACCACGCGGCCACCGCATATCTCCTATGTGTATTGGGATGTGTCATTTTCCCAATACCGGTGGAAATCGGGTCGACGCCAACCTTTTACAACTTCGGATCCTCTCGATAAAGTGCATGAGTACTCTTGGGGCACGGCATGCCATGCGTGGTTGATGGAAGAGTTGAGAAAGGCGTCGAGGGTTGGAATTAGCCAAGTGGCGGGAACGTGAGTCACGCGGGTATTGTTTATTAACTCCACATACTTGGTTATTTTTTTATTTTTTATACTATTGAAGAATCAATTTCCTAATACTTGCAAAAATGACATTATAGACTTGGATCTACGTCCACTTCCCTATCTTGGGATTGGCCATTAAAAACCCGGCGTGGGAGAAAGGTGACCCTATAGGAAGAAAGTACGTCTTCGATGACAACCATTCTAGGACGAAGGAGCATCAGTTGATTCTTTTGAGGGAGATTTTGGACTCAGTTAATGCCCAAGACGTATGCTTTGATCCATACAAGGAAGACCGAGCCACTTGGACATATCGCGGGTCGGTCCGATTTGGCACTTTATTTTGGACCGTTGTGGCACCCCACGGGATATGTGATGTACAATGCCTCAAGGGTGATGCGACAACACGGTTTTGTACAAGGTATACCAAAGGAGGAAATCCATGGCAATTTCACTTTGGTTCTGGAGCACTGCAAGTCTGATAAAGATTCTATCACGGTGGTTCACAAGGGTTCATGATCGCTGTCGTAAGCGACACAAATATAATTTACACTTTCTTACTACTCAAAATATAAATATAGCAAGGGCAAGAAAGGATCGATCCCACAGAGAGGTCTAGGTTGTCAAATTGTTATGGTTTCCTATATAAAACACCTAGGAAGAATTTCGATTGTGTAAATAAAAATAAACGAAAAGCAAACAAAGTACGCAAATCAAGGATGTGAAAATATTGGATAAAGGTTTCATCTTCAATTGTAAACAAGTTTATGAATATATGAATAGAATTCGTATTTAATCTCGCTATCATCAAAAGCCATAGAATACCTTATTGCAAGAATACTAAGTAATTTCCAAAGTTATCAACACACACATTAGGGCTGCGTATGTGAAATCTACCTAAAGAATAACCTAACGCCTTGCGCTAATCAAGTTCAATTCCTAGGAGCATTAAGTTTCAGAAATAGGCTAATCAATGCAATTGTAATACATTGCGCAAAACAATTCGAACAAAGGTCAATTTCTACATATGATTACAAGGATGTATCACTACAACCTAGAATCATATCATGCTACTCGTATTCAAGGTTATCGCTCGATGAAAACCCTAAAATAGCTATAGATATGGATGTGAGTTCAATCAATTCTAGACTCGACTAAACAAACATTCAATCATATTGCAATCCATCAATCATGCAATTATTGTAACCCGTAGAAATCATACGATAATATTGAGAGAAAACTAATTCATAAAAATCATAACTTGGTTGCCAAATCCAACTACATCTTCAACCAATAATAAAAACTTAGTTACTTGTGTTTTTGGAAATCATCATAGAAAGCATAGAAGAACCTATCATGTGAAACCCTAGACAACAAGTAGAAGTCTCCCTAATGGAGATATATCTAGGTTTAGAGAAAAAGTTCTATTTATATGTCTCTCCCAAAAGGATACCCAAAGTAGGTCAAGTCTTCTCCAAACCCGTCTCAAATTCGTCCACCAAGCCCATGTGTGAAAATAAGTCTCACGGAATTTCGGGTCCAAAACTGGGTCGACAGATTGCGACGTCATCACCGGAATCCGGTCGCCGTCGCCGGAATCCGGTCATAGAAAAAAAAAATATCTCAGGCCACCAGGCAATTCTACACTTCCAGTAGCTCCGCTTTGCTTCTCTGTAGTCCACACATTCACAAAAACCATCAAACCCAACTTCTCATTCCTTGCGAAAACGTACCCAAAAGCGTGACGCGTAGCTCATATGTCCGGCGTCGACTCTTGCATCCGACTCATACCCCCTCGCGATTCACCGAAATATTGCGATCGACACTTTAACCTCAAATCCGCTCATCGGGAACTATGCTCACCGGTGCGCCATTCTCGCTCCGTTTCGCACAATTCTGCGGTGCTTTGGTTGCCAAATCTCGGGTCAAGTTCAACTCAATTCAGCTCAACTAATCAAAGCACCGGGAGTCTCTCATCAAGCCACCACAATTTTACATTACAGCTGCACTCGCAATGCACATTCTCGGGGTTGCAATTCCATCTCGAGCCACTTCACCGATTACGAGACTCCTATTGCGCAGCCTTCAAAGAACTCCGCAATACAACCAGTCCAATTGTAGCTGCTATACCCATTGCACCACGACTCTATTCCGGCCCTAAGTCGCAACTAACACCACCGTGATCCCCGGCAACGGCATCACCAAGACATCGAGCCACGCAACAAAAGCCACCATCGCCTCTACCACCTTGCATTTTAGCTCAAAACTCCCAATGCAATCGCTAAACCCAGGCTCACAGTAAATAGTCCACCAAACTCGAGCTTTCTCAACCCCACAAAGCAAACCAAAATCATCACCGATATTGGCAACAATTCTACGGCCGTCTTCTCAAAGACAACATGACCACCACAGTTCGGTATTTTTCGGCCTTTTGCATCACACACGCAACACAACCCGCTCCTTCCTGCAATTCAATTCCAAGATTCAAGACAAACCCATTCATTCACTCTTTTCACAAAACTCAATGACCCATTAATCTCTTGGTGATCGGCAAATCCCACATTCAATACATGAGTTTTCCAGTGATCTTTGGGCCAAGAATCCACTTGTTTATGTTCTTGATTTTCGAGTTCAACAAAGAACCCAACTTCCCTTTTTAACTTCAAGTACTCAAATCTCCCTTTTAATCTCTTCTTTAATCCTCTCTAACTTGTTGCTTTGCCATACTGAGACCCAAAACTATCACGGATTCGTACCCATCTTCCCATTGAACTTCAGTAATCTTCAATCTCTCTTGGTCCATGGCTGGCTTGGGTGTTGAGTACTTGGTAGCGACCTCTCCTCAGCTCAATTTCGAGATGTTGTATTAATGAAAGACAAACTAGTTGTCTGAGAAACTCGACCTAATGCTGGAGAAGACAAGTAGTGCCCTTAGTGAAACAACGGGTGTTGTTATCACCATTAGAATTCCGACCTCCCCCCAGTAAATGGCTCGACTGCCTTTAGCAGCTCCTTTGAAAGTGGCAACCCCTTAACGGAATGGGTACCCCTTAACGTACAGTGGGGTTACCAATAGTACTTTCCGATAAAAATGACCATTTTGCCCCTTTGCTTATGAGTTCTTGTTTTGCTCATAACTTCTTCATACGAACTCAGAATGACTCCGTTCTTTCGCCATCGTCTTCATCTTCTCGTCCTCTACACAATGAAAAGTAGAAATCTTGTATTTGAACGAGTTCCACTGGGTCTTTGGCCCTTCTTCACTTGTGACTTCACTTTTGTAGCCATTTCCACTTCTTTTTGCTCCAAATGACTCCATTGCACCTAATAACTCAAAAGCACACATAAGATACATAATTTACAAGAAAACTCGCAAAGAAAGCATAAATACTAGATATTAAATACGGTGTATTCTACACCTATCAGTTCACCATCCTATCAATTCCATTAGGATAGAAGGGCGCATTACTTGATCAACCAAGGAAGGGCAGCCAACCAAGGTTTTGAAAATGCTCCCAACTACATGGATTGGTACCGCAATGTTTCTCATGTTCGTAATCCGTGATCTTAAAGCAAAGCCCGACCGTACAAGAGTATCCTCAAAGAGAAGCTGCGGGTTTTGATAGATTGGTACGTATTGTTTTGTTAATTTAGTTTAATATTATGGGTCAAAATAGAGTAATAACCGTTTGATGGTATGCTATGTTTTAAAACAACAACGAGTTCAAGCGTTTGTCGAAATGGTGCACTGATTGTATAAAGGCCGGAGAGCCTGTTTCAATTGAGAAGATAAAAAACCACAAACAGTTGATTGACAACGTTGACAATGAGGAGTATGCATCTCAGTTCGGGGAAAGGTTGGATCCAAAACGTTGACAATGGGTTGGTAATATATTTAACTCTCGATTATGGCTGCATCCAAAACGCAAACCAAGTGGTTAAGGCTGGCTGTGTACACTCAAAACCTATGCAATATGGCAAAGGTTGGATCCGGAGCTCGTTATAATCGGTGGGTTATATAATTATATAACCTACTAGATTATGGTATATTTCAAAATTCATTACGTGAAGGATTTTAGAAAAAACTAAATTTGGGGCAACTTATAATCGGTAGTTTATGTAACCTATTAGGCTTCCGATTATGGCTACATCCTGGCTCAAGCAAAGTGGTTATGGTTGGCTCTGCACCCACGAAAACCTATGGAATTTGGCCAAGGTTGAATATGGGGCTCCTTATAATCGGTAGTATTACAAGTTGGATAAGCTACCGATTATAAAAGGGATTATTGGCCGAAGTATCTACACAACAATCGGTAGGTATATTTTAATTTAACCTACCGATTGCATTTTTACCACCGATTATGGTGTTGGCTAGATTATATAAGGGCATATTGGCCATTTCGAAAAATCGAAGATAAGGGGTAGCTTAGATTTACGTTTGGGTGACCTTTTTGTCTTTTAGTGTCGCCCCTAATTCTTTTAGGGTCGCCCCTAAAAATGCCAGTATCATTAAGGGTGAGTGTAATTTAGGAAAATTGTTATCCTAAATTTGCTTGGGGGTGTACCAACCCCAAGACAAATGATTTTTTTGTCTTATTAGCATTTGGTACACCCCCAAGCAAAACCAGTCCCCCCATTAGCAGCACTCCATATATTGATCTGGGGAGCAAGACTTGAAGAAGATGTTGCTTAGAGTTACACCGGAAACCACACTTTCTAGTAAATAACATCAACTGCAGGGGCAAACAATGAAATTTCATATGACACGTGTCATAATGTTGGGATGACATATGTCACTTAAACGCGTCTCTAGCCGTCCGATTTCACAACCCATCTGCTATACCTAGGATTTAACACGTGTCCGATTTTTTCGTATAGTGAATGGAAGGTTATATATGACATTTCATATGACCATTGACTGGTCAAAATAGCAGTCATTGAACTCTTAACTGCACCCACTGTTATAATAGACAGAATGGGGCATTTTAACTTTGTTTCAAATTTTGGGGCATTTTGGTAACCATGACATCCAAATTGGGACATTTCAGCTATTTTTCCGAAAATAAATGTAGGCACGTCTTGTTCTTGACTTTTATAAATTCCTAGTAAACAACATTTCCGCATCCATTGACAAGGTATAATGATTCTTACCAATAAGCAAAGCTTCTGTTCCCTAAATCTTTGAAGGTTCGGTAGTAGATGAATGCATATACAAAAGATAGACATAAAGGTATCGAACTAAGGTGTTCGAAATTGCATTGAATCGTTTCTGAATCCATTTATTAAAGCTTGACATTTCTTATTCAAAACAAACGAAAATGTGAGAAAATTACAGCAAAACACATAGAAGTTTCCAACCAACGGAGTTCCCTAACGACCATTACACACAACAGCCCACACAACACCCCACGCAAATTAGACAGAACTGTATAGATAATGGAATAATAACAAGCACAATGACCAAAATCCACAAGAGTGTAGTCACAGTCCTCGAACCAAGTTGGGTGGAAAGCCACACTTTGTCCTTCACTGACGTACCTTGATCATTGACCATCACATTAGCTTGTGATGTCATGCGGTAAATTTTCGGCTTTGGGCTGTCTGAATACCAAGAGGAAGACCTGAATTCCGTATCTAAAGTGATTCCAAACATCTCGGTACTTCCATTTGTAACATCTATTCCATGAGCATCCTCCCAATGTAGCCTATTAAGAAGAACACTAGCTTTGTTTTCTACTACAAACTTGGGTATCGAAATTTTTCCAATCGGTAAGCTACTACCGTAATGATGAAATGTTATGTTAACGGTTTCATAGTAAATCTTCCCGAACATGTTCTGATTCTTGAATACGAGATTGAAAAATATAGGAGTATCATTGATGATTGGGGTTTGATTCGAGGTTTTGTCGAGGGCAAGAACGTGTAGTTTTTCGATATAACATTCAGGTTGAACTGCACCGTTCCAGTTGGAAATGATAGTGAAAAGGCATAGAGCTACAACTAGACTCACCATAAGGCCGATCGTACTCCTGCGCAGGGTAATATTCCTTGCCCAAAAAGATCCAACCTGTGTTGATTGACCATTTTGTGCCTCAAGAAGAGGAGTGTTTTCGGTTTCATCCATCGGTTTGATTTGATGAGATTTTTATGTGTGATCAAATGAGGAAGCGTTCTTCTTGTATATATAAAGATACTGATTCTCAAGAGGGCGGAAATGTATATGCACATAGGTAAATAGGATAACCAATCGGAATCACTCTGAGTCTTTGTTTATCAAAGTCTTTTAGAAATCATTTATTTATTATAAGAGACAACATAAGACTTTTAGAGGCAAAGAGAATCGTTACGCCAAACCTCATGTGATGTAACAGCCCATTAGATTCCTTCTTATTTTTTATTTTTGAAGCATAGATCAATATCCTAATATGGTTGACATTTATCTTGGATCTAGCACAAGTTATAATATATGTAGATCGGTTCTTGTTTATTAGTCTGTATCACACTGATGTATGCAGCGCCGGCCGAAACAAACTTGAGACTCTTGCCGTCCTTACGGTATTATTGGTGTTTGGGAAGAAAATCACGTCCCCACGTATAAGCATTGCTAGGAACAAATATGAGGGAGCCAACTTCGTGATAAACACATAAAAAGTTCTCTAAGCTGCACTTTTCTCATTTTCGAGATATCGATCCACTCCATGAGATCAGGACACGTGGAAAGCATTAAAAGATATTGAAACTCAACTTCATTCTGACCCCACAAAAAGCTGATGTGGACACCTCTAATGCAAGTATTAAAGAATAAAGTTTTCTCATGAATTCCGGCCCCACGTCAATTCAGAAAAAAAGAAATATGTACGCCTTCCCGAAATAACCAAAACCTACCCCATTACTCCCACAGGCCACAACCCCACTTCTATTTTTCATCGATTAACTACCCCCACTTCTATCTTCATCAACAACTGCTCAAATCTCTCTGAATGTTTCTTCCAAAAAAATTGTTCTCCGTCTGAAAAAATGACCAAAACGGTTTAGGAATTTCAAACTCATGGAAGATCGCCTCGATATATCCCAAGTCTCCCGGGTGATTCTCAGTCTCTTTTTATTTACGTTAGAAACTAAATCCAATCTTTGATTTTATGGTTTTTATTTAGATAGCACAAGAATCCATCATCAAAACAACCCCCACTTTCCTTCGCTCAAATCTTCTTGCTAAATCAATCTTTGTTCATACTTTGGTTTGGGTTTATTCGAATTTAGTTTTAATTGAATTTTATCGTTGATTGTCATAATATCTTTGTGGGGGTTTCAAATTCATGTCGACTAATAGTTTTGGTAATTACTAAATTAGATGCTTTGTTTTTCATACCGCATTTGGTATATCGCAGTCTTGTTTTTCTTATGACAATTCATATATTGCGGAGTATACGTCTCTTTCTCCACTTTTTTTATTCTTCAAATTTT
The DNA here is from genome assembly GCA_023531295.1 of Papaver armeniacum. Classification (NCBI taxonomy): domain Eukaryota; kingdom Viridiplantae; phylum Streptophyta; class Magnoliopsida; order Ranunculales; family Papaveraceae; genus Papaver; species Papaver armeniacum. Next base: position 760,739 of record JAJJWW010019006.1, read on the forward strand.
AATTTAAAACATACTGACGCGTTGTGTTCATTTTTTGGTTAATTTTAGAGTGAAAACCCTACGCACATTAAGCTGTTTGAGGAAATCGAAACGAAAATTCATCATGATTATCTCTACTATTATATGAACCATTGGTAACGTTGAGTCTAAAATTGGTGGATATTCTTCTTTTCATCATTTATTTTCTTTTCGTTTTCCGTTTAGTTTTTGTTTTGATTTGTGATTTTCGATTCTGAGGGGTTGATTTTGTGGTTTTCTTTTAGTGTCGAGTCTAAGATTCAGGTAACTATATATTTTTCTTTTTCTTTGATGGTTTAAGGCAATGCCTAATCGGTTTTCGGTTTTAATGAATTATTGGTTTTAGACCCATTGCAGATGTAGGCTGAATTTGTATTCAACTGACAATTGGGGTGTGGATGAACTACCACCGAGATGGTAGTTGGTACTTTGGTTTTCCTTAACAGTTAAATGTTTGCAGGGTGGGTTGGAAGGTAAATGGTAAGTGGAATAAGTCATTGACATGCCAGAAGTGCCTCTATTCTTTTGAAAATACTGACTTCATTTTCCTTTCAATATTTTGCTTAGTGGCTTAATGTAATAAAGATTCCTGAAAAATTGATGAAGTATCTATAATAGAACCTATCTAACTCATTTTATTTTTGTTTTATTCAGCTTTGTTGTGTAATAAGCCAACAATATATCCCAACCACCGATCCTTTTTTATGCTTCCAAATCCATTTCTCAGTTCCTTCATGAAGGTATGCAATTATTGTTTCTGTTCATGACATTAATTTTTTAACACTGGGTATTTGTTATGTTCCTTTCGGTTTGATTTGAAATTTGATTCTTTGTTACATTCCTAGATGTCTTGTTATTGATTCATGAATTGGTTTAGTTGGTAAGTTTGGCAGGAAGTCTAGAATAGAGTACATTTGATTAATGAGCTTGATAGAGTCAATGGAAAAGTAATTTCTTATAATTAATGTATTTAAGTCGGTATTTGGTTGGGATTGGGGGTTCAAACATATGATTGTTAAGTATTGTTTTTCAGGTTTTGATAATTAAGAAAGGGGTTAGCTGAAACAACAAAACTTGGGATGTGATTCACATTACTACCTCAGAAAGATGACAGAACTACATATGCATCCTGTTTCACATAAGCAGGGGTAAGTTGCCATTAATATATGATTTGCCTAACATTTATTTGAATGCAAAATCTCAACTGGCTTAAGGTGCTAAGCATTCAATATTTAAAGACGTGAAAGGTTCATGAGTGTTTCGAGCTACTGTTCTGTATAGTCCATAAGAAGCATACTCTACATCTTTTGGGTTTCCGCCACGGGACTTGAGGTAATTTTCAGATACTTAGAATATTTTAGAGCATTTTCTTAAGCAAAAAGAGTAAGAGTATTAGAGAGAGGTAAGTTAATTGAAGGTGGCGTCAAATTTCCGAAAATTGGATATAAACATTTACTACATGTTTAAAGTTCTAAATTAGCTGTTACAGATGACTTGCCATTAAGATTCCATGTGGTGAAAGAAATCCCTCTTTCTATCTGTTTGTCCCAGATGTGTAACCTAACTTATATCATCAGAAACAGTGAATAGAGACAGAAAGCACCAACTTTCAATCCCTTCCATACCCTTGACTCAACCATAACCTGTTTCCTTTTGATTTTAAACAGTTTTTGAGAATGTATTTTTTTTCGTTTTAGATTTACTTTTCATTAAGGTGGAATGATTATATGAGCTGTTTGGGGGTGGTCTCATGCATTTATCCATCAAAAGGAACGTTGTTCGTTGTGGTTGTAGGAATTTCTTTGGCAGTGCTCTCCTTCCTTCCAAAGGATTTACCGATGAAATGCCCTTTGGATGCCACCTACATTCCTCATATATACCTATGGTGGAGTTTCATCAAAGACAGTGCCAAGTTGGGTAAAGAAAAAAAAAAACTCAAGTGATGCTCACTTAGGAAAAATAAAACTTCAGCCAGTTAAGGAAAACTGAAATGGTCGGAATAAGTACAGAATACTTTCAATGGTTTAATGTTATTTTATTTTGGTGAAAACCTCTAATAATATTGCTTTTAAACAGTGCACGGAGGAATTAAAAATGACGGAAGTGCAGTGTTGTGCGACAACATGAGTAAGATATCTAGCTTTGGTTTTTCTTTTATTTATAAATGATCTGTGCAAGATTAAGTTGCAATGCAAGGACCACTGGATGGAGTGATAATGCACGGTGATAGCATTTTTATCTTTGGCAAGATAGCAAGGGACGAAGATTTACGATCGATGTTGAAGACATCGATGTAATCAGTGTAGGAAGAAACTAAAAAATCTTTGGAAGTAGACTACGACAACAAAATTTTTGATATCTAAAACCATATTTTTGTACTTAGTTGTTTAAATAACTTAGGGTGGCTAATCATTATCCTTCTTATGAGAATGTCAATGGTGAACACTTATATTCCTGAAAACTCTCTGTTTGTAAACTTTAATGCTAGATGGATCTCACTCTCCACTAGCTATTAGTTATCAAGGCTTTCCAGTTCCAAAAATAAAATTGGACATTGCCCTTCCTATAGATAAAGCATCCTAGCTGATTTGTTATTCGCTACGATGAGTTTTCACCTTAAAGTTTGATCCAAAGAAATGTATACGTTGTGCAGATGTTATCACTGTACCAAAATAACAAATAAGAAAGACACAGGCAAACAACAATGTGTCACCCGGTGCGGAGCACGGGTTGCTATCTAGTTTGAAATAGGTAGTTGAGCATTTAATGAGCGAGCAGAACGGTCAAATATATAGTCAATAGTATGACGGGGCATGTGTCGAGATGTAATATGACGAGGTGGAGAATGAAAGTAACGTCTTAGCGAAAACCATCAAACGAGGATTCCAGAAAGCGAAGATAGCATCTTCAGCAAAAAAGCTACAGTAATAGAACCTTCGCTAGCATGGCGAGTGTGCGAAATGAGATGTTATCCATTGTGGAAATTTTCCCATGAAATGAATTGTTATTAAACAGTGTAAGGAGGGTTGATAGCAGACTAAGAGAGTTTTACTGTGAGCAAACTTGAGTTGAGCTGAGAACTTGTAATCATCATTTATCCACAGTGAAATCATCTAGTGGGTGTATCTTTTTACACCGAACCACGTAAATCGATTGTGTCCCTTATTATGCTTACTTGCTAGAGAACTTTGACCTAACATATACTCGACAGATAAACTTGATGTTAGTTTTAGAATTGTTTTTGCGTGTACTATAGGATTTCCTGCAGCCACATTTTGGTGCTAGAAACATTTTGGAAGAGTAAAGGATCTTTCCAACCCAGGTGCTTTGTTTTTCAAAGATAAGTAGGGATCTTGATCAGTTCTTCTCGATTTACTTGTCTAATAGCCATTCTGAGATCTTCACCTTCTAAGAACAAATCACTAGGATTCCCCAACACTTGAAGCAGTCTAATAGCCTCACCTAAATCCCAAGCATGTTTAGAAGAAACCAAATCTCTAGGCATGGCTTTCTTATTCTTAGAAAGCTTATACAAACATGGAAGAACAAATTGTAAAAGTTGAACCCCAGTCCAATTTGTTAGACTTTATGTTGGTTTAGCAATAAATCAGGCTTAGCTAGGTTAATCTATGATTGGTTCTAATCTAAACTAGATTTAGTAATATGCCATATTAAGGAAATATTAGAGTTAAATATAGGAATTAGATTAGCTTAATGTTAGCTAAGGTGCCATGTTGACTAAGCATGATTCACCTAGTGAGGTGTCATCCAACTAATGATGGATAGGTTGGATGACACATAGCTATCAAGTGATGACTAAGCCCTCTTCTAACCTCTTTTATATATCCAGAATTTTGTGATTTGCCATTAATCAAGCAAGAGAAAATAGAAGTAGAAGCTAAGTCGTTGAACCCTTAATTACTTGATGATTTATGTTTTCTTCTTCTTATACTTATAGAATTTTGTATCATGCTTCTATTCTGCTCTTACTGATGTTAATCAATTCAGAAACAACTATGTGTTGGGTGTGCTATTATTAGTGATCATGTTCAGCTAATGACATGAAATATTAATTGATTTCGTACCTATTTCATTTGTTGTAGAACATGTAGATACTCAGCATATGAGTTCTATATAATCATGTTTAAGAATAAAATATATTGATTATGAAGCTGAAATTCCAACATTCTACTTCTATTTCACCTAGTTATTTCATGTTCTACGACTAGGGTATATACAGAATTGTGTTTCTGGTTTAGTTACATATGAGCTTATTTTTATTAGATGTGTAATACTTCCTCTATATAAGACATTGGATAGTTCAATACACAAGCTGTAAAGGTGACCAAGCAACAAAATGACGACTGCAAGTGTTTCTAGAACTATGGGATTACCAGTAGTTGAGGTTGTATCTGAAGATGAGGTAGAGTGTGTTGCACTGTGAAAAGGTGTTCTCGAACATGGTATATGGAATATATTCATATAACTAATCCTCTTAATGGACCAGTTTGTTGATTTTTGGATCCATGTTGGTTGTGATTATTTTCCTACTATACAAGGTGTTGAGGAAAAAGACTGACCTAAAGTTTATCTGTCAGCATAGTTCTATAGTAAGAATATAGGACAACATAAACAAACAGAGGTATCATATACCTGAGAATTGGATGTATGAAGAAGTTCACTAAGTGGATATGAAATTGAAGAATTGTGACCATTCTCCAAAAGTTTCTGCCTCTGTATACGAAGCTCATTAAAGGGGGGAATTCATGATTCAGAATCTTATTTGAAACAACAGTCATGTTTGCCCTTAGGTGGACACATACTACCACCGGTTGATGTTTTTCTTCTCAAAGGCCGAAATCCATAGTACTGGCAATAAGATTAATGGACGCTATTTGGGTGATAAAATTCCTGGCTTAGAATTATTTCACCTGGAACGATTTCGTTGGTAGCCGCAGTTGATGCTCTTTTCTCATCTTAATGATTTGGATGAGCTTAACAGTCTTTACTGCAGACTTGAACATACATGGCAGTGTTAAAGGGTGCTTCGCAGAAGAAGCATGTTCTCTCAACGGAATGTGAAGGGCTCAACTTACTTCTTCATGGTAGATTACGCAAGGATCAGTTGACAGAACTTGTTGATCCATCAAGCTCGGGTAATATATATAAGTGTCTCCTGGTCTCCTTACAAGCTGCTTCATATGTCGCATACAAGTCGAGCATGAAAGCCATGAAAGACCAGTGAAGCAACATGCTCTGATTAGGAGTTCACAATTGGATCTACTGCAACCGTATGGGCATTCCTTGGAAAGTTGTGCAAGTCGGGGAGCAAAAAGTTCTACTCCGCTCGGGACTACATAGGTTTATGGCAGTCACCAGAATCAGGATTATAAGTGAGTCTGCAACATTCGAGATGACCAGGAAAAATAAGGTGTTGATCTGATCTACTAACAGACTAAGGACTGCACTGCTTGAGATAGCAAACATATCTAGTGATACTGCTCTTCTGTCAGAGTTTTGGATGAAGTATATGGAGATTGTGGCTGGTTCAAATCATGGGTTCTCATTAAAACCTGCCAGAACAAGGGCATATATAGGAAAGGTTAAGTACCTATTGGAGTGTCTATGCAATGCTCAAAGAGCTGAGAATTGGTTAAAGCCTAGTTCTGTGATGGAGGTGAACTTTATGGTGCACTCTACTAAAGAGCAAGTACTTAATTTGGATTGGCAGTGGAAGAGTTGGTTTGAGTTTACCAACCTCCATCTTTGTTTAAGTTCTGGTGGTACCTATGCCGAAAATATTTTTCAGATCATTGAGATATAACAACTCAGTATGTTCCTGAGTTTGAGAGTTTGTTGATTGTTATTCATACCGGTGCCTGATTCCTGAATGTATTTGACGTGAGTACTACTCTGGTTCAATGGGAGCAAAAGTTTTTCCTCTGCTCAGGAGTTTCATGGGTTTACGACAATTATTAGAATTGGGATTATTATGAAGGTATGTTCAGCATCAAGCTTCAGGTATGTTCTCCTGTACAGTGCAAATGTGAACTTCATAATATACTAGTTTGTTGTATCGATGTCGTTTGTTTTTCAGTTTTCTGAAAATCGTAATTGTATGTAATCTGTACCTTTTCATTACTCGATTCATCGTTACAAAGTGATGCTTTGAGAGTGATGAAATAAATTTAATGAGAACAAGTGATGATTGTAGTAGTCTTGATGTAATTTTTATCGTTTCCATGTGTCGCCAAAGTGATACTTAGGGAGCTGATAAAAGCTACATATTTCATTACGAAAGGACTATGTAAAATTTCGTTTCAGATGTTTTTCGTATGACGATACCCAAAGGTTAATCATGCTTGCAACGTCTATAATAGAGCAATGTGATCTATTTATACATAATAAATGATAGGTCTTTTCGACCTAAAGGTTTAAAAGGTCCATTTAGTACTATGTATAGGCTGATTAGTCTTGTTTTTTGTTGGGACTTTAGTATATCACAAGTTCACCCAAAGGTGAGGTCGTGGTGTATTGAGTATGAAATCAGAATTTATTATCATGAAGTTTCAATGGCAATTGTTAGTTCTGATTTATAGTTCTATGAAGTTTTGTATGCTAGTGTTGTTAATATCATCTAATCAGAGATAGTTGTTGCTGTTGTAAGCACTTCATACTATATGAACATAGAATGATGAAGTATAGATAGTGGCAGAATACCACATAACAGTGGGAGTATGATAATTTTGTTTCATTATCACTTACATGTATTCTTGTTATTTATATTATTGAGAACAATACAGAAAATTCTCTTCAGAGATGTACGTCATAATGACAACAGAACGTTCTTCAGAGATAGCTCATGTTGAGTATATAAAATCTCTTCGGAGATTGTAAAGAAGTCTCATATTGAGCACAAAAATTCGACATAGCTCATACTGAGCACAGAAAGTCTCTGCGGAAACATCTCATATAGAGTTAAAAAGTCTCTTCGGAGACATCTCATAAGGAATTTGAGCTTTGTTGTAGTATCTTAAACGAGATATTGGTGTAGATCATTTTCTGTAATCTCTTAATAGAGACATTGGCAGATCTCAGATGAGATCATAAAGAACTTGCGGTAGTCTTTTAAAGGAGACATTGGCAGATTTCAGTTAAGATCGAGACATTTACTGTAATCTCTTAATTGAGATATTGGTGTAGATTTTCTTTGGAGATCATTAAGAATTTATTTTTACTGTATATAGTCTCTTAATTGAGACATTGGTGTAAATCTAAAGTTTAGATTATAAAGAAATCTCATAGAAGAGATATAAACAACTATTTCGAGACTAAAGAAGTCTTTTGAATAAGACCTTAAGAAGTCTCTCGAATGAGATAAAATCTCAGTTGTAATAATAAAGATAAAGAAGTCTCTTAAATGAGACATAGGCTGATCTTTTGAGGTTATGGGAAAATCTCTAACATCGAATATAATGATCTCAGTTATGATTATAAAGAAGTCCCTTAATTGAGACGAACGATCTCTTCAGAGATCATCTACAATACTCAATTTTGAAGTATACAAATCTTCAATGTAAAGATCAGCTGAATGCATAAATTTTAGCTTAGAATTGTTGTATGTCTTAGTCTTTTGATTATGGAAATGGCGTATGCATCTTCTAAAAAGTGGGTATGTCTTCATAGTCGAATGCTAACGTGCTTTTATCTTGAGCTTGCAGTTTTCAGTAAAGAATTTGTCGCTAACCAAAGTGGGAGATGTTAGACTTTATGTTGGTTTAACAACAAATCAGGCTTAGTTAGGTTAATCTATGATTAGTTCTAATCTAAACTGGATTTACTATATGTCATATTAAGGAAAGGTTAGAGTTAAATATAGGAATTAAATTAGCTTAATGTTAGCTAAGGTGCCATGTTGACTAAGCATGATTCACCTAGTGAGGTGTCAGCCAACTAATGATGGACATGTTGGATGACACATAGCTACCAAGTGATGACTAAGCCCTCTTCTAGATAACCTCTTGTATATATGCAGAATTCTGTGATTTTCCATTAATCAAGAAAGAGAAAATAGAAGTAGAACCTAAGTCGTTGAACCCTTAATTACTTGATGATTTATGTTTTCTTCTTCTTATACTTATCGAATTTTGCATCATGCTTTTATTCTGCTCTTACTGATGTTAATCAATTCAGAAACAACCGTGTGTTGGGTGTGCTATTATTAGTGATCATGTTCAGCTAATGACAGGAAATATTAATTGATTTCGTACCTATTTCAGTTGTTGTAGAGCATGTAGATAATAGGGTTAATTCTTGATTTCAGCATATGAGTTATATATAATCATGTTTAAGAATAAAATATATTGATTATGAAGCTGAAATTCCAACATAATTAATTATCTTTCCATGTTTCCTTCACCATTTCCAATTATTGGGTCGACCGACCGAAGCGAGGGAGGACCTTTATATGGCCACTTTTTTGTAAATAGTAAGTGACCAATTGACATAAAAATATTTGATATCTTTTTGGTAGTGTGCACCTGAAAATTCGAAAATGCCCCTCCCTTTTGGTCCAATTACTTTAACTCCTTATGTATCCAAATTTTTAGAGGTATAATTGGAAAGCATATCTAAAAAGTGATACTTTTGCTCCAATTCTGAAACGGAGCGAAGGTATCACTTTTTTTGAAACTGAGCGAAAGTATCACTTTTTCTGAAACAAGGCGAAAGTATCCCTTTTTCTGAAATTGAGCGAAAGTATCACTTTTTCTGAAACAAGGCGAAAGTATCCCTTTTTCTGAAACAGTGCGAAAGTAGTCGCAGACAAACCCCATCTTCAGATTCTTCTTCGGTCCGCCCTCCCACAGTGGCAACAGCTGTACTAGTCTTGTTTGAGAATGCGATGCTTTTATTATGCCAGTAATTGGGCTGCCAGAGCGAGCAAAGCGACGGAGGGATGACCTTTTTTTTTTTTTTTTTTTTGTAAAATGTAAGTGATCAATTGACACAAAAATTGGAAATGGTCCGGGCCGAAAATCTAAAAATGCCCCTCTAAATCAATTTTTTTTTCCTTTAGACATTTTCGTAAATAAACCGAAGAGGAAGGAAAAATAGGTATTAGACATTTTCGTAATAAACCAAAGAGGATGGTAAATAGGTATAAGAGTCAAATTGTATTATAATCATATTTTTAGGGTATAATTGGCAAGCAAACAAGAAAATAACATATTTAAAAATTCGTGCCTTGGAATTTTACAAATTTTATCTCGTTGGAAAGATTTTAAGAAGATTTACACGATGAGTACAAACAACAATATCAAAGTATTTTACGAAAAATTCGGAGGTGTTTATCATTTTAGGCACAATTTTCAAAAATTGGGTTCATAGTCATTATGCAAACCACCACAAATGATGCATAACACATTATGTAGCCATATTTTGGTTTATGCATCAACTAGTTTTCCATTAAAACTAATAAAACGATGTACTCCTTCCGTTTCAGGAAAAGTGATACTTTCACTTTGAGTACAAATTTTCTTTTACAGTCCAATTGCAGCAGTATTTCCTTTTTTCTTCGGTCGGCCCTCCCCACCATGGTAGCAGTGTTCTAGTTCTTTATATCAACATTTTTTTTCCTGTAGATCCACACTCAGTTCTTGTTTATTTGTAACTTCTTGAGTTTGAATATATTTAAGAGATTAAAGTTTCGCCCAGATCTGGTGGTTCATAATTTTATTTCACATTTTGTTGATTATTTTACAAAATTGTAGATTGATTTAGGGTTTAAATGTTTATGGTGATTTTGAGTGAAGATTTTGAATGAATTATCTTCTCCGATCTTGTGAGAATTAGCAGAGATAAGAGAGTCAAAGGTTTTTGATGGGAGAGAGAAGGATATCGAGTGATGGTAGGGGATCAGAAGAGATCATGTAGACACACGTCTGAAAGCAAGGGACTATTCTCGTGACTAAATAAATAGACTATATGAGCCTTGGACCAAACAATAAATTCGGGGAGGGAGGCGAGATAGGAGAGGGACAAAAAAAAAAAAAGAAAAAAATGTTTTGAATGGTACATTCTTTTGTTCCTGGCTAAATTGGGGCCTACCTCAATTAATGTGGGCCTCCACTACAGTACAAAAAAATTATTAAGAGATGAAATTATCAATTTACCATCTATCAAATATTAATACTACTAATTTGTCCCCATCAAATCCTAATCATAAAATTAAAAATTAAAATCAAAATCATAAAACTAAAAACTAAAATCAAAATCAAAATCATAAAATTAAAAACTAAAATCAAAATCAAATTTATTTCCATCTCCATCTCCACTTCAACTGATTCTTCTTCTCAACTTAATCCTCTAAACTAGGTTTTAGTAACATGCAATCGCTCAAAAATTGAAAATTTTGAAATCAAACTTTTCCGGGTTTACCAAAATCGGTTAACGTTAATGTACATGTGATCCGATTGAAAATAGAAACGGTTTATGTTCATGCCCACAAAGACCGATTGTCCTGGATACGTTTTTTGGTTCGAGAAATTTGAACCAGAATTGGTCAATGTTAATGTCCACATAGCCCGATTGTGTACCATTTGAATTCATAACTGCTTAGCCCATAATCGGATTACATTAGCACTTAAAAAACCGATTTTTGATGTATAATGCTAGAATCGGATTTTATATGTGTGTCGAGTAAACCGATTGTTGTAATAACAAATGCCCAATTTTTCTGTATCTTTTTTTTTGTTAGAATCGGATTACATGAGCACTTTTATAAACCGACTGCTCTTCTGCAATGTCAATAATCGGTTTTTATGTGTGTATCGCGTAAAAAATTAAGTTATACCCAAATTGAAAATGAGTATTTGTATGATTTTATACAATTTCAAAATGAGTATGATTTCATACTCGATTTAAAAATGAGTATGAATTTATACGAGAACTGAAATCGAGTATGAAATCATACTCATTTTCAGATCGAGTATGATGATTTAAATTATGTTTGATTTTTTTCTTTCCAATAATCGGTTTTTAGTGTACATGTGTAAAAACCGATTCAGGTTTTTTGTGAATTGAAAAAATCAACACAGAATCGGTTTATGAGAGCACGAACATATACCGATTCTGGTTTGATTTTTTTTTTAAAAAAAATTCATGTTAGTTAATTTCTAGTATAATTTCACTAAATATCAATTAATCACCCGATTAACACTAATTAATCAGGGGTAAATTAGCCATTATGTAAAATAGTTAGATAAGGGGTTACCCTTTTTACTTTTTAATAATCTTTTTTAGGTGGGCCCAAATTAATCACAGTAGGTCCCAATTTAGCCAGGCTTTTGTTTGAACATTTCTTCGCTCATCAAGAACACAGGTTGCACGGACGCTCCATTTCTTGAGCTGTGGCCGCGTCCGACTCGCGGCGGACACGGGACGCGCGTGGGACGCTGACACGATGCGTGTCCGGCGCACCAATTTGCGCGTCTCCGCGTGTCTGGTTTTGGACGCACCGATGACGCGCGTGTCAACGCATTTTTTTATTTTCATATAAACTTTTTCCTTTATTTTTACTATTATTAACCAAATGAAGAAAGACAAACATTTCGATCAATAATTTAGGTCTTTATTCGGATTTTGTAATTGGAAATGACATCACGTATACCCTTAGTTGAACATGTGTTGATCTAAGAATGCATTTTGATTGAGCTATGTGTTTAATAGTGACTGATTATTTGACATTCGGCGGGTATAAACAAACGATATCTTCTTTTCTTTTGAAATTTATACATATATAACATCATTTTCTAATTTTTAGGGTTGAAATACTTGACTTTGCTATATAAATACATGATTATATATATAAATAATATATAAATAAAATATGTATATATGTGTCCGTGTCCTAGTTTTTTGAAAATTTTGTAGTGTCCGCGTCAGCGTCGTGTTGTATCCGCGTCTACGCATCCGCGTCTGTGCAACCCAACAAGAACTGTATAACGAATGATTCTTCTCGGTGTGTCATTTCAATCTTCCATAAATATCCAAAAAAACAAAACAATAAATAAATAGATGAATGCATATACGAAACAAAGAATACTAATATGTTTGAAAATACAGTGAACGTCTCTGTATCCATTTATAAGTAACTCTCAACGTTTCTTGTTCGAAACAAGCAAATTATTGAAACTACAACAAACACGTAGAATTACTGAAACTTGTGATATTGAGGAAATACAACAAACGAGCAAAGACTGAAGTATTCCGGTGAGACCTCCTCTCCGTGAGAATGTGATATAGGCTCGCTTTATGGCCGCTACCGGTAAAAACGCCGATATTTCGCTCGTCCAGGCCGAGATGAACTAGATGCACAACAGCAAGCGCAAACTAAACAGAACATCACAGTAAGAGTAATAGCAAGTGCAATATATTTCAGTATGCTTAGTAGATCACTACGGAATGCGGGGGAAAGCCACACTTTGTCCTCTACTGACTTTCCTTGGTCATTGACCGTCACATTAGCTTGTAATCCCATCGGATATATTCTCGATCCCGGGGTGTCAAAAACCATACCGGAAGCTCTAAATTTTGTACCTAAAGTGATTCCAAACATTTTCGTACTTCCAGTTTTAACATCAATTCCAGCCAGCATCCTCGAATTTAGCCCAAAATTCTGGTTTATATGAAGAACAGATAGGATAATTCTTCTCTATTACAAACTTTGGTATTGAGATATTTCCGATTGGTAAACTTTTGTTAATACCTTGATAATAAAACCCCATGGTAACGGTTTCACAAAGTATATCTTCTGTACGCATACATATCCATGAATATGGATCGAAAAAATCTGAGAAGCGCCATTGATTATTTGGGTTTCATTTGAGGTGCGAGTGAGCAGGGAAGAATGTGTATTCTTTCGATATAGCATGCCGGTGGAACTACACCTCTCCAAACCTTGATTATAACCGGGGAGGGAAGGACTACAAGTACAAAGCACAGAACAAGACAACAACAGGTAATAGTTGTTGCCCCAGAATCTGAATACGAATCCGTGTAGGTGCAAATAATCCATAGAGACAGGTGGAACCATCCCGGCCAAGGGCGCACCAAGAGAAACAAGTACTAGAAGCTTTGAATCATCTCATCGGGCACAGGCGCGAGAAAAGAGGAATGGAGACGGCTCAAGAGGTCGACATAAAGGAGAAAAGCTACGATGTGATGTTCATCGAGTTCGAGGATAATTAATGCAGCGACGGGGTTGGTGAAGAGATAAGTGAAGCTCGGTCGAGCGAGACTCGGCCAAGAATCGAAGGGCGACATCGATCACCTCAGCCAAGCTGAAACGACATCGGGTGATGACACCACTCGGCTAGATGATTCGGCTCGAGCAAAAGGAGAGATCGACTAAAGCATCGACAAGTCGCCCGAGAAGAACATCCGGGAAGCTATACCAGCTGCTGAACTTGTAATATCGATGTATCACCACCTGCAACTATAAATAGAGATCGTGTAGAAAGGTAAAGGGAGGGATTTTTTTGGAGAGTAAGAAAGAGAAGTGATAGAGCAGTGTTGAGTGTATTGTGGAGAGAGCATTATTGAGTGTATTGGATCCTTGTAATCTTGTGTGAAGTAATAAGATCATCCCTTAACCCCGTGGGACGTAGGTAATCATGCAGAACCACGTACATCTTGTGTTCTTCTATGTCTTTTGCTTATTTACTTCTTAGCATACGGCGAAATCTTTTGGATGTAGTAGTAGGATTTTACATCTACATTTGGCGCCCGACTAAGGAGCGTATAACATCTTCGGATACCTTGAAATCGGTTACCAAAAGAGAGAAATCCAAGCTCCTAAGTCACCTTGCGTGCTAGTTGAAGCTAAGGGAGAAACTCTTTTGGTTAAGAGTGTTGGTAGGTGATAGACACATTTTTGTGTCTAATTTGTCTCGATTCTATATATTGATAGTGCTCGTTTTTGTACTTATTATGGTGTGTTTTATGTGTGTGTAGGTATTTTTGGCCAATAAACATTTTTGGAAAAATCGGCTCGAAAAGTTGCGCCGGAGGACACCTACTATTCGGACTCTCACTACGGATAAGGGTACCCAAATTACTAGGGGCACCCCAGGACAACCCCTAGACAGATGCTATTTACACTCCAGCCGAGGATAGGGGGCGACCAGCTTCTTCCCCAAATTTCAAACCTGTTTTGGCGGGAAAAGTTGCAGCTACGTGAGTTATTTTTGGATCGGATTTTGGAATTGATAGAGTGAGATTTAATCTCGGAGTTTTGGATCGGGATGGATGTGTTTGACCTAAACAAGGAATGTATGGTGATTAGACTCGATAAAATAGGGATGAATCTTCGATTAATAGGAAACGAGAGGCTTGGAGAGTATCACGGGATTTTGTTTGAAAATATGTAAACTTACGGTTGAAGATAAGGGAAGAATGCTTCTTTTTCGATTCTACAATATCCTTGAGATATTCGGGTGCGTTAGATTAACTCGGGACGCGTACGGAGAGAAGAGATAGAAAAAGCCGTGACTTGGCCGTGGGGAGAAGAAGAAAGATATCGGAGATATTCTTAGGGTTTAATCGATCATGGGCTATATAAGGAGTGGGTATGAGTCAAGAAGCGAGTACGCAAACTTTGGGGAGGTTTAGAACAACACGAGAGAACAAAATAAAGAGTTTCAGAGAATCGAGTTACTGCTGGTGCACCTTGGGGAAGAACACGAAGAACAAAGGGCTATCAAAGACCGTCGTTTTCGGTGTCTTAGATACAACGACAAATCAACAGTGCATAAGTCGGTCTCTGTAACAGTCCCTTGTAACAGTTTCTTTGTAACGCCATTACAGCGTTGCAAGCAGTCTGTTTTATTGTTTCTCATCCTTTTAATCAACTTTTGAACCATAAAATAATATTTGGAGATCATGATTAATATGAGGAGCTAAACCCCATTCTTTGAGGCGATAGAGGAAGCTATTTTTCCAACAAAAAGTGGTATATTTTATTTTATTTATTTATTTGCAATTATTATATGATTATTTGCCTCGATTGAAAATTGTTTGAATGATTCTTGTTAAGCAATTGTGATTTCTTTTGATAGAGCATGCTTGGACTTAGGTTTTTGATGTTCTATGCTTTGGATTTACACTTGTTATTTTGAGAATCTACTTGTTGCAATAGTTTAGAATCAACTTGAATGAGAAAATTGCATGAATATAAATATTGGATTAAATCACTTTGAACTTGGAAAATAGTGGAATCTTAGCCTCGGTGTTTCTTTTAATATTGATAACATCTTTTCGAGTTTGCTATAATTTTTAGTGAGTTTTCTATTTTTGTTTTGAATTTGAGTCTAAAAAATCCTTCACAAGTACGAGAGGAACGACATCTTTCTTACCACTTTCTACAACAACATAAAAATCACATCAATTTTTGCGCGCGTACGCAACGGACTTGTTTTTAGGGTTTTAGATTTGTTTTGTTTTTTTTTTTTTTTATTTTTTTATTATTTTTGTTCTTTTTTACGTTTTGGGTATTTATCTTTTGTCTACGGGTTCGGATCATAAAGAAAATTGAGCCAAGGAGTTTGGTGATTTCGTAAAGACTTGGAGCGAAAGATTAAAGCAAAAAGAACGGGAAAGAAGCGATTTTTTTTAGATATTTTGTTTTTAGGGTTTGTTTATTTTTTTAGAAAAAAAAAAAAATTGTATTAGGGTTTATTATTTTTGTAATTTTTATTTTCTTTTTGGACTTTGGACTTTTGGACTTTGGACTTTATTATTATTTTTACCCTACGGAAGGGTACTTTAAATATAAACTATTTGCAGAGAAGGAGGACAATTACGATATTGTCTCTGCACCTTGGAGTTCGTACTAACGACATAGGAGTCGGTGGCCGAAGTCGACTACAACCCGATTCATCCCCAAGTCTGGAACGGGAGGTAAGATTCTAAACACTCGCGAATCCCATCGGCGAGTTATTGGACTCCTTCGTATGCTTATATGTTGAGGATTTGAATACGGACATTTATTTTTCTAGTAAAGGGCAAGGCCTGGCCATACAAGATAAGGGTTCGGATTTCATCACCGTTCTCTTCTTGCCCGCCTTAGGAACACGTAACCTACGTGAACCTAAGCCTTAAAATTTTGACTAGAACAAGACCGATAGGGTAACGAGCTTAATAGGAAAGTCGTTCGAAAAATATTGGTTACTCTTTTAAGCACACTTCGAAGTTCATGAAGGTTTTACGTGAGTTGAATGCGTGGACTGCGCCGCATTGTAATTCCGGTGAGGCCTTGGGTATCAAAGCTCCACCGAGCTTCCCTCGCCTCGATTCAACTCACTTTGACTCGGATTGATTCGAGGGGTTTGCTTAAATTGTAACGAATTCCCTTTCGAAAGTTTAGAAGCTAGTCTAGAAACAATCTAAGTGGAGCCATCATGCTTTTTGTTTGCTAGAAATCTCTAGGTTTGCTCTGGTTGAGTCGGCCTTGATTTGTGATTGCATAGAATCCCCTTCCTTATTCTTTTGCATGCTGAACGTAAAAGAGACGCCCTAGGTAGATTTGTTAAAGAGAAACCTAGTAGTTCTAAGCGTCTCGATACCTCAATTTAGAAAGTCCAATTTTTGAAGAGTCCGTTTTTGAACGTCAGTTTGGGGAGACAATCCCTAATATTCCGATAGTGCCAGAAATGGCAACTTTGAAAGCCTTGTTGAACCCGACTAGGGCTACTCGTCCCTCGTGTATCAGGTTAGCTGAAACGGAAGCAACTTATGAACTTAAACACAGGACCTTGCAACTGCTCCCAATCTTCTTAGGGAAAGAAAATGAAAACCCCTATTTTCATGTTAGGGACTTTGAGGAAATTTGTAGTACCCTAAAGATTAGAAACCTTGATGATGATGCTTTGAAACTCGGGTTATTCCCCTTTTCCTTGAAAGATAAAGCCAAATCGTGGCTATATAGTTTGGCTTACGGTTCAATTGAAACATATGAACAACTTACATCTGCCTTTTTGAACAAGTTTTCCCTAGGCACAAAACATCGTCTATTAGGACGCAAATTTGCACGTTTTCTCAACGGGAGGGAGAATCTTTGTATAGGTATTTGGAAAGGTTCAATGATCTATTAGCCCAATGTCCTCATCATGGTCTCGAAAAGTTTAGGTTAGTTCGGATCCTTTATGAGGGTTTAGATTATTCCACTACAACCACGGTAGAATCTATGTGTGCGGGTGGGTTTGAAAACCAAACGATTGATGAGGCGATGACATATTTGCATGAAATCGCCGAAGAAAAGACCAACAATGGGAAAATAATAGGGAACCCAGGAAAACAATTCTTTAGGTAGAGGAACGTTAATAGGGTAGAAGGAGGCTATGAATCGGATGCCAAAATTGTTGCAATAGCGAAAAGGTTAGAAGCTTTAGAAGTGGGTCACACTAGTGGTAGATTGGAGCCTTTTTGGGAAGGCCGGAATAATGAAGAGCAAGCTAATGCTCTCTATAATTACACTAGATTTGATAACTTAGTCAAAAGTTTGACCCATATTGAGGAAACCTATAATCCTGGTTGGAGAAACCATCAGAACTTTTCGTGGTCTAAGGGCCAAAGTCAAGGTCAGTTTAGTAATTCTAATGCTCCCCGGGTTTTGGTTACACTAAGAATT
The DNA here is from genome assembly GCA_023531295.1 of Papaver armeniacum. Classification (NCBI taxonomy): domain Eukaryota; kingdom Viridiplantae; phylum Streptophyta; class Magnoliopsida; order Ranunculales; family Papaveraceae; genus Papaver; species Papaver armeniacum. The sequence continues at coordinate 778,443 of JAJJWW010019006.1, forward strand.
CTTCGGGCCTCGAGAAAATAAAACGACTAGCTTAGAGGACTCTATTAAGATGTTAGCAAAAACTCGGGATATGTTAGCACAAAACCAACTTAGTTTTCAACGGGGAAACCAAGCGAGAACTTTCAAACTAATGCTCGAGCCTTGCTAAATTAGAACTTCAAGTGAGCCAAATAGCTAAGACCTTAAGTGAGAGAGATAACGGAAGGTTCCCTAGTCGAGACTAATCCCAATCCTAGAGGAGTTCATGAAGTAGATGCAAAAACATCGAATCGGTTGAATCTTTATTAGAACCCTTAGGAGTGGTAGAGTAGTAGACAATCGAGGTAACCATGCCCGATAGTGAACATACTGTAGTTCACCCTCGAGGATCTCACCCTCGGGACCACCACTACTTTGAAGGGATTGATAAAGTTTACGATGATGTCAGTTACGTTTCTTAGAGAGTCCGATTCTGTGCTTAGAGCCCCGTTTCCCAAACTATTAGTACCAACAAAGAAGGAATCGAACTTTAATGACATATTGGAGGTTTTTAAGCAAGTTACCATAAACTTTCCTTTATTAGATGCAATTAGGCAAATTCCTGCTTATGCCAAGTTCCTTAAGGATATGTGTACGCGGCGAAAACTTAGCGTCCATAAGAAAGCCTTTTAGCTAGTCACGTAAGTTCAATCATTCGAGAACACCACAACTCCAAAGTACAAAGACCCAGGTTCCCCTACCATTGCTTGTACAATAGGTAAACAGGGTAGAAAAAGCTTTACTTGACTTAGGAGCCGGTGTGAACTTCTCTGCAGGTACCATGTGTACTTACAACTAGGACTTGGTGAAATGAAACCTACTCGGATGACATTGCGGTTAGGCGATAGGTGCATTAAAATTCCTCGAGGTGTTATTGAGGATGTTCTTATTGAGGTCGACAAGTTTATTTATCCAGTGGATTTCGTGGTCCTAGATACCCAACTTTGTCACGACCCGAGAGAACCGGATACCTGTAATATTAGGTCGCACATTTTTAGCTACGTCTAATGCGATCATTAACTGTCGAAATAGTGTGATGAATTTATCTTTTGATAATATGACTATGGAGATGGAATTTTTTAATGTCAGTAAGCTACCCTATGAGCTAGATGACACATGTGTTGAAGAGGTGAACATGATAGAAGCCTTAGTTCGGGAGTCATTACCAAACATCTTGTCGAGGACCCATTGGAAAGTTGTCTATCCCATTTTGGTTTAGATTTTGACGACAATAGCACTATTGAACAAGTGAATGCTCTATTAGATTCTACCCTGTGTTAGACAACTGATAGATGGAAAGCTAAGTTCGAACCATTACAGTTTACGAGACTACCTTAATTCCTTCTTTAGAAGAGCCTCCTAAGTTGGACTGAAACCATTACCCGACACTCTAAAGTATGTGTTTTTAGGCCCATCGAGACTTTACCTGTGATTGTAGCTTAGATTTGGATAGTGATCGGGAAAGTAGGCTAGTAAAAGTACTTCAAGACAATAAGGAAGCTTTAGGGTGGACTATAGCGGACATTAAGGGTATAAGTCCTCGTGTGTATGCATCGATTCATTTAGAAGAAGACTCCAAACCTTCTAGGGAGATGCAACGTCGACTAAACCCTAACATGAAAGAGGTAGTTCGAAAAGATGTGCTTAAGTTGTTAGATGCGGGTATTATCTACCCAATTTCGGACTGGTAAGTGGGTCAGCCCGTTCGGGTTGTCCCCAAGAAATCGGGTATCTTTGTAGTCGAGAATGATAATAATGAGTTAATTGCAGCAGAGTGACCACGGGATGGCGTGTCTGTATTGACTACGAGGAAATTGAACAAGGTCACAAGGAAAGATCACTTTCCCCTTCCTTTTATCGACCAAATGCTAGAGAGATTAGGCTGGACATAGTCATTATTGCTTCTTAGATGGCTACTCCGGTTATAATCAGATCGTTATTGCCCCAGAAGACAAGAGAAAACCACTTTACCTGTCCCTTTGGTACCTTTGCGTATAGACGCATGCCTTTCGGGCTATGTAATGCCCTACGACTTTTCGGCGTTGTATGATGAGCATATTTTCCGATATGGTAGAACGGTTTTAGAGGTCTTTATGGATGATTTTTCGGTGTTTGGTTCATCTTTTGATGAGTGCTTGCATCATTTGACATTAGTGTTGACTAGGTGTAAGGAAAAGAATTTAGTGCTTAATTGGGAAAAATGCCATTTTATGGTTAAATCGGAGGGAATTGTGTTAGGGCACATCGTTTCTTCTAAGGGTATAGAGGTAGATAAAGCCAAAGTTGACCTTATTAAGACTTTACAGGTCCCAAAAACCGTAAAAGATGTTAGGTCATTCCTAGGGCATGCAGGTGTTTTACCGTCGATTCATTAAGGATTTTAGCTTGATTTCTAGACCTCTTTGCAATTTACTTGCAAAAGATGTTAAGTTTGTCTTTGATGATGCTTGTTTAGAGGCTTTTGAGAAGCTTAAGAATTTATTCCTCTGCCCCGATAGTCCGGGCTTTTTGACTGGAACCTACCCTTTGAAATTATGTGCGATGCTTGATTATGCTATAGGTGTTGTGCTAGGTCAACGAGAAAACAAATTACTTCATGTGATTTACTATGCTAGCAAAACTCGAATGATGCCCAAATGAACTATACAACTACCGAGAAGGAACTATTAGCCATCGTGTTTGCCTTGGATAAGTTTAGATCCTACCTATTAGGTTCTAAGATCGTAATCTATACTGATCATGCTGCTTTGAAATACCTTTTGTCTAAGAAGGATACCAAACCTAGATTGATTAGGTGGATCCTTTTGTTACAAGAATTCTGTCCAAACATTAGAGACAAAAAGGGTGTCGAAAATGTAGTAGCAAACCACTTGTCTAGGCTAGTTGTTAGTTTCCCTAATGATTCCCTTCCTATAAGGGATAGCTTTTTCTGATGAACAATTGTTCTCTGTTTCCCAATCACCTTGGTATGCGAATATAGTGAATTATCTTGTTCTTTGGTCGAATGCCTCAACATTGGGGTAAGCAAGATCGTTCTAGGTTTTTAGCCAGAGGTTAAGCATTTCTTTTGGGACGATCCTTATCTGTTTAAGTATTGTCCGGACCAGTTATTAGGAGATATATACCGAGAGTGACCAGTCCAGTATTATCTCCTTTTGTCATGAACATGCATGTGGGGGTCATTTTAGTGCTAAAAAAGGCTGATTGCTAAGATATTGCAGTGTGGTTTTTCTTGGCCTTCGTTGTTTAAAGACTCCCATAGTCATTGTGTTTCTTGTGAGCGTTGCGAGAAGTTAGGAACCATTTCAGTAGAAATATGATACCTCTGAACCCTATTTTAGTGATTGAGGTCTTTGATGTGTGGGGCATTGATTTTATGGGTCCATTTCCTAATTCTTTTGGTTATCTTTACATACTTGTCGTTGTAGACTATGTGTCTAAGTGGGTTGAGGCGGTTAGTGTAAAACAAATGACCACGGGGTCGTAGTCCGAGTTTTTGAAAGAGAACATACTTACACGTTTTGGTACGCCGCGAGATATAATTAGTGATGGAGGTTCACACTTTTGTAATAGACCGTTTGCTCTTTTAATGAAACAATATGGTATTACCCACAAAGTAGCAACTCCATATCACCCACAAACTAGTGGTCGGTAGAGGTCTCCAATAGGAAAATTAAGCGTATTTTAGAGAAAACAGTTAATCCTAATAGGAAAAGGCGGTCGTCGAGGCTTACCGATGCCTTATGGGCTTACCGTATCTTGCGTTTAAGACACCCATTGGAATGTCACCTTATCGTTTAGTGTTTGGAAAGGCATGTCACCTTCTGTCGAGTTAGAGCATAGAGCCTATTGGGCTATTAAGAACTTAAACTTTTCACTTGACAAGGCGGGAGCTCTGAAAGCTCCAGCTCAATGAGTTGGACGAGATTCGTAGAGATGCATACGATAGTGCTAAGGAGTATAAGAACAAAATGAAACTTGTGCATGATAAGAATATTTTACGAAAGTTATTTTCTCCAGGTCAAAAAGTTCTTCTGTATGACACTCGTTTGCATCTATTCACCGGGAAGTTGCGCTCTCGGTGGACCGGTCCTTTTGTGGTCCGTACTGTTTTTCCTCATGGCGCTGTTGAGATTGAGAAACCAGATGGTAGTAGTTCTTCAAAGGTTAACGGTCAGCGATTGAAGCCGTTTTTAGAGCATTTTCCTACAGGTGATGTTGAGGAGGTCCCTCTGGAGGACCCTGTCTACCTTGATTGACCATCGAGGCGATTTGTATGTTGTATATTATTTTTGTAGGTTTTTGGTTATACTTCACCCAGGTACTATCTTTCCGACTTCTCTCTTTACTATTTCCTCATGTTACTTATATTTTTGGTCTTGTTCTTTAATTAGAAACATTGAGGACAATGTTATATTTAAGTATGGGGGTGGGGTAGAAACTTTTGTTACCTTTTTGTTACAATAAATAAACTCCAGAGCCTAGAAATTTATGCTTATTAAGGATGGCACTAACCAATCTAAGTGGATGGAAGCATTTTGGTTGTAAGAGTTGAGGAACCAATCTGATTAGATGGCAACATCTAAAGAGTCTATTCATAAAAGCACGAGCTCGGGTGTTAGAAATAACATGATAGTTTCACCATATCTCGTTGAGTCCTTTTCACTTGTTTTTTATTTTGTTTTCTTTTGAAACTATGTTTCTCTAAGTGATTAGGTGGGGCCCACGATTCAAGTTGTTACCAATGCTAGGGTGAAATAGAGTGATTGAGATACTAAAAAAAAAAAAAGTTGAAAAAAAAAAAGAAAAAAAGAAAAAAAAGTTTAAAAAAAATGAAAAAAAAAAAAAAAAAAAATGAGACCAGACCATCTGACCAACCGGAATAAATTCAATAAAGTCGACCACTTTGGAACCCTTGTATATGCCGGTTGTGTTGACCTAGAGTTAAGATTATCGACCCTTTGGTTCCCTTGTATATGCCGGTGTGTTGATATTAGTCGAACTAGTATCTTAGTCCATTAAGATAGGTTCATTTTGGCGGAGACCTTGACAGATATGGGAAACATCGATCACTTAGTAAACATCAAAACCATCTATGTTTTTCTCTATATCCATCTTCTTGATCTATCCATGTGATTAGTTTTGACTCCGGATATTGATGTCCATAGTGAAACTATCTGAGTAGAGCTCTGTGACTTATATATGAATTTTAGTATGCTTGAGTGCAAACTCGTGTACAACAATTGGAATTTTGCATCGGGGTACTTCCTCCTGTAGTCAATAAGTATGCCAACCAAGGAGATTCTTTAGTGCCTTCCAAGGTCTGCGTAGATAGTTAGGGTCTGGAGTAAGGTTTTGTGGGTACACCTCACGGTAAACCCTCCCGAGACTATAACTCGGCCTTTAGGGCCACCTAGGGGTTTAAAGGCTTATTGCATACGCTAAATGCAATCGACGATGCTGCGACAGTGAGTTAGGATTTTATTTTTATTTTATTTTTGCTCGAGGACTAGCAAATAATTGGTTTGGGGTATTTGATAGACACATTTTTGTGTCTAATTTGTCTCGATTCTATATATTGATAGTGCTCGTTTTTGTACTTATTATGGTGTTTTATGTGTGTGTAGGTATTTTTGGCCAATAAACATTTTTGGAAAAATCGGCTCGAAAAGTTGCGCCAGGAGGACACCTACTATTCGGACCCTCACTACAGATAAGGGGTACCCAAATTACTAAGGGCACCCAGGACAACCCCTAGACAGCTGCTATTTACACTCCAGCCCGAGGATAGGGGGCGACTCACTTCTTCCCCAAATTTCAAACTGTTTTGGCGGGAAAAGTTGCAGCTACGTGAGTTATTTTTGGATCGGATTTTGGAATTGATAGAGTGAGATTTAATCGCAGTTTTGGATCGGGATGGATGTGTTTGACCTAAACAAGGAATGTATGGTGATTAGACTCGATAAAATAGGGATGAATCTTCGATTAATAGGAAACGAGGCTTGGAGAGTATCACGGGATTTTGTTTGAAAATATGTAAACTACGGTTGAAGATAAGGGAAGAATGCTTCTTTTGCTCGATCCTACAATATCCTTGAGATATTCTGCAGTGCGTTAGATTAACTCGGAAGACGCGTACAGGAGAGAAGAGATAGAAAAAGCCGTGACTTGGCCGTGGGGAGAAGAGAAAAGATATCGGAGATATTCTTAGGGTTTAATCGATCTGCTGGCTATATTAGGAGTGGGTATGAGTCAAAGAGGAGGTACGCAAACTTTGGGAGGTTTAGAACAACTGAGAGAACAAAATAAAGAGTTTGAGAGAATCGAGTTCTGGCTTGCTGTGAGGAAGAACACGAAGAACAAAGGGCTATCAAAGACCGTCGTTTTCGGTGTCTTAGATACAACGACAAATCAACGAGTGCATAAGTCGGTCTCTCGTAACGGTCCCTGTATATGAGTTTCTTTGTAACGCCATTATAGCGTTGCAAGCGATCTGCATTTTATTGTTTCTCATCCTTTTAATCAACTTTTGAACCATAAAATAATATTTGGAGATCATGATTAATATGAGGAGCTAAACCCCATTGCTGAGACGATAGAGGAAGCTATTTTTCCAACAAAAAGTGGTATATTTTATTTTATTTTATTTATTTATTTGCAATTATTATATGATTATTTGCCTCGATTGAAAATTGTTTGAATGATTCTTGTTAAGCAATTGTGATTTCTTTTGATAGAGCATGCTTGGACTTAGGTTTTTGATGTTCTATGCTTTGGATTTACGCTTGTTATTTTGAGAATCTACTTGTTGCAATAGTTTAGAATCAACTTGAATGAGAAAATTGCATGAATATAAATATTGGATTAAATCACTTTGAACTTGGAAAATAGTGGAATCTTAGCTTCAGTGTTTCTTTTAATATTGATAACATCTTTTGAGTTTGCTATAATTTTTAGTGAGTTTTCTATTTTTGTTTTGAATTTGAGTCTAAAAAATCCTTCACAAGTCTGAGAGGAATGACATCTTTCTTACCACTTTCTACAACAACATAAAAATCACATCAGTAGGCAGAGCTTGTGAGATTTTCTTGTCTTTGTTTTCTTAGCAAAACCTTATTGAGTTTTGATGTAGGTTCGCTTTGTTTTCTTGTCTTTCGTTTGAATAAAGTCGCCAAGACTAAATCATTAAGCTAGGCTGTTTGCTTAAGACGTCTAAGCGAGTTATTGGAAGATCAGTAAGCTCCCGAAATAACATCTTTTGATGTTGGTAGAAGCTAGAAGGAAATTCCACCTCGCTGACCACCTGGTAGGTCTTTAAAAGAGTTTTCCTACGTGTTAAACCGCAAGTGCATGGTGTCTACAATGTAAAACAGGGCAAGTACGGGTAGATCCCACAGAGAAATGGTGTGTGTGTGAATGATTTAAGGCTTACTCTAACTGATTTCAAGGAAGTGTAACACAATTATGAACTGATTTTGGTTGTCGATACGACTAGTTGATGTGGCTCTAAACTAAGGCAGCAAATAAGTAGAAAATGTTGTAACTGGTGATTTTGTGGCACTAGGGTGGTTGATTCCACTCTCTAGTTCTAAGCTAAGACAAGGCAGCTTCTCATTGTGTCTTGAGCCTTCCCATGAAGGTCTCAGGTAGATTTTTGGTTAACTAAATCACTAATTCTCCCCTAGTATAGAGTGTCTTCTTACAGTACACTCTATCACAAGATTATTTGATCAACTAGCTAAGCATTAATCCTAACATAATTCAAGCACATCAAGAACAACATGATTACTGGATGTATTAGCATATGAACTAGGGTTTCATCACACCCTAGCAATTTACTTAGAACATGATTAACATACAAATTATACTAAAGTTGGTGCTCGCTAGCCTGAGCATGCCTTCTAACATCCACTCCTCCAGACCTCTTTATACATGCCAAGCAAAACCCTAATTTACTTCAAGTTGGAAAAATAAACGAATACCCTCTCACCCACGTCGCTGAATCAGTGTCAGCTCTGCTCAATCGGCTCTGAAATGATGGTTCCCTCCTGTTGACAAAACTCTAACCCTATTTCTTCCTATCTCAAACTTAGCCTCTAGGTAAGAAGCTATGAGAGAGATAGAGAGCAATTAGGAGGTGAAGGTGGTGCGGCTGTTGTTGTCAGGATAAGGAGATGATGGAGGTGGTGAGGTGGTTCTGCCATGGTATGGGTGAAGGAAGGGGGAAGGAGAGAAGGGGATGGCTTCTCTGAGTTTGTCGGGGGAGGAAGAAAGAGAAATTGTTTGGTCGATGAGGTGTACGTATAGGGCAATTCGGTGTGGAGCGGGAGCATCAAGGTTTGATGAGGAGGCTGTAGCGACCGTTGGATCTAAGGAAACCGATGTGTGGCTGATGCGATGGACTGTAGGGGAATTTGTTGCTGAGCAGGAGTAGCGAAGATTGATGAGATGGGTGGAGCGACCGTCGGATGCAGAAGGGTGAGATCTCACGGCTCGGAAGGGATGGGCTCGGATCCGGGTCGGGTCTTGGACTGCTCAAGCCCATATCTTGTAAATGGGTTGCTACTTGTTGGGTTGCAACTGATGCGCGCGCGGGCTTTGGTTTTCTGTTCCATAGACGCTTGTCTCCAATTTTCTTCTCTTTTGGCTCCTCAATTTCTCCGAGCTTTATTTATTACCTAAAAACACAAAATTAATTAGTACAAATATTTATTCTTGAAAACAAGGAAAATACAGAATATGGGATAATATCTGATTTCTGAGCACAAAAGATGAGTTAAATGCCAATAAATAGATGTGGAAATATGCAATATTTGGCACTCATCAAATACCCCCAAACCTGAATTTTACTTGTCCTCAAGTGAAACAGAAATTAAGAAATCCTAACTATACCATTGTCGTTGGTCTCTCGAATGCATTTAGCGTATGCACTAAGCCTTTAAACCCTAGGTGTCCCTAGTGGACGAGTTGTAGTCTCGTGAGGGTTTTGCAGAGGTGTACCCACAAAACCTTCTCCAACTTCAGTGTAAAAGAGTCTCAAGCATCCAAGGAGCTATGAGGACATAGAGTTTCTGCATGCTAGTAACACGAAGTTAGAACTACCAAAGAACGCATTCTCATCCTTAAGTGCTTTGAGCGAGAAGTAACCATACTATATGAAAGAATTGATTCGATTGTGATCATAAGCCTCGACACGCCTCACCATTAGGGTTTTATGATAATTGCACTCAAAAAGACCGCTTTTTTTAGTCTCTCATGTGTGCAGCGGGGACTAAAGAGAAATCTTGCACACGTTGTAGGTAAGAAGGATAACCTTCCGAAAATGATTTTGGAGACTCCCACGAAGTGTGGACAAAAAGTATCTTTTCGATGATCTCTAAGAAAGGAATATCAACCATTATCAAGGATGGGAGTACTCACTTACCTTCTCACCCGATCGGCAATTAATATCACTCTCTCAAAGCATCCATATAAACGTCTTCAATCTTCGGTCTTCAACTGTTGATGATGAACTTCTGAACTTCAAAAAAAACTTGACAATTTTTTTTTTTTTTTTTTTTTTTTTTTTTTTTTTTTTTTTTTTTTTTTTAAGATTACATGATGGTAACTAGACTTAGAAAATAACTACTAATTTTTATTTTTATTTTTTAACATAACACATGAAAATAACAATAAAACAATAAAACTTGTATTGTCTTGATTTCATAAACTTCACTAATTCTCATCCTATTTTCTTTTCTTTTCTTTGTTGCACGTAAACCTTGGACTATTTCAACTTTTCTTCAAATATTCTGATGATGCTCAAACTTCTTTAGCGATGATGTGTTTCTATGAATGTGTTGATGTTGTTGAAAGGGAGAGAGTGATGCTAGCGCAAATCGATATTTAGAAGGAGTTTTCATCTTTAAACGTCACCCTCATGATTGACAAAATTAGCACTCAAGAGATCAAAAATAGTCTTTGAAAGTGGTGCGAAGTTGGGTAGCTCACCATTCCTACCGGAATTGACGTACGGTGACACACACTCTAACAACTTTTCTAGAAAAGTCACAAAAACTGAAGGTTGGTGCCTCGCTTGATGTAAAATGGGTAGTCTCCACTATGGGTGATCACAAATCTACTACCGAATATCTAAAACAGCACCTACTTGCCCTGGGTATGGTTAAATCCAACTTTAACGCTCTAATCAACTAAGAAACCCGATTGCGTTCTCCAGTACTTCCAAGTTCTGTTATTTCGATCAGACTCTCTATGTAAACATAGCTAGAAGCATGCTAGTGACTCTAAGATCTCTAAAAGTTGGAGGTTTTTATGCAAGAGTTTTGAAATTTTTTGATTTTTTTTTTTTTTTTTTTTGAAATAAAAGACTAAAAACTCTATATGCAAATGCACCCCAAAACCTAAATCAAATATTGTCCTCAATGTTTCAACAGATGATAAAATTTTAAACGGTCACACACCAAGAGAACTATGTTGATAAAGAAAAGGGAAGAGATTCCGGATGTCGGCGAAAGCAAGGTTGGAGCTTCATTTGTCAAGGCTAGAATCCAACATTCTCGGTGGAGATCATATCGGATTAGCACAATATATGCACAAGAAGACTCAACCTATTCAAGAAAAAGAAAATTTAACAAGTCCTCTTTTGGATTATATACAATGAAAATTCACCATACACCAACAATCTAAAGAGTTGAGGATCAACCCAAAAGACAATATGTACAAACATCAATGACCTTACACGAGATATAACATGAGAGTGCGGGGAAAGATTGCATACGTGAACAAGTTACCCCCAAACCTAAACTTGTCAACGAGATGTGTTCTTGAGCACAAAATCTTTACAATTTTAAAGGTACATCATGCAAAAGGTCTAACTCAAAATGAGTTTTGCTAAGAACAAGTGAGATATACACATTCCAAGCGTGGCTCCTTAAAAGTGTTATACTTTGATGCAAAATAGTCAAGAGGACTTGGGAAGCACAAAGCTCTAGGCCTAAATTAGGCATTTTCGGAAAAGTTGGTTTTGCAATTTTGTTACAAACTATACCTAGGTTTGGTGGAGGAGTTTCAATCTGTGCCTTAGGAGAGATTAGGTACATCTAAGTTGTTTTCATGTATAAGATCATTTGCACCATCACACACTTTCCTAAGGTCAGAAAAAGAAGGTAAATCATGTTCACCTGCATAGAACAATTCATCAATCTCTATGTCATAATCATCATTATCCAAAATTTCAATCTCATGCATAAGATAATCGGAAAAGCTTGGGTGATATAGCATGCTCACTTTCACGAGGACAATTGCACAAGCCACACTCAGGTTAACATCACATGTATGAATGTTAGAAGAAGTATCATTCATAGGGTTCACAGAAGAGAAGTTTAAAGTCTCTGAACCCAAAGATTCTATCATATTTTCAGCGTACACATGCTCTTCTAACATATCATATTCATCATCATCATCCTCATAACAAAAATGCATTTCCCTATTCAAAATTGTAGCATTGTTAGTGCACTCATCTACCTCTAGATTAGGTTCATATTCAGTGTCATTCGCATGAGTAGGAATAGAAACACACATCCTATCATGAACTTCCTTCCATTCTTCATTTTGTAACTGAGTCAGATTCATTTGAATCATCATAGTGAGCTGTTCAATTGAAGGGGAGTCTTCACTAGTGGGTATGCATGCCTCATATGGATATTCACTTGCATGGTTGTGCATGAGGTTCACTAGAGAAGGGAAATTCAGACATGTTGCTATATGGATGATCATGCATTGCATTCAATTCAAACCTAGCATTGTTTTGTTCTCTGAGCTCTTTCATTATTGACTGCATACAAGGGGTTGGGGGATTATAAAATTGTTCAACTTCCCACTGTGGTTGGTGATACATGTGTGAAGAATGACTAGGGTATGTGAAGTCAAGGTCAGGGCCCTGAGAAGGTTCATAATATTCCCTAAAATCATCATGACCGAGGGAAGTTCATACTGCATGAGAGGCATGCCGTAAGCAAGCTCTCTAATGGATTTGTTTTCATTCCCGAGTTGCGGACCAAAATCCGACATGATCTAGCAACTCAATTTGAACTCAAAAGAAGCATAGCTTAGCACACATCAAACATGTATAACCAATGATGTCTCAAAACAGGGAAGCTAAGCCCCGGGGGTGCTTGGTATTGCTGCAAATGTGCAGCCCAAGTTATGCAAATGCACAACCCAAAGGTTATGGAAACCCAGTGGTTATGGGCTTCAAATTTGTGCAGAGCCCAGGTTATGTGTAGAGGGGCAGAGCCCAGTTTATGTGCAAAGCCCAGTGGTTGCCTTGCGAGCTAGTTGTTATGCAAGCCCAGTGCACAGTGGGCTTCAGTTTGGTTTATTGTGGGCTTCAGTTTGGTTTAAGTGGGATTCAAATTGGTTTATGTGGGTTTCAGTTCCAGTGCAAATGCACAGCACTGGTTAAGCTCATGATAGCTTATTCACAGCACAACACAGATCAACACAACTCACACACAGTGCCACCTAATTGGCAGGGCTAAACACACAGCAGTGCTGGTAGCTGCTAGGTAGAGATTACACAACACAGCTGTGTCATGCACAGATTATGCAGTCACGGACACGGACAAGACAAATTTTTGTGCTCGAACAACACGACTTATGTGGGTGCACAAGAAAGGCAGACAATGTGTAGAGTGCCTGAGGTTAATGAGCATGGAACAAGAGCTGTAGAGTTTGTGTGTGACATACAACAAGTTAGCAGCTAATGTAAAAACAGTCACTCAATCATTCATTCAAGCAGCAAAGGTTCTCACATAAACATGATCTTTGGTTCACGATTTGCAATGAATGACAAAGTCAATCAATGAAGCAAGCTACTCAAGTTTACAAATCATGTGCGAAGATGCGGGCAGATGCACAGAGTAGTGATATCGAGCACAGCGAGCTCAAGATTTTGCTCGAGTTGATTCAGCTCAATAGGTTGTGCGAGTCAACATGCGATGCAAGACTTCATTAATCATGTGCAAAGATGCGGGGCATGCAACAGATGAGCAGATGAGTAAAAGCGAGATGTCAATTGACATGCAATGTGCACCGTGGTATCTATGTTCTGTTCGCTCAAGGTGGCTTACGTCTTGTGATTGTGTGAGGCAAGTGATTATGACTCCACTGATGCCCTTTGTTGAGCAGATGAGCAAAGAAACTTTAAGCACTACAACACACCTAACATGACACAAAGTGTCAAGCCCAGGATGGTTGACGGGGTTTCAACGGCTATGCTCGGGCGAGATAAGGTCCAACTAGTTCAGTTGACGTCAACTATCTCGATTGATATCAAGTGAACTTGGCTAAAAATGCGGTCGGTGGTTATGCGGGGTTCATTGGGTGTGGATACAATGAGTTGAACAAAGTACAACATAGTTGAAAACACACGAGTTTGCCGAAGCACGGTTTGATGTTTGCGGGGCTAGTTGACGGGGTTTCAATAGGCTTGCGGGCTTAACGAGATCAAGGTATGCAAAGGTACACGGCAACTGCCTCGGTTGATGTCAATTATGGCTAAAAGCTAACTTGATTAGCTAGGTTGCAGCTTAAGCTCAACGGCTTCGGGAAGTGGAGCTACGCGCAGGTCTTGTCGAGGTTAAGGAGTTTGGCCTGAGATCACACAAAAACACAGATTTCATGTATATTTAGCAATGCACTTGGTTTATCGGGCAAGCAAGGTTCCGCAGTTCACAAGTGCAATGGGTGCTACAAATGATAAGCAATGTCGGCACTTTTCGACAAATTTAACATGACTCGCAGTGTCTTGGCTTAGATTGACCTCAATTTTTAACAAGTTAAGCCCCAAAAATTACAGGGGCGAGATGGCTTAGCTCGGTGATAGCGAGGCTTACAAGGTCTCACACAAGGCACGAGGCGGATGAAATGGCTGTCTCGGTTGGTATCACTAAGTTTTGCATCTAACTTAGCTATCCAAGTTGTAACACAAGCTCAACGCTACGAAGTGGGCCAGGCTCGGCTCGAGATGACAACTAGGGATACGACCCCAGAACACAAAAAGGCACGGGGATGGAGCAATTCTAGCAAGGTAGCTTGTTTTCATGCATTCATGCCAATAAGTTCATGCAAGGTGATACGGATGCATATACAATGATGATTAAGTGAACCCGGTGATGCACAGTTTAGTTTTGGTACAAAGCTCATAGATATGATAACAAATTCATGCATACACCCATATAATTCAGCACAAAGTCATAGCACCTTCAACTAGGATGGAGCACACAGGTGTAGCACATTCAGCTAGCAAGGAACCAATCACATGAAAATTGCATGGGCTGCTCAAGGTGTTGTGAAGCTCAAGTTCTGCGCCTTTTCCTTCTCCTCCTTGGGTTGCTCAGCAGAGGTTACAGGCACTTGTTTACTCAAGAGAGAGTTTTAGTTCTCTGGAATGTGCATGCAAAGTCAAAAATTTCAAAGCTGATAGTTGCTACTGATAGCTAACAACTAGAATTTCAAGACATAAGATATGAACTGCTATTTGTAAAATTATGGATGGGATTTTGCGGGGTGATAAGATTGGTTATTTGAATGACTGGGTTCGGGAATTACAAGTAACACTAAGATACTGGGGCAATGATACTTAGTTTCCTTGTAAACTAGTGACAAAGATCGTGAGCTACAAGTAAGAAGCACTACGGATATGCAACAGTTATGTAGTGATCTTGAATTGCAAATTACTGATTAAGTTACGGAGAGATGCAAATGATATGCTTGAACTTACTACTAAACTACAAGCAAGAGACTCTAAGATGATACAGATATGCAATGAAAGATGCAAGAATGCAAAAATACGAAAAAGATGAGGTTAAGTTATCTTACAAAAGTACACGAGATAGATGGTTAAGTGCTAAGTTACTCTATTACAGGGCTAAAAATAACAATGCAAGGAAGATATATACAGGGTTAAGCTAGAATTCAGTGAAGCAAACAATAATCAATACAACACACGCCAAGTCCCCGGCAGCGGCGCCAAAAACTTGGTAGGTCTTGAAAAGAGTTTTCCTACGTATTAAACCGCAAGTGCACGGTGTCTACAATGTAAAACAGGGCAAGTACGGGTCGATCCCACAGAGAAATGGTGTGTGTGTGTGAATGATCTAAGGCTTACTCTAACTGATTTCAAGGAAGTGTAACACAATTATGAACTGATTTTGGTTGTCGATATGACTAGTTGATGTGGCTCTAAACTAAGGCGACAAATAAGTAGAAAATGTTATGCTTGGTGATTTTGTGGCACTAGGGTGGTTGATTCCACTCTCTAGTTCTAAGCTAAGACAAGGCAGCTTCTCATTGTGTCTTGAGCCTTCCCATGAAGTTCTCAGGTAGATTTTTGGTTAACTAAATCACTAATTCTCCCCTAGTATAGAGTGTCTTCTTACGGTACACTCTATCACGGGATTATTTGATCAACTAGCTAAGCATTAATCCTAACATAATTCAATCACATCAAGAACAACATGATTCTTGGATGTATTAGCATATGAACTAGGGTTTCATCACCCTAGCAATTTACTTAGAACATGATTAACATACAAAGTATACTAAAGTTGGTGCTCTGGCTAGCCAGGCATGCCTTCTAACATCCACTCCTCAGACCTCTTTATACATGCCAAGAAAAACCCTAATTTACTTCAAATTAGAAAAATAAACGAATACCCTCTCACCCGTGTTGAATCGGTGTCAGCTCTGCTCAATCGGCTCTGAAATGATGGTTCCCTCCTGTTGACAAAACCCTAATCCTAGTTCTTCTATCTCGAAACTTAGCCTCTAGGTAAGAAGCTATGAGAGAGATAGAGAGCAATTAGGAGGTGAAGGTGGTGCGAAATTTGTTGTTGTCGGGGTAAGGAGATGATGGAGGTGGTGAGGTGGTTACGCCATCGTATGGGTGAAGGAAGGGGGAAGGAGAGAAGGGGATGGCTTCTCTGAGTTTGTCGGGGGAGGAAGAAAGAGAAATGGTTTGGTCGATGAGGTGTACGTATAGGAAATTCGGTGTGGGCGGGAGCATCAGGTTTGATGAGGAGGCTGTAGCGACCGTTGGATCTAAGAAACCGTGCGTGGCTGATGCGATGGCTGTATGGGATTTTCTTCTTTGAGCAGGAGTAGCGAAGATTGATGAGATGGGTGGGCGACCAGAGTCGGATGCGAAGGTGAGATCTCACGGCTCGGAAGGGATGGGCTCGGATTCGGGTCGGGTCTTGGACTGCTCAAGCCCATATCTTGTAAATGGGTTGCTACTTGTTGGGTTGCAAGCGATGCGCGCGCGGAGCTTTGGATTTCTGCTCCATAGGCGCTTGTCTCAATTTTACGCTCTTTTGGCTCCTCAATTTCTCGAGCTTTATTTATTACCTAAAAACACAAAATTAATTAGTACAAATATTTATTCTTGAAAACAAGGAAAATACGAGAATATGGGATAATATCTGATTTCTGAGCACAAAAGATGAGTTAAATGCCAATAAATAGATGTGGAAATATGCAATATTTGGCACTCATCACCACCTTTTCGTCTCAAGACTCTAAGGATGGTTAACGGTTAAAAATAGCATCAACATCGTTAAAAGAGATATTCAACAGCTCCTATAAACATCTATTGATGATAGTCGATGCTAAGTGAAAGACTCTAATGGTTGAAATGCATAGGTTTTAGATTTATCGTTTAAAGTTTACCTTTGTGATTAAAAGCTCGATTTCGTTACATTTGTCTTCACTTACTTAATCCTTGAAAAGCTCACGAAATTTTAGTTTAAAAGGAAAAAACTTGTTTAGTTATTTTCACCATATTAATTTCGTCGAGTAAGTGCCCTAAGATCTCTTACCTTATGAGTAAGGGATTCCGATCGGGAAAGTTTGATTAATCTTCTTACGTCGAGTTAAGTGGTTTGTGTTGAGTTAAGCTTCTTGATTAAAGATCGCCTCGTCTTCGATCTAAGTTAACCGTTATAACACCTCAAAGCTCACGAATGAATCATCTTTGATGATCGGTAGAAGCTAAGTTGAAACGTTATTTCGCCGTTTAAACCTTCTTAGTGAGTTAAACAAAGTACAATAGTGGTGGAGGAAAGACTAACTCGAAGTCATCGAGTTTAGTTTTCCGGAAACTAAGGCTGGAAGGAGTATAGTGAGCGCTTCGTTAATAAGTCTCATCTTGATCATACACTAAAAGCCTCACAGCATCAGTAGAAAACCAAAGGAATCCTATGGTACAACCGTCTTCGGGGGTTCCCGGCAACTCGTATAGGTAGACCGTCAGCACAAGAGCTGGTGAGGGTTGTCATTATTATCAACCATAGCCAAGAAAGAAATCTTTTGATCTAACGTACGGATGATTAATGACTTCTGGCACTAGGAATGTTATGACAAATAATGATTAATGCATAGAGAAAGTACCGAAAGAGATGTGTCGAGACAGCTTTTCAAAGATTTTCCTTTACGGTCAAAACCACTTGATTCTTTGAGATCAACACGCTAGCATAAATGGAAGTGTCTTTGTGAAAACTTTTCCCACCTTACGAAGAAACTGTTGTACTTCATCCTTAACCTTTTCGAAAGAAGTTGAAGTAAATGATGTATTCTTTGCGCGTGAGTGCGAACGGACGGGCGAGCCGAGGAACAAGGGCGATATCGAAGGTAATGGCGAGTACCTCCAGGATGAGCAGGATCCTTAGGAACCGAGTCACAGCAGGATCTAGTGTACAAGAAGGACTTACGGATTCCCGACACGAAGATCATCGACCAAATAACCAGGACGGGACTTATGCACTAGGCAAAGGCATGGCTACTGTCGACGAGGAGGTCGATTTAGGCCGAGGCAACGATCTCCCACCTAGGATGCGAGGATCGGCCAGAGCGGATGATGCGAGGGAAACGAGGACGACATGGTAGACGGAAGAAGCTGCATCGAATGCGAGGAAGAAGAGGAAGTGCGGACAATGCGGGAGGAACGAGGGAGAGATAGACAACCGACAGAGTACCAGCACGAACTAGAACGAGAAGGTGAGAGTCTTAGGCGAGTGCACTTAGCAAGGCGACCTCGGCAAGAGACATCCCCACGAAACGTACGATCATCCCATAGCTCCAATCGTTCCCCCATTGTTCCCTCGGCAAGGCCTCCACTGCACCCCCCCAATGTAATAGGAAACCAAGTGAATGGCCACTCTAGCCATGAAAGCACCGACCCAATGTTACTCGCTATATTGGCAAGCCAAAGAAGGCAAGAAGACCTTATGAGAGAGCTGCAAAAGAAGAAACCTAGCCTTAGAACATGAAAACTACCGAAACTCCGCAACATGAGAGCGGGGTCGAGAGGATCGTCGAGCCGAGGCGCTTCTAGCAATCACACTCCATCGAGAAACATCCCACCCCATCCCAGAGCGAGAAGCATACCAGGCCCTAATCGACCAAGAGGAGGGTATGGGCAGCCAGAGATTCTTCGACAGAGGAATAGGCAACCAATGAGGGTGCGGATGCGACAACCAAACAAAAGATCGAACAACTTGAGCAGATGGTCAAAAGCGACGAAACAACGGGGACGATAAGCTAGCGAAATGTCAGTGAAGCCCAGAAGACACCGTTTACCGAGGTGGATCGGACTCCATTCCGCCCAAGTGTGCGTTTAGATCTTCCCATCTAGGTTTTGACACGGCGCCGGCGGGAGAGCACATCAAAATGTACAGCATGTCCTTGTTACAATGGAAGAATTACGATATGGTGGTCATGTGCAAGTTCTTGACAAGTTTGGAGGGCGAGGCAAAGAGCCGGTTACACACGCCCGATGAATCCGTTGGAAATTATGCGATCTGGTGGAAACCTTCCTTGAGACTTACATGCATAACAGTATAGCTCGGCCCCGAGTCAATAAGCTCTTCACGCTTGCGAAGGTCGGGGAACCGCTGCGCTCTCTAACGGACAGATGGAGAAAGTTATGTACGGACATTGGAAAGGTGCCCGTCGATCAACAGATATTCGGTTTCGAAAATTCCTTAGGGAAGTCAGATCCCATTTGGGTAGCAATTTACACTGAGAATCCTAAAACATTAAGGGAGATCCGGAAGATGCAAGAACACTACATCGCCTTAGAGGAAATACAGGAAGGAGCGCAAGATAGAGTAATACAAGAGGCAAGCGCCACAGTAGAGGCAACCCCACGAGAAGCTCCAAAGCGATCTGAGAAAAGGCCGAGCACACAACATCATGGGGAGAACAAAAAGTTTGGGTCGAAAGGAAAGAAGCCTCGTCACGAACCTAGATCTTACACTCCACTAAGCACCATTAGAAGAGATATTCAAAGAAGTCAAGAAGAGGAATGATATCCGATATCCTAAGACTCGGGAATTCGGTTTGACGAAACAAGGAACCACCCAGAGTTTTTCCATTACCACCAGTTTCGAGGCCATTCAACTAACGATTGTCGGGAGGTGAAAGACATCGTCCAACACCTAATCCGAGATGGATATTTACGACATTTCTTCAAGACATCGCTGACACCTGCTCAACCCGACGTCCCGGTGCACCAAATAAGAATCAATCGTGGCACCAGGTTCGCCTGCAACACCATATCACAATCGGCAACTCAAGGGTTCGATTTGGGAACCGGTATCACCTCGAGGATTCATAAAAGGGATCGATCGGGCAAGGAAATCCTCAGTATGGCCAAAACCCTGCCCATGGAACCATGGATGATGCGGCCGATCACCTTCTCGGCGAAAGACGTCCCACTGAATGGTCAAGCACATGGGAATCCCTTAGTAATAACTCTGGCGATCGAGGAATGGGGCGTCCGAAGGATATTGATGGACGTGGCAACTCGGTCGAAGTCCTATTCTATGACACCTTCAAGAGGATGGAATTGTCCGATGACATCGATCCCGTCGACCTATCGAATCGGCTTCAGCGGACGGTGGTGACGGTACCAAAGGGAGAAGTCACCCTCGAGTCTCGGACGGGGAGGATTCCTCGACACACTCACCACCTTTTGCGTGGTCGACGTTGTGTCACCATACGAAGCAATTCTGGGTCGTCCTTGGCTTGCGGGAATCAAGGGAGTCGCCTCGGCGTATCACCAAAGATTGCGGTTCCCATCTTATCGAGGAGTAGTAGAAGTGCTAGGCGACCCCCAGGCGGCGAGACAGTGCGTGCAGATAGATGTCCAGCAGAATGAAGAGAGGCGATCGAGAAAACGCCAAGAAAAGAACAAGTCTAAGGAAATAAAGGAGGCAGAGGAGTTGGAAAAGGTGATGTCACAAGCCATCGCTACCTATGAAGATGGCGAGAAAGAGATCTTATAGCAATCATAGGAGCCGGTAACCGTCGGCGAACCAAAGCAAAATTTCTCGGCCTTAGAACCTACCCGACAAATCAATCTGGGTACCGAGGAAGAGCCAAAAATAGTGAGAATAGGGACTCTCTTGACAAACGAGCAATCTCGTGAGTTGACAACTCTTTTGAAGGAACACATGGATGTATTCGCACAGGAAATGCACGATATGGAGCAATTGACCGGAAGTCTGCTCGCATCACTGCGGATAAACCCCAAGTTCAAGCCTATCGACAAAAGATGAGGAGAATTGCACCCGAGGTGCAAACGGCGGTGGAGGCTGAGTTAAAGAAGTTGCAAGTAGGCAATCATTCGAAAAAGCCCAATACCCGCAATGGATATCTAACATGGTGATAGTCCCTAAAAGGAATTGAGGTGTTCGAGTCTGTATCGACTTTAGTGACTTAAACAAAGCATGCCCAAAGGATAGCTTCCCCACTTCCCAGCATCGATCAGCTAGTAGAATCCATAGTCGGGTATAAGGTGATAACACTCATGGACGGGTATTCAGGGTTCAACCAAATACCCCTGGCCCCCGAAGATCAAGAGCATACATCCTTCTCCACACTGAGAGGGTTGTATTGCTACACCAAAATGCCATTTGGATTAAGAAACGCAGGTGCCACTTATCAAAGGTTGGTGGAAGACATGTTTGAAGATAAAATACACAACACCATTGAGGTATATGTGGACGACATGTTGGTCAAGAGCAAGGTGGCCACCAACCACATCGACGATCTCGAGACATATTTCAAACCATGAGAAGGTATAAGATGAGGGTCAATCCGGCCAAGTGCACTTTTCCGGGTCACCTCGAGCAAGTTTTAGGATACATAATCACCCAGAGCAAAGGCATCGAAGCCGGCCCGGATAAAATCGAGCCGTCGTGGAAATGCCATCGCTGTAATGTGATTAAGGGCGTGCAGCGATTAAATGGGAACTTGGCAGCATTAGGACGATTCATCTCTCGGTCGTCGACAAGTGCAAGGATTTCTTCGGGACATTAAGGAAAGGAGAGAAGTTTAAATGGGCGAGGAGTGTGAAGAAGCATTTCGGAAAATTAAGCAACATATCGCGAGTCTTCGGTGTTACAAAGACCCAAGCCCGAGGAGATACTTGACACTATATCTTGGGGCAACCGGTTATGCCATTAGTCCGTACTAGTCAAGAACGTTGGAGGAGGAAAAACGGTATATTTCATAAGCAAAACCATGAATCCAAGAGAGGAACTACACCAAGATCGAGCAACTAATATTAGCATTGGTGTTTTCAACACGAAGCTTCGTACGTATTTCCAAACTCACAAGATTCGGGTGCTCACAAAATCCTCCATAGAATCGTACTCGACAATGCGGCCGAGTCGGGACGGATCTCTAAGTGGAGTGCACAAATAAAGCGATTCGACATTTTTTACGAAATGAGAACAACAAGTAAAAGCTTTGAGCGGTGGCCGACTTTCTTGGAGACTTCCCCCTCGGCGACGAAGATGAAGTAGAAGACATCCCGGAATGGAGGAAGAGCGAGAGGACCCGTCGGCCTACTCGAGACATGCAACCCGACACGATGGGAGGTTTTCGTGGATGGGTGATCCAATAAAGACGGATCGGGCCTAGGATTGGTCTTCACGACGCAGAAGGGCAAAAAGATGGTCCACTCCTTTAGGCTTGAATTTAAAGCGACTAACAATGTCACGGAATACGAAGCGGTAATACATGCTTTGAGTTTGATAGTGGAGATGGGAATCCAAGAGGTACGGCTTACCAAGCGACTATCAACTAGTCGTCCGAGCAAATCGGCGGGCGAGACGCCATACATGACCCCTTATTACGAAATATTGGGGAGCTCGCCCAATTCTACATCGGCGAGATACCAAGCATCAAGTTTCGGCATATCGTAGGAAGGACAACCGCCACTCGGGACGCCCTAGCATACATTGCCTCCATGTTAACAGATGCAAGCGTCGAAGGCATCAGAGTTATGAGAGTCTTAATGCCCTAAGTACCTGAGACCGTAGACATCGGCGCAGATGTCGTAGCAACCACTACTGATCAGTATCGGGCCGATGATTGGAGGAAACCGATTCACGAATATCTCGAAACAGGAAAGTTGCCCAAGGGGTGACCGAGATCAACAAAATCAAAAACAAAGCAGCTGCGTACGAGCTTCGAGACGGCACTCTGTACAGAAAGTCATTCCTAGGACCATTACTAAGGTGCCTGAGTAAAGAAGAAGGGCATACAATCCTCAACGAATTGCACTATGGGGCAGCGGGAAACCAGCTCGGGTAGTAGCCTAGCGGCACGAGCTAAAACCATGGGATATTTACGTCCTTACATGAACGAGGGGCGAAGCATATGGCCCTCATCTGCGACGAATGCCAAAAATTTGGAAAGAAGATACATGCACTGCGGTAACATTAAACTCTCATTTATCGGTCCCTGGCCTTTCGCTAAATGGGGGATCGATATCGTGGGACCATTGCATGTCGGATCGGGCGGAGGAAGTACCTAATTCTAGCTACAGAAACTATTTTACTAAATGGGTAGAGGCCGCTCCATTGAAACACATACGGGATAAAGACGTTTTCAGATTCATGCGGGAACACATCATATGTCGCTTTAGATCGGCAGCAATCGTCTCGACAATGGGAAACAACTACGAGGGCAAGAATATCGACTTGCTATTCAACACCTACAATATTCGTAAGATCAAGTCTACACCCTGTACCCTCAGAGCAATGGACAAGCCGAGATCACAAACAAGACCCGCCGATAACCTGAAGAAGAAGCTTGACGGGGAATATGGAGAATGGTGCGAAGAACTTTATAACGTTTTGTGGGCATATAGGACAACTCTTGAGAGAGGCAACCAGATTATCGCCTTTCATGTTAACATATGGGACCCGAAGCCATCCTTCCCACAGAGACAATGATACCTACAACGAAGGCAGAAGCATGGAGACGAAACATCTCGGCAAATCTTATCTGGCTAAACTCGACGATCTAGAAGAAACAAGAGAGATGGCCTGCAAAAAATGGAAAATTACCAACGAAGAATCCGGCGAGAGTACAACAAACGGGTTCGACCAAGAGAATTTCAACCAGGGCAGTTGGTACTAAAGGATCTACCCAGTTATGAACGTGATAAAAAAGGAGGAAAATTAGCAGCACGATGGGGAGGACCCTACACCATTGTTGAGAAGGTCGGTGAAGGGGCATACAAGATACTAAAACCGGACGGAACACATGAGCCACGACCGTGAAATGCTACAGCGACTAAAACTATATCACCCATGAAACGAGGTATGATATATTATCATTTATTTCCGTGAAAGGCCACGTGGGGTTGGAAATATGACAAGTGCGTCTAAATGGCCGTTCGAACCGAGGCGATGGCATTGTGCAAGTGTCGGGGCGGCTTACACTCGAATGGTCGTTTCGAACCCGGGGCGATGGCATTGTGCAAGTGCCGGGGCGACTTACACTAAAACGGACTATTCGAACTCGGGGCGATGGCGGTGTGCAAGTGCGAGGTAGTCTAGGGCCACTGGCGGTTGGAAATCGGTGGCCGATTGTCGGGGCATGAGTACTCGACAATCGAGCAGTCAACATTGCTCCCCTTGCAAGTGGCGAAATCACTTGCCCAAGAAATTTAATCGATAACTTCTTGGGATATCGATCCCCTAGAAATTAGGAAAGACCAACTACCCTACCACTAGATCTCGAAAGTCGGTGATGAGATACCTCAATCGGGACATGGCATTGGGCCCGATGACCCTCCCTGTTGAGTGTGTTCGACAGAAACAATATTTATGATTAACCAATCTACTCATGTTTATGCAGGCATACATAACTTAGTCGCAAAAATAAACCACACATCGTCGGTGTAACATAAATAAGAACGGTAACATGCATAATAGTGTCGGATAGCAAGAAAAATAATCAAACTGGCGACGCAGCACCCCATTAAAAAGTGTACGACAAATTAAAGGTGTTCGAACGGATTACAACCCATGGAAAAGGGTAAGATAGCGACGTAGCACTACAAAATACAAGCTTACTATTTAGAGGGAACCGGCCCCGGAATCGCCCTCTTAGCAGCATCATCGGCTCGCTTCTTATCAAGCACCGCCTTTACACCGGCTTTGACCTTCGCAACTAGCTCATTATTAAACTTCTCCTTTTCGGCGGTGAGATCTGTGTGTTGCATCGACGCCGCCCGCTCGGCGGTGGCTACCCACTCGAGTAGTGAGACTCCTTCCCTTGATCGGGCATTCTCCTCTTCCAACGATGCCACCTTCCTCTGCTCGGCTGCCAAAACAACAAGAGCGGTCAGTTACATAATAACAGCACTAAGACAACGACAAGGAAAACACAATACAAGGCACACCACCTTCCAATAAAGGGGTAACTACTCTAATGGTCTCTTAAGACTCAGACAAGCTACACCGAGAGAAGACATCTTTGAAGAAAGTTCTAGATATCGTTGTTCGTTAAACTCATTAGAGGCGGTACTTCTTATGATCACTCCATTCGGCCCTCTATAGGGAATGGGCTATCTGCAAACGATAATTGAGCGCGAACCCACTCCAACTCCTCGAAACTTTCTTGGACTTTCGAGTTTTTCAAGGATTCTTGGCTACACTTCTCGCGGCATTCTTCTCCCCCAAGATCCGAAGGCGATCTGCGTGCAAGTCTCGAACACGAAACCTCGGTAGACCACATTGACTCTCTAAGTTATCGGCCAACAAGTGTTTTATCGGCAATACCTTGGAACCGAGCTAAGATCGCCCTAAGATTATCAATTTCCTCGGGGACATACTCAAAGTCTCATAACGATGCGGTTGGGTGCGGACCCTCAATCTCGGTCTCAGGACGATCGATTTTATCATCCTTGTTGACAATCCTTTGTTGTAAATTCGACACGTGATCCCGTTCTATATTAATTTCTCTCTTGACAAACGATACCTCGTAGAAGCATCGGCCTCCGCACTAGAAGTTTCGGCTAGGAAGGCAGTACTAAACTCAGGATATTGGCACCACAGAATCAATCATAAACACGTGAAAGCTAAGCAACTACCTTGGGTCTCGGCTAGTCGTTTTCCAGCCCCGGGATCGCTCGCGCTCTTGTTGTAATAAGAGACGAAGATTCTCTCTCTCGGCAACCTCCCTACGCTGAATGGCAGCGTTTAACAACGAACTATTGACATCCTACAAACACCAACAGCATTAGCACTTACCCTATAACATGAATACATGACCTGATCAACACAACTCACCAGCGAGTCAAAAGTACTCTTGTGCCGGCATCATACAACGAGACCGCCTTGATCTTCTCTTCATCCGAAGCGGAAAAATCGGGAGAAATAAGAGCTCAACGGAATTGCACATAGGTCTAAGACGGTAAAGAGGTGTCTTTGCTCCTGAATTAGGAACCACAGGAGAAAGGGGCTCTAGAAACTCGCCCCCAGAAGTAGTGTTCTCTACTTCCCGAGTACCCGCATCATCCCCACCATACTTCTCCGATTGTTTCGGATCCTCTTCATCACCATCGGCTTCGTCCTCTCCATCAAAAATATCATCATCATCATCACCATTAGACTCAAGATACACAACACCGTCGGCAAGAACAACCCCTCTACCCGGTTATTTGTTGGGGCACGTTTTTTCAGGACGCGTAAATCGCCCTTAGTCTCCTTGCCATTTCCACTGGGCTTCCCACCTACAAGGGTAGACGAAACATCAGAAGTTTTCTGAGGCGACTTCCTCATGAAATGCGATAAAGGAAGCCGATCCTCGAGATCCTCACCATCCCTCGCCGAAGCACCTCTAGCATCATCGACCCTCAGCTTCTGCGCATGAGCCAATGTCAGAATCATTCAAGGCAACAAATAGGGGCAAGTACATGTACTGCAAAGAAGGAGTAATATATTTGTTACCTTTCCTGTTTCCTCCTTGGCCCCTGCGCCAGAACCCCTATCCCTTTTGCAAAGAACGAGAGAATCAGAAGGAACGTTCTGGAACTTGGATTGAAAAAATAGGGAAATTGAAACATCGCCCTATCAGTCACCCGAGCCGATCAAATAAATCTAAAGCCAAGAAACATACTTACTCGATCAACATTGACCACCCAGAAGGGATAAGGCTCGGACGGAGGAGGAAAATTGCCACTCAGAAGGGGACCAGAGATAGCCAAAGGAACTCGGTCCCAAGCCGCATCACTAATATGACGGGCATGCCACATTAGAACTCTTCCCCTCAGGATCCTCGTCCAACAAAAGATTATTGACACCCTCGAAAGAGTTTTATGACAATGAGGGCTAGCGAGCAAAATCGACAAGGTCACCATTGGTAGCGATCCGCTCAGATAGTTATCGGCAAAAGCTGGCGGGAGTATAGTCACCCGCGGGGAAGGATCGTAGGTAGACCAGGTGGTAGGAGTACACTCGCCTCATTGCGCCTCGACCACTCGGACAAAATACGAAAGGTATTGCCATTCCACTGAGCCAAGGCACGGGACGGGCGGATCTTAGAAAGAGCCTCGTACCAAAATGAGCGGTTGGGATCGTACAAAGGAAAACGCAGCCCGAGCTCTAGGTGAACCCTGATGACAATGGTCGCCTCGGCCGAGTGAGGAAACTTTAGAACATCATCCTTCTATAAAACGCCTTTTTGTCCCGACAAGAGCCTGACGTCATAGCCATGAAGATCGAATTCATCTTTCAGCTGTCGGACGAATTGGTCATCCGACAAGTCTCTGGCAGTTCTCTTGTCAGCCCTACATGAAAACGAAGAAGGATTATCAGAAAAGATAGAATCCAGAGCACGATAATCATGCCTAGAAGGGCTCTCCATAACAAACAGAGAGAATCAAGCGGTACACCGTCTTCATCGAGAAAACACATAGCTCACGCACCTTTTTTCCGCCATGGAAGGGGTTGAAGACGCCATGAAAGGCTGGTAGATAAAGCAGGGAGGAGTAAAAATACTACGGAATCGGAAATTTCAGCGGCAACGAGGCGAGAAGACCCGGGACGGTGAAGGAAGAAGGAAGGAAACCTATGGAGAGGATAACTAATGGCGAGGAAAGAAGCGAGAGGAGAACGGAGAGAGAGGAGAAAAAATGGCTAAGGAAAAGTAAAGAGAGAATGAGGTTTAAGATCGGACTTATAAACCTCACTGTAGTAACCGAGGAAGGTAAACCGGTTGCGACAAATAAAGAAAGTGGGGAACGACATGGCGCGAGAACCTGCATGGTGAGGACGTGGGAAGGCGAAGCGGTTTCTTCCCCACGTGTCGATCACACGAGTGGAAGAAGGGGCATAAATGTAGGTGCAAATAATCCCGAGGAGGTGGAACCATCCCAGGCCAAGGGCGCACCAAGAGAAACAAGTACTAGAAGCCTTGAATCATCTCATCGGGCACAGGCGCGAGAAAGAGGAATGGAGACGGCTCGAGAGGTCGACATAAAGGAGAAAAGCTACGATGTGATGCTCATCGAGTTCGAGGATAATTAATGCACTGACATGGTTGGTGAAGAGATAAGAGAAGCTCGGTCGAAGCGAGACTTGGCCAAGAATCTGAAGGGCGACATCGGGTGATGACACCACTCGGCTAGATGATTCGGCTCGAGCAAAAGGAGAGATCGACTGAAGCATCAGCAAGTCGCCCGAGAAGAACATCCAGGAAGCTATACCAGGCTCAACACTGTAATATCGATCTATCACCACCTGCAACTATAAATAGAGATCGTGTAGAAAGGTAAAGGGAGGATTTTTTGGAGAGTAAGAGAGAAAAGTGATAGAGCAGTGTTGAGTGTATTGTGGAGAGAGCATTGTTGAGTGTATTGGATCCTTGTAATCTTGTGTGAAGTAATAAGATCATCCCTTAACCCCCGTGGACGTAGGTAATCATGCCGAACCACGTACATCTTGTGTTCTTCTATGTCTTTTGCTTATTTACTTCTTAGCATACGTCTGAAATCTTTTGGATGTAGTAGTAGGATTTTCTACATCTACAATTTGTATCTGAGTCCGGACGATTTCTATTCGGTCGAACATTTTGTGGTTCAAGAAGAGGGCCTGTTTCAGTTTCATCCATTGGTTTTGATTTGATGAAGTTGTGTGTATAATGATGAAGGAGAGCTCTTCTTGTATATATAAGATATTAACATCCGAAGGGAGGAAATGTATTGGAAAATAGGATAACCAATAGGAACCATTCTAAGTCTTTGTTTATCGAAGTCTTTTAGAAATCATTTATGTATTATTGGTAACACCATATATATACGACTTATTAGAGATAAAGATAAGCAATACACCAAGTCTATCGTGATGTATATGAACTGCCAAAACTCACCACCACCTTATTTGGGTGTTCACACTGTGCCCACATAAACCCAACCCTCAACCCCAGGAGAAATCACATAGGTAAAGTTTAAACATCACCATAGCCTCCTCAGTAATTTTTTGATGTACACGTTGTGTTTTGGCGTGTTCTCGGGGTCAACTTAATTAACCATGTTCTCTACAAACAACAACTCAACAAAATGTTGAAAGGGAGTTAAAAACTGAAAATACGATAGACTGGACCTTAGTTCTTTCTCTGGGGATAACTTAGTAAATTAACAATTCTTCCCAAAATTTTAGAAGGTCCGGTAGAAGAAAGCATGCATATTTGAAAAACAAAAAGTCTTTATAGACGGAGCTGAAAAAACCAGGTGAAAACCGTCACACACAAACCTATCCCTGCACATCTCCCGAGAGGCTAGGCCTACTAGGATCCAGAAATAAGAAAATAGAAGAAAAAAAACTGTGAGAGGCGTTTTTTACCTGATTTTGTTTTCTCGATCTTGCCCCCACTGCGTCACTTAACGGACTAAACCCAAATTTAATCTTTTTTTTTACTCTTTAGTTTTATAGTTTTAGTCACACCACTGCAGATGCTTTTAAAGACTACATTGAGCCAACGTCACCGTTATACAATGGTAAAATCTCGGTTAATGATACTAATGACCATTTTTGTTCTGATATGATGTGAAATGATTGGTTGACTAAGTGGCTTGTGCAAGTGCAATAACATGGGCTTAATTCTTTCTTTGGAGAAAACTTGTCAAAAGTATAATAATGTTCATAATTATTTTATTCCCCAAGAAAATGAATATTTCTTTTTGATTTTTTTTTTGTTGTTCTTTCTTTTCTTCCTTTTTTTTTTTTTTTAGTACTTGTTTTTAATTGATTTTGGGATTTGACTTTGGGTCACATAAAAGTGACCAGCTTTGCGTTTAGGTCACAGGATCGTTATTGACCGTCTTGACCGTTACGTAAATAATTTTGTTTTAGATTAATTTATATTTTGGTAACGGTGTTAGTTTAAAAGTTAGCATGTGAACTGCTTATGTAGCTAAACTTGATGCCATGGGTGAGAAGTAATATCTTTTACCCCATTTAAAATAACAACAAACACGTAGAATTATTGAAACTTGTGATATTGAGGAGAATACAACAAACAAACAAAGATTCAACGATCACGGTGAGTTTTCCGGTGAAAACTCGTCTCGGTATCGATATAGGCTCGCTCCGTGGCCGTTACCGGTAAAAACGCATAAATTTCGGCCGTCTCGGCCGAGATGGACTATCTTGACAACAACAACAACAAAGGCAAAGTAAACAGAGCATCACCGTTAGAGTAAAAGCAACTACAATATATTGCACTATACTTAATAGATCACTACGGAATAAGGGGGAAAGCCACACTTTGTCCTCCACTGACATTCCCTGATCGTTGACCGTCACATTAGCTTTTAATCCTATCAGATATATTTTTGATCTCGGGCTGTCTGAATACCAACTGGAAGCCCTAAATTTTGTATCTAAAGTGATTCCAAACACTTTCATGCTTTCATTTTTAACCTCCATTCCAGCAGCACCCTCCCAGTTTACCCCAAAAGTCTGATTAATATGAAGAACAGCAGGAAAATCCTTTTCTATTACAAATTTCGGTATTGAAATATTTCCAATGGGTAAACTTAAGTGATTACCTTGATAACGAAACGTCATATTAAGAGTTTCACAGTATATCTTCCCCCAAGGATACATATCTATGAATATGAGATCCAAATATACAGAAGTACCGTTGATGACTTGGGTTTCATTTGAAGCTTCATGGAGGATGTGTAGTTTTTCTATATAACATGAGGGTTGGACTACACCTCTCCAAGTCGCGATGATAAGCATGAGGCAACCACCTACTAATAGACTGCTCAGAAGACAACATGCGGCAATACCTTTGTTCCTAGAATTTGTATCTGTATCCGGACGATTTCTATTTGGTACAACATTTTGTGGTTCAAGAAGTGGGCTGGTCTCAGTTTGATCCATTGGTTTTGTTTTGATGAAGTTGTGTGTATAAAGATGAAGAAGAGTTCTCCTCCTATATATAAGAAGATATTAATAAGGGAGGTGAGGTGAGGAAATGTATTGGAAAATAGGCTCTGACACCATATTGCTGGTGACACCATATATACGACTTATTTATTAGAGACAAAGATAATCAATATACCAAGTCCATCGTGATGTATGTAAACTGCCAAAACTCACGACCTTAATTGGGGGTTCACACCTATATGGCTATATCTAAATTATCCTAGATACCTACTATAGGTTGCTCAATACCTATAGAGTATGTCAATTATCTGGATACTAACTAGACATATGTAGCTAGTAGCCTAGTGCTAGTGTTGCCGGTCCTATATTTGGTTCTTTCTCATGTCTCTGGAAAATTCCTTAGATACTGTACATTTGAGTGTTGAGAAAAGTGAGTACGTGATATCTAAAGTTTTTCTTTCTAAATTCGTAGAAGGTCCAGTGGATGAATGAATGTATATTTGAGAATATATAGAGCAAATGTCATGGTTATACAATGGTAAATTTTCAAGTGATGATATTGGTGACGTGAGTTTAAAACTTGTGAGCAAAAAAAATTCAATTATAAAAAAGAAAATTAAAGAAATACATTCAACGTTTTTGGATCCATTTATTAAACCAAAATCACTTGGAGAAGTACAACAAACACATAGAACTATTGAAAACCATGTTTCCAACCACCAACATCAAATGAAAACTAAAAGATGAAGTATTCAAGTCACCATAATCTCCCCTCCTTTAAAACACTAAGTCATATGAGCTCCCACGTCGCACGGTGAGTGTGACACCCCTTCAAATTAAATTAGATAAAAGCTTTTTGTGTGAGCAATTTTGGAGAGGACAAGTGGCGGGATTCAATTGGTCGGAGCATTAAAATTTGAATTACACTCCGTTTACACCATTTATTTAACCGGACTTTAGTAACGCCGTTTGTAAAAAGGTAGGTAGACAATACTTACAGCCGACCACGTGCCTAAATAATTAATTACACTTTGTTTACACCGAATTTTACTTGAGAGCGTTACTTGGCCTTGTTGATGTGGACAATACCTACATCAAACATTAGACCTAAATCTAACGGAGATACCAATATATCATAACAAAGAGAGTTTTATTCTCTTCTTCTTCTTCTTCTTCTTCTTCTTCTTCTCTTTCTTCTCTTCTTCTCTTTTTCATCTCTTTCTCCCTGTAGAATTTAATTCCAAAGGTTTAGATGAATGGAGATTCTTTTTTGTGAGTGATTCATGTAAATATTGAGATCTAGATAAATCTAAGAAGAAGGTGATGAAGAAATAGAAATTAGGGTTTCCTCCTGCCATACTTTTCTTCTCAGACAAACCATGGTTCTTCCTCATGAATCGGTTGAGTTGTTCCATTAATTTGAAAAATGGGTCTCGAGATTTCACATGAAACAAAGGTAAAATCTCTATCTCTTTCCCTACGAATCTCTTTAGGGTTTTCGGATAAGAACTAATTTGATGTTTGAAAAGATTAATTTAAGCTTTCTTTGGGAGTGAATATCGGTTTAGTGTATTTTTTAGGGTTTTGTGAGATTTGATTTGGATTGATTCTCTGTGGGATTTATTCTCAACAACGAAGATAATGATTTCTTACTTAGTTTTTGTTTTATGTTATGAAATTAATTCTTTTAACCCTATTTTTAGTTTTATGTTATGAAGTTAAATTAGTTCTTTGATTTGGGAAGAATTGTGGAATTAATTCTTTTTGGGGGGTTCTGGTAGGTTAAATCGGGTAATGTTGTATTCCTAATGTTTCAAAATATAATGCTAGCTAGGATTGTGAAGTGTGCCTGATGGTTATTTTCAATGATGTTGTAGAAAGTGGTAGTAAGGTTGTCGTTCACTCGGACTTGATGGGATTGATTTTAAGTTTTAATAAAAGAAAATACTAAAGATAAAGAAAATATATATACAAAAATTGTCACAGGATGAAGAGACAGGGAGACGGGGATTTCACTACTTTTCATATTGTTGTGGTTCAGATCATTAACTCTAGACAATATAGCTCAAACAAAAGAAGTTGTGACTCTAATTCCTTGCCAAAAATAGATTTCATAAAACATTATATGTAAGTGGTAAGCATGACGCATCAAAAGTAATTTAAACTAAGCATGCGACATCAGACAAAATAACAAATAATTAATAGAAATCATAAAACAATTAAATCTATGCGAAAAGTCATATGAAGAATTAATTCATTTACCACAATCATGAAAAGTTGCTTCCTCCGTCATCCCAGTGATGGGGTCTAGCTCATCATGTTGGAATCACTCTCAAAATATGATTTTATTGCTCAAAGGTGGTTCACAAATGATGAAATGGGAGAAAAATAATAAAAACCGGGTTTGTAACACTTATATTTGTTACAAACCAGGTATTATTGAAGAACGATAAATAGTAATTGTCGTTGTCACCGTAGCAAATCGACCATTCCATGTCGTCTTATGTTCTTGACAAATCATTGCCTCTGGTAGTCTTTTGTTCTTGATGACACAAATGGTGATTCTGCAACTCGATTTTCCTCGCTCTGTAATGCTCTAAAACTCCCCCAATCTCTCCCTCCTCCATCTTTGAGTTCCTTTACACCATTTTATACTCTCAGAACCCCCAAAATCTTTGTAATAACTCCTAGATATTTTCTTTTATTTTTCATGCATGTTACGGGAATAATTCCCATTTTTATCATTTCTCGTGTTGAAATGATACGACACGCTCTGGGAAATGTTGAATCACGTCTTCTACACATTTCGATTGGAGTCAAAGCACTGAGGCCACAAGCAAACCACAAAAAATCCAGTGAATATCTCTTTTAAACGTGACTTGCTCTGTTTTCTTCTAATCGAGTAACTAGCCAATTTTAGCTGAAGAAATCGACCACACCACGCACATTACGCTCAAACAAGTCCATGCAATAAGTTTCAACGATTGAGTCTCATTAAAACGCCTTGAATTCTCGAACTCTAAACTGCCAGGGAAGAACTCTTTTTTTCCCGCCAAAACTGATTTTGAAATGTTGAATATGGTGTCCCCCTAACCAAACCAGGGGTGCGAATAGCAGGTGCCCAACTGAGGTGCCCCTTAGTAATTGGGTTACCCCTTATCCAAAGTGGGAGTCCGAATAGCAAATGTCCTCCGGGGTGTTAAGCGCAACCTTTCGAGCCGATTTTTCCAAAAATATTTATTTCCAAAAATACCTAAAAA
This sequence comes from Papaver armeniacum, assembly GCA_023531295.1. Taxonomy (NCBI): domain Eukaryota; kingdom Viridiplantae; phylum Streptophyta; class Magnoliopsida; order Ranunculales; family Papaveraceae; genus Papaver; species Papaver armeniacum. The sequence goes on from JAJJWW010019006.1 coordinate 812,479, forward strand.
TACATAAAAACACAATATTAGTACAAAAATCGAGTTCCAACAATACCAACACTGAGGACAATTCAGACACAAAAAATGTGTCTATCAGTGCCCAATCTTTTTGCAGATTCCACTGCCATATCAATTACTGCTCTAATTCCAATAATCTTATTCTTATAAGTTTCTCATCGCAAGGTCCACTTGCTTAGGATTGTGCCCAGGTAACTATTCCGACATGAGAGTGGAATAATTCATCCCAGGAAACCTACATATGTGAATCTTCAGTTTAAATATTGATTTAGCTTTTGGGTACTGAGAAGGTGTTGGTAATAACTTTAGGCTGTAGGTGTCCATCGAATGTATCTCATTACGGCTTAGCTTGAATTTAGCATTTTAATGAATATAAGAAACTAATTTGCTTATTCTATTATTCCATCAAGTAGTTTGGCAGTGTTGTTTATTAACATAATGAAGTGAGAGAGATTTTATATTTGGCAGGAAGACTGTGAGCATCTGATAGCTTGGTACAACATACTAAGAAGTTGCGCAAATTTATGCATCCAACTTGGAACACATATCGGAAGTGGAGGACTTTGAAGGTCTGCATGAATTAAGTTGATGAGAAAGTGCTATTGGTAATACGAGACTAATGGTGCCCGGTAATGTACTAATGGATTTCATGTCAGGGAGTGAGCAAGCCTGCACACACTTTTGTTTTGGTTTCTCATAATGAGAATGGTAATGTATATGCTTTTTCTGTAACCTTTTCTTTTACATTTAAAAATAAGTGGTGCTCAGTATCTGTTTTCAGTACTGCAACTTAGGAACTGACTAATGCATGTTTTTTTTTTTAACTACTGATGCATGTTTGAAGAGCAGCTGAGACTGTTTCTGAATCGGTAAGAAGGAGAATGGATTAATTGAATATGGGGGTTTGAGAGTTCTTGGATTATGATAAGAGTTGGGTTGACCTCGATTTGCAACCAGATAAAGAAATCAAGTAGAATTCAGTCTGGAATTGATGAAGATGTTAGGGTTTGTGATGAAATTTAGGGTTCGGTCTCCACCACAGTAACACGCTAGCACCATAATCGCCGGATTCATTACTACAAAGGCCACCTAAATCACCTCCACCAACAAAACAGGTGATTGATTCCTTATGGTTTTTCGTATTTTTTGTTTTACTAATCTAAAAATTGAATGTTTATTGTTTTCTTTTGATTTTTATTTTTGTTCGGTTGTTGGTTTTCAGTCACCAAGACAAGCTAGAACCTAACCTCTAACAACATCACGAAGGCTTGCAACATCTTCTAATAATGGTGGAAAACATCACCCACCCTCTTCAAATGAAATTTAGAATTGACTTTGGCCCTATTGGCCTACACACAAACTATTTTTTAGCCTTAGAAATTCATCCCATCTTCGAATTTGTCAATAAATCAATTAAATCATCAAACACTTTTTTAGTTTTATTCTTACAGATTAGAGAATGACAGTAACAGGTGAAGGACCGGCGATCTGAATCGATACTGGTGCAACCTATTCATACCAACAAGATCTTCTTGATATCATAGCTACAAATAACACTTCCACTCATTCTTTTGTCAGTATTTTTCTTCTATACTTTCAATGATAGTTTCAGGATTCTATTTACGTGATTCATTACGAGATTTGGTTACTTTAAAGAATAAATTGTTCAGTTTTTTTTGGTTTTTAACAACCATGCTAATTCTACAAGATCGTCTTAATTTTCATACTTTCATAAAATAACATTTTAGAATCTGATTAGGGTCTATGAACTGATTTATCAACATTGAGATATTTTCCTTATAGGTTTAGAATAAGACACTTGCGTATTGAACAACAACATAAGTCATTGCAGTACTGTGATTGATAAATGTGACCTATAATTTGGATATTATATATATGCATAGATGCTAAAGTAATCTCATAATATCGTTTACCGTTTAATATGTGAAATTGAATTCTAATCTTATTGAATGCTTCAGTTGCCGTACAAATTGTTTTTGGTTGGGTTTTGTTGTTTGAATTTGATGGGTTTACCTAAACATCTTCTATTGAGGAATGAAATTAGAGCTAGCTTTTAGTGGTGGCATGGCACGAAATGCAATCAGTACAAGCGTAGGATCTGCTATCTACTCTGTTGAAACTAAAGAAATTAGGTACGTCAGGATCTTTTATGTTGTCATCTCTTGGTCTAAAATGGTACTATGATACGAAATGGTTAGTCTTCAAAATTACCTATATTAGTCGTAATCACCGGAGTGTACTAAAGTTTCTAAGATGATTTAAGTGGGAAAATGGAGGCATTGTTAGATCCTATAAATTTCCAATTCATCCACAACACGACGATCCTCGGTGTTGGGGACTTTTTGCTTTTATAATAGTTTGTCTAAAAATGGTAGTTTAGTATGACTAAGACATGCTTATTTTAAAATTAGGTAGATGCCAGATGGGTCTCCCATGATTAGTGAATTCAGCATGACTTCTATAGGTCTTCTCCTACCAAGAGATTGTACGTGCGTTTATATATGTCTGCTCCTACCGAAGCGGAGTTATTAAGTTTATATACCATATTATCTTGATTGACATGAACTTAGTATGCAAATTTGTATGCATATTATGAGGTATTACAGATATAATTTGATGTTCTGTTTTTGCAATATATTGTCACCAAGTTGCCTTTTTCGTCTATTAATATTTATCTCATGACATTTTCGGTTTATAGGTTTGGAAATCTGTTAAGAACATGCAGAGGATGTGTGGCAGGCTACCCACCGCATCCAGATTATAAATTTACATAAAGTACTGGTGAAGAAAATATATCGCTTGATTCACGTGTATGTGTTAGAGGTAGTGTTATCATTTATTTCGCCATGTGGGACTGTTTTGGCTGGACCAAAATTACGGTGAAAGAGCTTTTATATCCAGCGAAGAAAACAAAAAGATAGTCTATAACTTGAAGTTTCAAAGTTCAACGCTACATCCTACATCCTTTTCGATATGTCTCCAATTGATCCACCATATATATGTTTGTATTAAAAAGTTTTTTTTTTTTTTTTTTTGTTTGTTAAGTGTTGTTTCTGGATGAACCTTTAAAAAGGGATTTAAGAAAATAAATAACAAGTCATAAGGTCTATACTGCACATGTCGGGTGCGAAAATATACATGGTTCACATGGGAATATAAAGATTACAAATAACATATAAAAAGTGCATGAGCAAAAGAGAAATAATGCGGTCCATATTTGTGTTCTACCGAGTTAACTCAGTAATTTAGATCCCTCGGACGATTCAAACCATATGACTCGGTACTTGACTAAGGTCCCATTGACTGTTAGTGACGCAGGTGTTCCGGTGATATTCCGGCAACCCAATTTTGTGCAGAAACTTAGTGATAACAAATCAAAAATGCATCGGGGCGAGGCGAAGCCGAGCCATACCAAGTAAAAAATGTTAGCGATGGGTGGGGAGAAGCTGAGCCACACCAAATCAAAAAAATGCATCGCGACGGGACAAGGAGACACCAAATCAAAAATGCATCGGGACGGGGGCCAGGCGAAGCCAAGCGACACCAAATCAAAAATGCATCGGGACGGGGATGAGGAGAAGCCGAGCCACACCAAATACGACAGGACGAGGCTAAGCCGAGCCGCACCAAATAAAAAATGCATCGCGACGAGGCGAAGTAAAGTCCTGCGACACCAAATCAAAAATGCACGACGGGACGAGCTGAAGCCCCATCACACCAAACCAAAAATATGGTTAAAAGGAGAAAATCGATGAATGGTTTTCGAGTCCGCCCGGTGCGTAGCACGGGGACAAAATCTAGTAATAATAAAAAAAAATTAAGTGCGGAATATTCGTACTCACTACCGAGTAAAGGATAGCTAGACCTGTCCCTCTTTTCCATATCCCCTCATGTCCCACCAACCAAGGCATGACATGTGTCTCAAAATTGCTCAAAAAATTTAGACTGTTATGAGAGTTAACGGAATCATTATCAGGAGAGAAATTTCTTTTTTTATTGTTCTTAATTCTGAAAAAAAAAAAGAATTATGAGCGATCACCACCATTATTTGCAGGGACGTACCCAAAAAATTTCATTGGGCAGGGCTGCATGCAAGTTCTCGCAAGGTGGCCGAAGGCCGCCAAAATTTTCTTTTTGCCGCATGTTTATAATAGTGAATATAGTTGGGCGACATAGATCAGTAAAAGACATAACCAAATTGAAGTCCATAAATATTGGAAAGAACTATCCCCAGTCTCACGACCAACATCAAATTCTCGATTGACAAGCTAAAAACAAAACTGAAAATCGAATGATCATCAAAGTTTAAGTTGTGCATTAATTACAATCTTTCTAAAACAACAAAATTTTAATTTAACACATATAATTTCATATCTGGGCTTATTCACTGATAATTAGGGGTGAGCATGGGCCGGCATGGACCGGTTTTCACCTCATTCGCATCCAATCCAATACACTGCGGAATTCAAATTTGGAATCCGCATCCAATGAATGCACGGATGAACGAATTGGGTGCGGATAGTTAAAATCTATAATGAAATTAAAGTCAATATAGATGATTTCTTATAGAACCTACACATTTTATGTATGTATATAAATATAGAAGTGTCATAGACGCCACTCCAAGCAAACACCTTAAAAATTCAAAAACTATCCGTATATTTTCTAGAAACTATATAAATGCACTTAATCTAACGGGTATGGATGTCCAACGGATTTTCAAGGTTGCATCCGGGTCCAATCCGTAATCCGTTGGATTTCAAAAATCCCATCCGCGTCCAATCCATTAGCGAACGGTTCGGGTATTCATCCGCACAAATGCGATTGGTCCCGGTTAAATCCGCGGATTACGGGTAAAATGCTCACCCCAATGATAACGTAAATTTGGCATGTGCTTAATATGGCTGGGCTATTTTACATTTAGCTACTGGGCTAATAGTAAAATTCCATCTAATGTATATACTGAATTTTTTTGTAACCAAATTAAGGGACGGGCTATAGCCCGGGTTAGCCCCTTGCTAGGCCCGTCCCTGATTTTTTGATGATTAAAGAAAAGTAAAAATCTACATGATCAAAGAAAATAAAATATCTTCAAACTTCTTGTGTATCTTCCCATTTATTAATCTAATTATAAAAATTGATTCTATATATATATATATAGTTCCTCGTTCGGTGATTCAACGATGTAAAATTGACATAAAGTTGATCATTTTTATTGGGTAAATATTGGTAAAGGTTATTTGAAAAAAAGGTTCTGATTTTCGATCTAATCACCATCAATTCAGGGGCAACACCCTTCAACTAATACACAAACACCTTGTATGCCCAAACAGTTTTTTTTTTTTTGCCTAAACAAAATCGGAAAAAACGAGTTCAGATCAAATTTAAATATTGTTGTTCACTCATTAAATATAAATACCGGTCATATATATCCATTGTAATAGATTTCTAACTTGATAGATATTTTGGGTAGACATATCTCAAACCAGTTTGAATATAGACCCAAGTTCTATACAAATCAAAGCACCTGGTATAACACTTTGAATACAGACCCAATTTCTATACAAATTAAAGCACTTGGTATAACACTATATGAGCTTAACCAGAAGATGAGGAATGAAGTTCAATGGAGACATTAGTGAGAGAAAGAATATAAAGAATGTGAAATAGAAATATAGAATGAATATGATTAAAAAGCAAAAAAATCATGAATACGATGGTAGTACAACTTAACGTCTGTAGAAAGTACTCCCTCCGTACCACTTATATATGCGGAATATTGCATTTTCCTTGTACCATTAGATAGGCGGAGTGGAAATTTCAAGATGGATTTTAACCACTTTACCCGTATTTATGTTGCTTGGAAGTGAGACCAAGTTGGAGCAGGCGTTCAAACTTTTGGACCGACTTTCAATGGAAGAGGCTGATTGAGGTCATCCGTTGCCCGGAAGGAGCATGGATGAAATTGCAGCACGGAGAGAGGCGGACGCTGAGGATGATATCATGTGGGAACAAATATTCGCAGCTGTTGCAGCGGGTGTTGCTGCCGATGTCGGTGAGTTGCAGCGGTTGCTGCTGAAGATGCTGCTACCCATGCTCCTGATGCTGGTGTTCTATGATACTGATGCTATCTTTTACATATTATAAGTTCATGTTTTAAGTTTTTAATACTTTGGGTGGTTTAAGTTTTAAGTTTTTAACACTTTTTTGGAAGGTTTTATGTTTATTTCTTGAATGATCATGGTTTGAACTTAAATGCAGTTAAAGTGTTTTCATTATAATTATTTGTATATTGGGTTTATCGTAAAACAAGTTTATGCATGTTCAAAATTCTTTTTTGCAAATACAGGCAAACAATCGGGCTATACGACTTCTGACATAAACTGATTGTCTAGGTTCCATCATGGAATCGGTTTATGTGGGGTTCAGTATAATCTGATTGTTCAAGCCTTAGAAACGTTGTTTTTCTGTATCTTTTTCTAAAGAGAATCGGATTACATGTGCATATATATAAACCGATTAATGTCGTTGAAAATTCAAATTTTTTACACGCGCTTGTTTTGGCGTAAAAACTGATTCTGTTATTTTTGGTAAATTTGGGTGTGTTGATGAGAAACGAATTCAAACCCTAAACAAATGCCTTTTGCATGGGAGTACTTTTAGATTCGAGAGATCAATCTGTAAGACTCTAGCCTAAACCAAGAAATGGTCGTTCCAGATTCAATTCGGTCACATGGTGAAGGAGAAGGGTTGATCTTAGGGAGGGAAGCGAAGAAGGTGTTTGAGATCAAAATGTTGAATTATGAAGGTGTGGCTGTTTTATGACTTGTATCAGAATATGGTTTCTGGATACTTGTGTTGATAACACTTGTCCCATTTTGAAATAGGTTGAAAACCTATTTATTCAAGTCATTGAGCGCACCCTGATCTCATAGGAAGTGGAGGAAGTTAAGTAGTGGAGAAGTGGAGTTGTGCGGAAAATGGTGATCATCGTGTTTCCGTTATGAGGGAAGACTGTTCACACTTTCACCCACTACTCTCATTATTGTTAGCCGTCCGTCCTTTCCTGACACTTTCTCGTAATGAGCGCGTTGCACGCCGCACGCTGTAAGACCCCAGACCAATACCCCAGTGAGCATCCCCCAGTTTGTGACACGTTTGATGTCTCGAGACTCGCCGCTAAAATAAGTTATTTTTGAAATCAATATTTGTATAAAATCGCTTATAATCGATGTATATAAAGCATCGCTTTCAAACAAGCTGAAAAATAATCGATGTGCAGGAAGCATCGTTGCTTTAGAGATCGATTGAATCAGACGCGAATTGAGCGTCTTAAAAAAGTAGCACGACCGGCCACCTTTGGGTGATCGTTTGAGGACCCTATGGGATAGCTATCACTTGGTCGATCGCTCCCTGTGGAGTAGGGGTGGCCGGTAATCGCAATGCTACCCTATTGGTTTTCTGAAAATAAATCTACACCATCCAACTAGGATGGCGAAGTTGGATGAACGAGATGATTTGCGACAGTTACATATTGTCGTTGATGTAATTTAGGGTTTAGAGCGCGCGGCCAACCCTCTTTTAGGCGGCGATTCAAGGCATCGAGCGTTAATTCGAGCAGGTCGATCGATCATGTGCAAAGGTGGGTTGCGTTGATCATGTTGATGCCTTCGGGGCGGGTATAGAATTGGATCTAAACCACTCGATCTGGCCAGCAAAGATGGATGGTTGTGATTAATTTGCGATAGTAGCGTGTTTCCGCAAAGCAATTTTAGGGTTTTCAAACACCGCATTCACCCTACTTTTGGCAAGTGATTTGATGTGCTATGGTCTTGCTATGAGCAAGTCGATCGACCGAGGGTGGAGTTGGGTCGACGGTGAACACGTTAGTACTTCTTTAATCATTCGAAGGAAGATTTAAGTCGTCCAACCAGGCTAGCTAAGTTGGACGGTCGTGATGTTTCTGAGACCGTTTTGGCCGGTCTTAGCTCGTTTGAGCTCAATTTTTCAACAGCGCGATCACCCAGGTTAGGGTTAGCGTTCGATGGCGTTGCGAGTGTGCTAGATGGAATCCGATAAGTCGGGGTATTAGTGGGCCCGTCGGTGGTCATCATGATGATCGCCTAGTTTCGCTAGGAGTAGGCTAGGCCTATTGAATTGTGCGGCCAAATCGTGTGGCCATGATCGTTTCTTAAGACATATGGACAGTCTAGATTTTCCTTAAGGAATTAAAGCGTGTTCGATCGCGCTAACTTTTAATTAAGAAGTGTGTGAACACGCTGATTTCTTTGTCAGAGGGTGGTGTAGCCTATGTGAGTGTTTTCATGCAGGTCTCAATACTGACACTTCGGGAGATTCATGTTACTCCGCTGCGAGTGAACATTAATCGTCATGGCATGCCAATATTGAGAGTTCAGCTGAGAACATAGCATAGGAAAACACTAGGAAGGTCATGCATTAGTGAATAATGCAATAGGTTAAAGTTTACAGAATATCAGGGGTTGTTGCTTCACGCACCATTCTGAATAAACTTCATAAATATGTTTAATTGCTCAATACATATGTAACTAAAGAGGTCTGGACACTCATTACTTTTAAATGACCTTTATTCCTTTGCAGGATGACAACGCATTAAATACAGGGTTTTACAATTTTGACCCTGAACTAAAAACCACCATCAATATTAAGTCCCCTGCTTAGCACGTAATAGTGACGTTATTGCGGGGTAAGCACTAGATGGTGATAGTTAAAGAAATTCACGAGAAGTTTGGTGTACATTACCAGGATAGGGGCTGGCTCGACCCTTGAGTATGATACGTCTTGTCTTAGTGCACGTCAGTTGTTTTTCGGGTGGATAAGTATTTACTTGATCGTTATCCCGCATCTACAGCCTTTATATGTGGCAAGTAGAGACTCCTCTTCTTCCCGGAACCTTGCTGTCTTGCGGAATATAAAGCAAACTCCTGATCCTTTATCTCCGCGTTGATCATCACATAGTTTCTTCATTTTTCATTCCAGTCATCATAGAGTTGCATCCTTCTTTGCTCCAGGTATTTCTTCATACCTTCATGTGGTCTGATTTGATTTCTCTTATCACGTAGGTTGTTGATACAATCACGATATCTTTTTGCAGTATATGATGGAAACTGCTAGTGATGATTATTCTTCTACTTCTCCAGGGAAGATCTTTGAAGTCGACAAACCCAGGGCTAGCGCGTTCGAGGAGGTTATGGCCAAAATAAATTCTCCGTTCCGTGAAGTCGGTCGTGCCATACAGGGTATGTCTCTTGAGCACTTACGCATAGTTCGAGGGCGTGTTCAAGCTTTCTTGGCTTTGGTCGACATGGAGGATAAATGAAGGTACGACGAAGCGCCTCAGCCGACGAGCGCGAGAGCTGAAATGTTTGAAGCTCGGCTAAAGCGACGAAGGATCAAGCATAAGCGACCTCCCAGTGAAAACAAGCACGATTACCATATCCACAATGGCATCATCATTCTCGACTCTGATGTTGACGAACCTGAACACCCAAAGGCTGTTGGAGCAGTTTCCGAGAAATGTTCGAAGTGTCTTCCGGAGAGAATGGTAAAACAATTCCCGAAAGGGATGTTGATGCAGCTCCTGAATGAGAAGTTGTGGCAGCTCCTGGGGAGGATGTGGCGGCGGCTTGCAAATAAGATGCTGAAACAGTGTTCAAAAGGGAGGTCGAAGCGTCTTCTGGAGAGGACGTGGTAGCACCTTGTGACGAAGGTGTTGAAGTAGCTTCCAATGACAGTTCTGGTGAAGGCACCGTTGATCTTGCTAGTGACTAAATTTCCCTTTTATTACTTTTATTCGTATATGAGCACTTTTTCATAGTTTGTAGTCATTTTTTTCTTATACTCAGTGGTTGAGCCTAAATTTCATTAAATGATGGTTCTTTTATTCACGACATCTTGAGACTCTAGCTGTAGCGCCCCCAGCAGGATTACAATAGAATCTCTCCATCCCATTGAGTCGTGCAGTCAATGAGAACGCGACACACATATAAGCGGTGATGCATTTTTACGTGATCGTACACTGCCTCCGTGACAATTGCATGTAACCCTAAAAGTAACGAAAGGATGCAATAATGGAAACTAAAGATTGGCCACAAACTTGTCTACCTCCAATTGATGGCGTGTTGTAGTCCACGTAATGATGTGGTGATCGAGAAACCGCCTTATCGTTGAGATATATGTTGTTCCTCAGAGTACGAAGCGCTTGCCCTAATAATCATATGATTCCCTTTCCCCTTTCTTTCCGCATCTATTCCTCAGTGTTTCTATGAGATGTCTCTTTTTAGGGTTTTGTCTTTCTAGTTTGAACTGATGGGTAATGATGAGGGTTTAGGGTTGCTCAAGACTTTGTGTCATGATTCATGAGTAAAGAGATCTCTAAAAGGAAACAATACTTTGATTAACTGGCAAATTGAAACCCTAATTATGAATGCAAGCAGTGCAATCATTTTGGAGGAATTACAAATATTGCATGAAAAGGGAAATTGCGGGGAAAAATATTAAAGAGAAAGCTGGAGGAAAAAGTAGCACAGCGTTTTAGGTATTGAAAGACTTGAGCCATCATGAGTGAATTATCACACCTTCCAGTTCGTCTGCATTGATGAGCGTGCAGTAACCCCCTAAGACAACGTCTGCCACTAGGTATGGATCATCTTTTCCTTTTGTATGTGAATCGGTATGAGCGGTAACTTTCACTACCATATCTCCAATCTGAAACGGGTTTGGGTGTTGGACAGCTACTTGACTCTCAGACTCATTATCTTTGATTAAGACAACTTCTAGATTTTTAATGAAACATTCAAAAGGCCCAGAACCCCATTCACATCTCCTAGTGCGGCTGGTGGTGTGATCCGGTCAAGCCCCGGCCCTTGACGGAAGGTGGAATGACTGATTGTAGAAATGGTTGTTCAATAAGACTTACTTGGGTTCAGAATCTTCGAATGTACGTCGATGGGCTCTCTCCAGGTAGCTGCGTCACATTAGCAAGTTGTCGATACGGCAACAAATAATCTTCGGGGTTGGACAGTTGTTGGAAATCCTTTCAGGTATAGACACTGGCAAAGGACACACTCCTAACTTTGATTTGTCGTCATGCACCCACGAGCGCCCCAGAACCATATCATAATTCAGGTATTATTTCACAATATGAAATTTACCGGGTGTTAGAGCGTCCCCCACCTTGATTTCGAGGTCGATGTGCCTGTAAGCGTCTCTAGACTCTCATTTTGGGCTTTTGATTATGGTTGGACAGAGAATGGCTTCCTGTTTTGGAATCGTTGCGGCTCTCAGAGTCTTGATAGTGACAACGTTGAAGTCTGAGGCCGCATCAATCAATGCGCTGTCGAACTCGACGCCCTTCAGGTGGGCAGTGGTCAGCAGTCCCCAGTTACATTTTCTAGCAGTGCCTTCTAAGAGAGGTTGGGGTTTAGGAGTAGTTTCCCCAACTGAAAGCAGACGCTTGCCTGACACAATGCGATTGAGAGCTGCAAATATATCTTAATGTTGTGCCTTGGAAAAATAAAGAATTTCACATACACGCTCCATCATGGATTGCACGGTTTTGTGATCAGAGTCCCCAGAAAGTGCGCAACTTCTGACTGGGAGAGGGTCTCTGTGAACTCCCTAAGTGCCTATTTAAAGTTCCCCCACATCTATTTTTTCTTTGTAAATGCGTTTCAACTTGTTGCATTCATTGGTGGGATGATTGACGAACCTGTGGTAACGGCAATATTTTGGATTTGCCATCTCTTCCTCAGTTGGTGGGCGTCTGACAAGAGGTAGTTTGATGGCATCATCCTGAATCCATGCTTCGAGGAGATCAATTACTTCCTCTATTGGGAACGGGAAGTCTGGAGCACAATCTTCAACTTCTTGTTTTGCGCGGGCGTTTTAGCGGTGCCTTAAAAGTGGTGGAGAAATTGCTGATGCTGGTGCTACACGTTTGGGCTGTTGTTCCACCGCTGGAGCTTTTATCTTTCCTCCTTCACCCAGTACACTTATAGAGGGTCCATCATTGCATTGTTTATTGATGAGACGTTTGCTTCCTCGAGTCTCACGTGTATCTTCGTTTCTGGCGGATCTGGTCCTCTTCAGTAATGTCGGTACTGTCGTGGTCGAGCGTTTAGCGGATTCATGAAGTTCAGAAAAAGTTTGGAAACGCAAGTTCTCCAGTAGCGCGCAATAGATGGGCACCATGCCGTTGATGCATGACTCTACCAACTGTTGTTCAGTCACGTTTGGATCGTGACAATCCAGCGCCTGAATCCTGTATCTATTGACATGATCATTTGGATGCTCGTTGTTTCGTTGGAACATTCTCCCCAAGTCTGAAAATGTGATTTGCTCGGATACGAAGAAATACTTCTTGTAGAAAGCGGTTACCATCTCACACCAGTTGGATATGTTGTTTGGTGCGATGTTGTTGTACCAGATGTACGCCCTCCCGGTAAGTGACTTCGAGAACTCTTTCAGGCGGAGGACATGGTTTTATTCGTGCTCTCCTAATGACTCCAGAAAACGAGAGATGTGTTCACGAGCATTACCAGTACCATCATAAAGGGAAAATTGAGGAGAAGAGTATCCTCTCGGGAGAGGAACTCTTTGCAAATCATGAGGATAAGGAGGTTGATGCTGATGCAGGTCTACCGGGTTTTCCTTGCCTCGATTTTGGAGAAGTCGTTCTAGATCCTCACGCGTGATGAAATTGGATGGCTGATTCCTTTCTCTTGAGCGCTCAGGAGCAACACGAACTTCATCATCTATGAATGAACGCCATGTTGAAGTGCTTGCGCCAAGAGTGTTGAAAGTACTCCTTATTTGGTCTATGGGCTGACGCGGCTCTTGTGGTAGTCGTTCTGTTAGCGTCTTGAGGAAAGTGAGTACCTTTTCTGAGTTGTAGCCATGTCCGTCTGAGCCTTAGCGAGAAATTCTTGTCTTTCCATTAAATCGACAATGGTAATAGGGGTTTGGCCTCTTCTGGCTCCTCCGGTATCTCGTCCTGATGGGGAAGTGGCAGTAGCTCTAGTAACAACCAGGGGTGTTACGCTCGAAGAAACATTGGGGGTGGCAGCAGCGGCTCTAGCTCTTGTGATTGGAGTTGTCACGCCTAAGGGAATGTTTCTTGCGCTTAAGGGAATGTTTCTTGTGGTCGCCAGCTATTTTGGGGTAAAAACTGATTCTGCTGTTTTTGGTAAATTTGGGTGTGTTGATGAGAAACGAATTCAAATCCTAACAAATGCACGGCACGGGAGTACTTTTAGATTTGAGAGATCAATCTGTAAGACTCTGGCCTAAACCAAGAAATGGTCATTCCAGATTCAATTCGGTCACAAGGTGAAGGAGAAGGGTTGATCATATGGAGGGAAGCAAAGAAGGTGTTTGAGATCAGAATGTTGAATTATGAAGCGGTGGCTGTTTTATGACTTGTATCAGAATATGGTTTCTGGTCGTACTTGTGTTGATAACACTTGTCCCCTTTTGAAATAGGTTGAAAACCTATTTATACAAGTCATTGAGCGTACCCTGATCTCATAGGAATTAGAGGAAGTTAATTAGTGGAGAAGTGGAGTTGTGCAGAAAGTGGTGATCACCGTGTTTCTGTTTATGAGGGAAGACTGGTCACACTTTCACCCACTACTCTCATTACTGTTAACCGTTCGTCCTTTCCTGACACTTTCTCGTAATGAGCGCGTTGCACGCCGCACGCTGTAAGCCGCCAGACCAATACCCCAGTGAGCATCCCCAAGTTTGTGACACGTTTGATGTCTCGAGTGAATGGGTCAAGTCATGAGATTCACCGCTAAAATCAGCACATAGTGCTTTTCGGTTAAATAATAAGTTATTTGTGAAATCAATATTTGTGCCACTTTTTCTGAAACGGGGCGAAAGTATCACTTTTTCTGAAACGGGGCTAAAGTATCACTTTTTCTGAAACGGAGCGAAAGTGTCACTTTTTCTGACACAACGAAAGTGTCACTTTTTCTTAAAGCGAAAGTATCACTTTTTCTGAAACAAGGCGAAAGTATCATTTTTTCTGAAACGGAGCGAAAGTATCCCTTTTATGAAACAAGACGAAAGTATCATTTTTTCTGAAACGGGGTGAAAATATAACTTTTTCAATTTTGCCTATTCTAGTCAAAAATAAAACTATGAAAGTATCCACTTTTCTGAAACAGATATAGTATATGCCTAAAATATCATTCCAACAAAAAAAGAAAGATGCATAACGAATTATGGAGCTACTACAAAGATTGTATTACAATTTATACCGTCGTATTTTGGTTCATGCATCCACTAATTTGGTTATGCCTCAAAAATAATATTCCAAGGATGTATAACGCGTTTTGCAACGTTGTTTCGTTGTTTTTTCTCGGTCGGCCCTCCCCATCGTGACAGCGGTGTTTTAATATCCTCTCAAGTGTGTTTATAACATCAAATTGCAAACAACCCTCCCCACCGTGGCAGCGGTGTTCTAGTATCTTCTCAAGTGTGTTTATAACAACAAATTGCAGACAACTAGTGGATATAATCAACAGCAGAGATACAATTGACAAGACTACTTCAATTCTTGCAGAACTTCCACGAACAAAAGTAAAAATTCATTAAAGGGAAACACAATTCAGCAGCCGACTCAATGATTAAAAAACGAGGATTAAAAGGTTATAACATATTTCTGATCGTTTAAAAAATAAAAAACATATTTCAGCAAGTTAGAAAGGAGTAAACTAAAAGAAGCTTCAAAACAGAGAAAAATTCCCCAAGTCCAAAAGTCAGAGAAGCACAAATTAAGTTGGTGGCTTCCTTGTACATGGATTACACTAACACCACTCCCACAACCAAGAAAATTTAAAAACTAACCTGGATCTAAGTAAAGGTTAAAAGAATTACCTAGTAGAGTATTAAGGAAGTAAAACCCACTCTTGGGATCTAGTCCGAGAACAAACTAGGTCCGAGGAAGCCGTGGTGGCGATTTTAGGTTAAGGAGAGGACAGGAGGGAGGCCGCAGAGCAGAAAAATAAATCGTGGTATTTCTTCGACTACTTCTCTACTCTACTTATATGTCAAACAAATAGTGAGCACGTGCATTGCACGTCAGTCATGTTATTTTCCTACTCTGCAAATAATTTGGTGGAAAATGGGCTATCAGAGACACTATGATACGACACAAACAAAATATTGCGATCTAACCACGTATGAAAAGTGTCGTTGACTAAAGTCAAAATGACGTTGCTGAATGAATTTAGTTGACTTATACGACGACACTTTGGTAGTAATGATTCTAAAATTTAGTTTTATCCTCCTTTTCTAATATAGCGCCATGTGTCCTTAATAATCTTTTTTTATCTTTTTTTTCTTTATCAAAAAAATCGAATAATCTTATCTTTATTCTTTGCTTTTATCGTTACTCTCATTCTCTCTCTCTCCTTATCCCTCACCTTGTGTTACATCCTTTCCTTTGAGATCCAGAAAGAATTCTCATACTCGAGCTATTCCTTCCTTTCTTCTCCTTATTTGGTTCTCCTCTCCAGATGGAACCCTACTTTGTCAAATCTTCTCATCTTCATCTCTCTATTAAGAACCAGAAAGAATTTTTTTTTTTATTTTTGATCTCTCCGGATCCATTTGCTAGTTACCGAAACAGATTCAAATGAACCTAAAAACACCACCATGAACCAGAAAGGAAAACTCTCTTGTGCTAAATCATTTCTTTGAAACCCTTACCTTACACAAAAAAAACCCATTTTCAATTGTTATGTAACCAATTTCATGTTGAAAGAAACCCAATTTCTTTATTTCTTCACCAATTCCTTTTCATGCTAGCTATTAGGAGTTTGATTTTATTCTAACTGTATCAGGTATAAGTTAGGGTTTGCAATTTTACCCCGTTTTTCAAGTTAGGTTTGATTTTGTTGTCAGGGTTCTAATTATTATTCGTTTTTTTTTTATTGTAGCAATTGCTAGAAGAACATTCAACATCTTCAGTTGCATTTTTTTGAAGATCTTCATCCTTCAGGTATAACTTCTCCCTTGCTTTTACATTTTTCAATTGGATTTGATGTTAATGAAATTGTTTGAAATCGTTTGGTGCTACTCTTGTGTTAATGAAGTAATTAGAAGTCATCCATAATTTTTGTCAAACAAAATTAGGTCTTCTCAATTATTCTGATATTGGATTTTGAATCTGTAATTCTTGTCCCACAGAATTGTATGAGTTATGTTGTATTTTATGATTCTGTTAATGGGTTTGATTTGTTAGTTTAGTAAGCTTGTCTTGATAATTTTTGATTTTGTATGAACATTTTTTGTTGCAGGGAATTATGATGAAAGAAAATGAGGAACCACTGTTGGTGGTAAATGGGTGTTTAAATTGAAGAAAGAGTTGGCTGTAGAGGTTGTATTGACTGAACTGGTGGCGGTGAATGGGTGCTTGGAGGGAATCAATGAGTTCAATAAAGCTTTGGTGGTGCTGGTAACTAGCTCGCTGCTAGTGGTGGAGGTTGTATGGAGTGAACTTGTGGTGGTGAATGGGTGTTTGGAGTTTGTATGGGCTGAACTGACAATTGCTATGTCAAAATTTATTGGCCTATCAATTGTGACTGAAACTTGAGAATCTTGAAAATTTTGACTGAACCTTACATAGTAATTGTGAGTGGAAATGGAATTAGAACTGTACTAATGAGTTTGATTCCTGTTTTTTTAGCTCATAATAGATTATGTTTCATGGGTATGACCTAAGGTTTAAGTGAGTTGAAACTTGAGCGAGTTGAAGTGGCTATATATACGTGATTTGACAATTATTGCTATTACATATCTTTGTGGAAACTTGTTCTTTGAAACTCGAAAGAAATCTTACAAAGGGATATTTTGGTAAAGTAAACGTTGGTCATCGAGATTTTGCTGGAACTGGGACTCCTAGTCATACATTTTTAGAGGTAATAAAACCTGCACACACATGGTTGGATTGTTTTAACTATAAGTGTTGTTGATGTTATTGTTTTGAATCCATTTTGTTTGGATTTTTTGCATTTGGATTTTAATTTTGTGTTTAAAAATCTAGGATGCTGTTATAGACCGCCATATGAGTGGAAACTGGCAAAGTCTGCTCGGTAAGGATCTCAGTTTTTGAAGTTTGTGGATTCTCTGCCAAGGCTTCCATTAATTCTATGTGTTTGTTTAGGGTTAGGATCTCAAGCGCATGATGGGTTTGATTCTCTGCTAGCATTTGCAAGCAATTTAGACATTTCTGCGACTAGAAAAATAGCATATGGAGTATAACGTAAGTGGACGGGAAAAAGATTAAAGTTCCAAGAACCAAAGTTGTCAGGATCGAGTATTAAATGAGTTTTAAGTTATGGATTATGTCAGAGAGTTTATATATAAAATGATTTTCTTTAAATTTCAAAGCATGATTCAAGAATTGTTTCTAAACTTCTAATCGGTTCATGTAAGGTTATGAATATGGAGTTGTGGTACCTCATTTTTATAAGCTGACGCCGATTTATGGAAATTGTATTTGATTTCTTTTAGATGTTTTAATAAGAAAATGTCTAGGGTTGTTATTTATTTGTTTGTTTTGTGGGTATCCAGTATAAGAAATGATGAAAGTTTTCTTGGACCTTGTCGTAGCGATGACAAGGTGTTTTACATTCCTTGTTTCTACCTGGTTGTATAATTTCTAAAATAGGTGCATGGATCCTTTTAAACTTTGCAAGTGTGTTTGATTTATAATGATGGATGTTATAAGTTGGTCTTGGTTAATTTTTATTTTTTATGTTCACATCCTAATGATTTCGACTTGCATTCTTGTGTTTATAGTGTTAAAGGAAGGTGTCGAAGAGGAAAGATGCACAAAAAGTTTACGACGGTGTGTTTCTTTATCTCTTTCAAGCCAGTGAAACAGATTAGCATACCAAAATTAGTGTAAGTTCATATATCGCTTGTTGGTATTGAGAGATCCATCTTAATTTGCTAAGGAACCACATATCTGTATGACTGTGTTGCCAGTAGTTTAATTGATGTTATAGCTGTGGAGTATTTTGGCTTATAGATTCTTATGTTTGTTCATGTTATGTCAGTCTTCGTTTTTCAGTCGTCGACCATCATTTCTTGAGTTGGATTTCACATAGCTAGTCTCCGTATTCACTGGACTCTGACCTTGGCGAAGTTCCATTTGTCATAGATGCTAAGGACCTTCAATAAAGATCCAAAGATTATTCTTTCTCGTTAAAGAATGATTAATCCTACAATTATATTTAACCCTTAATGTTATATAGACTGCCACCATGCTTGCTTCCTAAATTTAGTAGCAATTCTCTTGACTACATTATTCAACATAAAAGTGTTGTAGTGTTGGAGTTATATCCGGACCAAAGTATGTACAAACAGATAAATAACCCTAACTGATGGGTTTCCTTTTTGAACACTTGGTTTTCTTTTTAAACTATTAGAGTTATAATAGTTTCTTTTTGATTCAAATTATACTTGTTTGGTTATTGAACTTAACATGTATTTAGTTTTGCATTTGTTCCTTCAGCCGGGAAGTGTTCAAATTTATTGGATGTCCAGCCGTGGTAATAGGGTTGACAAGTCAGATAAGGCAAAACTTGAGGATACTGTGAGGAGTGGGCAAAGCGAATGCCTTACATGGGGAGTGCGTAGGTAACACTACCAAGCTTTGTTGCAGTCATGTATCCAGAGCTGCTAAGTATGTTGTCAATATATGTTTTTAAACTAGTTGATTATTGATGGAGCATGTAGGCTTCAGTGTTGGTAGAGACAATTTCTGGCCATAATTAGTATCTAATCCAGTCAGTCTCTTAATTGCTCATTGTGTTTTCTAAGCAGATGAATGGTATCGATGAGTCTGCACTAGATTATGAATCCTTCTCTTTTTCAGGGAGAATTTGCTACTCAGAATTTTCATTTATCAAATTTATTTAACACTACTAGGGTCTTATTAAATCAGTTCAAGAAATCATTGGTTTGAAATGGTTAATATTTAAATTGTTTGTAATGTAATTTTTCTTGTGAATTTTGTTTTTGCAGTAGAATCACCCTCCACTTGAGTTGAGAAGTGCTATATATGTTCGCGTCAAGGTAATAAATACAGATTTTGGTTTCGAAATACACACACAATCAAATTACTTGGTAATACCTAGGAGAGTACCTCATTGCCCCTTCTATAGTGCCACACACTACTACTGACCAAGGTAACTGAATATACCTAGGTCCTTTATTTAGCTAAGAATCTTTGAAAAGTTTACATTAATGTTAAAGACCACATCCTTTTCAGCTAGTGGTGTCGTATGACTATGTAATCTATACTCTCTCCCTTTCTTGTGTTCTGTCCATTAGTTTCCTTTTCTTTTTCTTGTTTTTATGTTGATCATTAAGAATTCCTGTTTGGCTATATTATCTAACGTGTAGTTATTTTATGTAACGCGGTCCAGGTGGGTCTTAAGAAAGGCCAATTCATTATGGAAGAAGAGGATAATGAGCACCTAAAGAAGAAGGTGTACGGCTGGGGATGCCTGCAAATCAATGTACGAGTTTTACTACCAATTTAGAGGTTGCATAGTTTTTTTTCGAACCTGCTATTATAGTTTAAGTTGTTTCATATGAAAAATGCCGTTTGAAACCTTATGTTGGCTGTTAAGAGTAGTATTATCAACCATTTCGTTTTTTTCTTCGTTTGGTATGCTAGAATTCTGTGATTTTAAGTGTATCTATAGTTTCTTAAGATTGTGAGCCACTTTTTATGTGGATACCGTGAGTAAAATGTTTATGAGTAGTAAGAGTTGCAGTTCAACCTTGAACTACATTTTCTGTGCTCGTATGACAGTGAACTGGATGAATATTAGAATGTATGGTTTAAGTACCACGATAATTGACACCTGAGAGTTGATAAATGCTTATCTAGGCCATTATCGGTGTTTTTTTTTTGGTCGTTGATGTGAGAATTAAATTCACTTGCATTAATTTTTAGTACATACTTAGAAGCTCTGCTTAAAATGAGGCAGACTTCACTTGGTGAATCTGTACTTGCACCAAGTGGATACATACGTGGTTTTTGCTGCAATTGTTGTGTTGAAAGCCACTAACTTTGAGCTTGTGAAAATAGGTGCAAGGGTTCAAGTAACGTGCAGCAGGGAATATGGATGATCCATTTCTAATTCCTAGCATATCTGATAAGCTGGTGCCCAGGTCATAATCACTGAAATTGATTATAGGATCCTTGTAAATTGATTGAGTTTTTTCTTTAGGACTTTTAGCACTTTTTAAGAATTGAAAGCTTTTTTTGTATGATTTGAACTAAATTTACAGTTGAATTTAATTGATTTGGAATTTTGGGTGGATGGATTACTATTTGTATTTCATTTGTCATTTGAATTTGAGCGGTCATTTGAGTTTCATAAATTTGGTGTAGTTTGAGTCTGAATCGGAATTATTTCATTTCGGTCGAATGGCCTAATCGATCGGCCAGTGTCGAATTGATTTTTTTGTATTATAGAATTAAATCTACGACATAATAGTCTATAAGTATCGCTAATTGAGTCGACTTGAAAGTGTCGTTCGAGAAAAAGACACTAAATCTATGGCACTTTCAGAGGAAGCTACATAGTGTCGTATATGTCTCTAATACGACACTTTCCAACTATCTTAAAACGGCTTTTTTCCACTAGTCGATACGTCAACAAATAATCTTCGGGGTTGGACGGTTGTTGGAAATCCTTTCAGGTATAGACACTGGCAAAGGACACACTCCTAACTTTGCTTTGTTGTCATGCACCCACGAGCGCCCCAGAACCATATCATAATTCGGGCATTATTTCACAATATAAAATTTGCCGCGTGTTAGAGCGTCTCCCACCTTGATTTCGAGGTCGATGTGGCTGTAAGCGTCTCTAGACTCTCATTTTAGGCTTTTGATTATGGTTGGACAGAGAATGGCTTCCTGTTTTGGAATCTTTGCGGCTCTCAGAGTCTTGATAGTGGCAACGTTGAAGTCTGAGGCCGCATCAATCAATGCGTTGTCGAACTCGACGCCCTTCAGGTGGGCAGTGGTCAGCAGTCCCCAGTTACATTTTCTAGCAGTGCCTTCTAAGAGAGGTTGGGGTTTAGGAGTAGTTTCCCCAACTGAAAGCAGACGCTTGCCTGACACAATGCGATTGAGAGCTGCAAATATATCTTGATGTTGTGCCTTGGAGAAATAAAAAATTTCACATACACGCTCCATCATGGATTGCACGGTTTTGTGAGCAGAGTCCCCGGAAAGTGCGCAACTTCTGACTGTGAGAGGGTCTCTGTGAACTCCCTCAGTGCCTAGTTAAAGTTCCCCCGCATCTATTTTTTCTTTGTAAATGTTTTCAACTTGTTGCATTCATTGGTGGGATGATTGACGAACCTGTGGTAACGGCAATATTTTGGATTTGCCATCTCTTCCTCAGTTGGTGGGCGTCTGACAAGAGGTAGTTTGATGGCATCATCCCGAATCCATGCTTCGAGGAGATCAATTACTTCCTCTATTGGGAACGGGAAGTCTGGAGCACAATCTTCAACTTCTTGTTTTTGCGCAGGCATTTTAGCCGGTGCCTTCCGTGGTGGAGCTGCCTGATGCGCTGGTGCTACACGTTTGGGCTGTTGTTCCACCGCTGGAGCTTTTCTCTTTCCTCCTTCACCCACTACACTTATAGAGGGTACATCATTGCATTGTTTATTGATGAGACGTTTGCTTCCTCGAGTCTCACGTGCATCTTCGTTTCGGCGGATACGGTCCTCTTCGATAATGTCGATGCATCGTGTGGTCGAGCGTTTAGCGGATTCATGAAGTTCAGAAATAGTTTGGAAACGCAAGTTCTCCAGTAGCGCGCAATAGATGGGCACCATGCCGTTGATGCATGACTCTACCAACTGTTGTTCAGTCACGTTTGGATCGTGACAATCCAGCTCCTGAATCCTGTATCTATTGACATGATCATTTAGATGCTCGTTGTTTCGTTGGAACATTCTCCCCAATTCTGAAAAGGTAATTTGCTCGGATACGAAGAAATACTTCTTGTAGAAAGTGGTTACCATCTCACACCAGTTGGATATGTTGTTTGGTGCGATGTTGTTGTACCAGATGTACGCCCTCCCGGTAAGTGACTTCGAGAACTCTTTCAGGCGGAGGTAATGGTTTTATTCGTGCTCTCTCAATGACTCCAGAAAACGAGAGATGTGTTCACGAGCATTACCAGTACCATCATAAAGGGAAAATTGAGGAGAAGAGTATCCTTTCGGGAGAGGAACTCTTTGCACATCATGAGGATAAGTAGGTTGATGCTGATGCAGGTCTACCGGGTTTTCCTTGCCTCGATTTTGGAGAAGTTGTTCTAGATCCTCACGCGTGATGAAATTGGATGGCTGATTCCTTTCTCTTGAGCGCTCAGGAGCAACACGAACTTCCTCATCTATGAATGAACGCCATGTTGAAGTGCTTGCGCCAAGAGTGTTGAAAGTACTCCTTATTTGTTCTATGGGCTGACGCGGCTCTTGTGGTAGTCGTTCTGTTAGCGTCTTGAGGAAAGTGAGTACCTTTTCTGAGTTGTAGCCATGTCCGTCTGATCCTTAGCGAGAAATTCTTGTCTTTCCATTAAATCGACAATGGTAATAGGGGTTTGGCCTCTTCTGGCTCCTCCTGTCTCTCGTCCTGATGGGGAAGTGGCAGTAGCTCTAGTAACAACCGGGGGTGTCACGCCTAAGGGAATGTTTCTTGCGCCTAAGGGAATGTTTCTTGTGGTCGCCAGCTATTTTGGGGTAAAAACTGATTCTGCTGTTTTTGGTAAATTTGGGTGTGTTGATGAGAAACGAATTCAAATCCTAACAGATGGACGGCACGGGAGTACTTTTAGATTCGAGAGATCAATCTGTAAGACTCTGGCCTAAACCAAGAAATGGTCGTTCCAGATTCAATTCGGTCACAAGGTGAAGGACAAGGGTTGATCTTATGGAGGGAAGCAAAGAAGGTGTTTGAGATCAGAATGTTGAATTATGAAGCAGTGGCTGTTTTATGACTTGTATCAGAATATGGTTTCTGGTCGTACTTGTGTTGATAACACTTGTCCCCTTTTGAAATAGGTTGAAAACCTATTTATACAAGTCATTGAGCACACCCTGATCTCATAGGAATTAGAGGAAGTTAATTAGTGGAGAAGTGGAGTTGTGCAGAAAGTGGTGATCATCGTGTTTCCGTTTATGAGGGAAGACTGGTCACACTTTCACCCACTACTCTCGTCGTTAACCGTTCATCCTTTCCCGACACTTTCTCGTAATGAGCGCGTTGCACGCCGCACGCAGCTGTAACCGCCGGACCAATACCCGGTGAGCATCCCCCGTTTGTGACACGTTTGATGTCTCGAGTGAATGGGTCAAGTCATGAGATTCGCCGCTAAAATCAGCACATAGTGCTTTTCGGTTAAATAATAAGTTATTTGTGAAATCAATATTTGTGCCACTTTTTCTGAAACGGGGCGAAAGTATCACTTTTTCTGAAACGGGGCGAAAGTATCACTTTTTCTGAAACAAGTCGAAAGTATCATTTTTTCTGAAACGGGGCGAAAGTATCACTTTTTCTGAAACGGGGCTAAAGTATCACTTTTTCTGAAACGGAGCGAAAGTGTCACTTTTTCTGACACAACGAAAGTGTCACTTTTTCTTAAAGCGAAAGTATCACTTTTTCTGAAACAAGACGAAAGTATCATTTTTTCTGAAACGGAGCGAAAGTATCACTTTTTATGAAACAAGGCGAAAGTATCATTTTTTCTGAAACGGGGTGAAAATATAACTTTTTCAATTTTGCCTATTCTAGTCAAAAATAAAACTATGAAAGTATCCACTTTTCTGAAACAGATGTAGTATATGCCTAAAATATCATTCCAACAAAAAAAGAAAGATGCATAACGAATTATGGAGCTACTACAAAGATTGTATTACAATTTATACCGTCGTATTTTGGTTCATGCATCCACTAATTTGGTTATGCCTCAAAAATAATATTCCAAGGATGTATAACGCGTTTTGCAACGTTGTTTCGTTGTTTTTTCTCGGTCGGCCCTCCCCATCGTGGCAGCGGTGTTTTAATATCCTCTCAAGTGCGTTTATAACAACAAATTGCAAACAACCCTCCCACCGTGGCAGCGGTGTTCTAGTATCTTCTCAAGTGTGTTTATAACAACAAATTGCAGACAACTAGTGGATATAATCAACAGCAGAGATACAATTGACAAGACTACTTCAATTCTTGCAGAACTTCCACGAACAGAAGTAAAAATTCATTAAAGGGAAACACAATTCAGCAGCCGACTCAATGATTAAAAAACGAGGATTAAGGTTATAACATATTTCTGATCGTTTAAAAAATAAAAAACATATTTCAGCAAGTTAGAAAGGAGTAAACTAAAAGAAGCTTCAAAACAGAGAAAAATTCCCCAAGTCCAAAAGTCAGAGAAGCACAAATTAAGTTGGTGGCTTCCTTGTACATGGATTACACTAACACCACTCCCACAACCAAGAAAATTTAAAAACTAACCTGGATCTAAGTAAAGGTTAAAAGAATTACCTAGTAGAGTATTAAGGAAGTAAAACCCACTCTTGGGATCTAGTCCGAGAACAAACTAGGTCCGAGGAAGCCGTGGTGGCGATTTTAGGTTAAGGAGAGGACAGGAGGGAGGCCACAGAGCAGAAAAAATAAATCGTGGTATTTCTTCGACTACTTATCTACTCTACTTATATGTCAAACAAATAGTGAGCACGTGCATTGCACGTCAGTCATGTTATTTTCCTACTCTGCAAATAATTTGGTGGTGATTCGACACCATATGTTATTCTTTTCATATAAATATTAATCCTTTTTTTTTATATACTTATGAATCCTGGCTTGATTGGGGTATACTCAAACTAATTGGGGTATACCCAATTTTAAAGGGACTCTTTTTTAAGAGCAAAGGGGGAGGTCTATGGGTAAAGTTACAAAATTACCCTTTCCCATTATAACTCTAATTACTACCTAAAGCAGTTTTTATTCTCTTCATTTCATCTTCTTCTCTTCTTCTTCATCTTTATCTTCATCTTCCATCAACCAAAGCCATATAAAAATCTTCAACTTTGATTTTCCAAAAAAATTGTTGGCTCTACCAGCGAAAAGAGACTATAAATGATGTTTAAACTCAAGCCCATCATTATGTTGTGTGATTTGATTGTTATATTAGGTTAGAAATCGAAAATTATGATTTCTCTGTTTTTTGGTCGGCAAGGTCGTAACATGCATATCTTTGCCGACTTTTCATAATGACCATGGCGCATCAGTAAATTTTTCAACATTTAGCGAGGTATTTTTGAATACCTTGCCGGCCAAATACTGATAGGAAGGGTATTTTTGAATACCTTGCCGACGATAAATTTTTTATGTCATCTCCTCGTATGTCAAAAAACAAAAGTCGGCAAGGTCGATGATGAAGATCATGTAGGCCACTCTTGGCGGCGAGGTCGGCGATGAAGATCTTCTTGAAACCACTTTTGGTAGGCATGATCTTCATTAGTCGACCTTACTTGAGGCTTTTCATACTTTCAAGGCGAAAGTGTTGATTTATTCTTTGATTTTGAGTATGATTTCATATAGCATTTGCAATCCCCTTTTTAGAAGTGGTTGTGTGCTTCATTTTAGATTTGCAAGAGATATTCTCAAAAAAAAAAAAAAATCATCAAAAATCATCCCACAAAAGTTCAATCAAAAACAAAATTTCATAACTTAAAATTCATAAGTTTTAATCTATTCAATCAATTTAAACTTAATTAATTAATCTAATCAAAATTTTAGTGTTAATTAAACGAGGGCAATTTTGCCATTTTGAAAATACAAGGTTAAGGGGTGGCTTGGTTTTACTTCAAAATGACCCTATTTTGTCTTATTGGGTATACCCCAATCTCGCCAGGTTATGAATCAATCGATTTTTTTTGTAGATTTTTCCAATTTATTCTTAAGCAATGTCTAATTTTTAAGGAGAAAACATATAATATTTGGAAAAAGGATAAAAAAATTGAAAAACAAAAATTTGATATCGTTATTTGTGCTCAATACGTAGATAATTTAAAGGGCTTTCCAAATATATAATTCACAAAAATGTTATTTGTGCTCAATACGTTGATAATTTAAAGGGCTTTCCAAATATATAATTCACAAAAATCCAACGTATAGTTTGAAATATATGAGGTTTTTAAATATACTCCCTCCGTCCCTAATTAGATGAGCTACTTGTAGTTTGCACAAATTTTAAGGTAAGGAGGAAAGTGGAGTATAAAAAGAGTATTTACTTTTAAAATCTAATGGCTGATAAGAAAGAGGAAATCTAATGATTCAACGACTGAAAACTATAGTTTGTGACGGGAATTTTTTTAAGAATATGCCTAAATCTAATGGTTAAGAATTAGTGTAGGAAGATCTGACAATAAATCTGAGGAGAGGGTAAAAAAAAGGGTTTTGAATGGTACACTCTTTTGGTTGATCATTTCTTCGACGACTTCTCTGCTCATCAAGTACTGCATAACATAACGAATGATTCTTCTCGGTGTGCCATTTTAATCTTCCATAAATATCAGAAAAGGAAAAAAACAATAGATTAAGGCCGGTTCTTACGGGAGCTGGTATAAAGATTGTTTTGCCATGCCATGTAGTTTCCCCACTATGGTAAAATTGGCAAATTTTATTAAATTAGTATATTATATTGTATTTTGTGGGACTCTTGTTAATAAAAATCTAGTTATTTGTATTTGGTGGGGTCCTTTTTAGATTTTAGGTATTATAAAATATTTTGTGGGGTCATTTTATAATAAAAATATGTTATAATAACTAAAAAGTAGAAGAGAAGAAGAAAAAAAATTAAAAAATTACCTAACGGTGGAGACTACACCAAACGGTTGAGACTTGACCGCTCGGTGGAAACTTGACCTGGCCTGGCTAAGTGGCAGGTTTGCCAGTTTGCCACCTCCATAATAGGTGCTTAAATGGCAAATGCCACACCCATAGGAAGGGGCCTAATAATGCATATACAAAACAATGAACACCAATATGTTTGAAAATACATTGAACGTCTCTGTATCCATTTATAAGTATGGCTCAAAGTTTTTTATTCGAAACAATCAAATTATTGAAACTACAACGAACACATAGAATTACTGAAACTTGTGATATTGAGGAAAATACAACAAACAAGCAAATATTGAACTTTTTTTCCTGCGAGTTTTCTGGTGAGAATGTCGTTATAGGCTCGCTCTATGGCTGTTACCGGTAAAAATGCCGATATTTCGCCCGTCCCGGCCGAGATGAACCACATCCAACACAACAAAGGCTAAGAAAACAGAGAATCATAATAAGTGAAATAGCAGCTGCAATATATTGCAGTATGCTTAATAGAACACTACGGAGTGGGGAGGATAACCACACTTTGTCCGTCACTGATGTTCCTTGATCATTGACCATCACATTAGCTTGTGAACTCATCCGGTATATTTTCGCCTTTGGGTTGTCTGAATACCAAGTGGAAGACTTGAATTCCATATATAAAGTGATTCCAAACATCTCCGTGCTTCCATTTGTAACATCAAGTCTAGGAGTATCCTCCCAATGTAGCCTATTAGAAAGAAAAGTAGCTTTGTTTTCTACTACAAACTCTGGTATCGAAATATTTCCAATCGGTCGATTAAAGCTACTACCATGATGATGAAACGTCACGTTGGCGGTTTCACAATAAATCTTCCCGAACATATTCTCATTCTTGAATATGAGATTGAAAAATATAGAAGTATCATTGATGACTTGGGTTTCTTTTAAGGCTTTGTCGAGGGCAAGAACGTGTAGTTTTTCGATATAACATTCAGGCTGAACTACTCCGTTCCAATTAGAGATGATAGTGAAAAGGCAGAGAGCTACAACTAGACTCACCATAAGGCTGATCGTACCCCTGCGCAGGGTAATATTTCTTGCCCAATAAGAATCAACCTGTGTTGCTTGACCATTTTGTGCCTCAAGAAGAGGGATGTTTTCGGTTTCATCCATCGGTTTCGATTTGATGAAATTTTAGTGGGGGACAAAAATGAGGAAGGGTTCTTCTTGTATATATAAGAAGGGGTTAATGTATAATTGTATATGCACATCGGTAAATAGGATAACCAATAGGAATCGCTCTAAGTCTTTGTTTATCCAAGTCTTTTAAAAATTATTTATTTATTGTAAGAGACTTTTTAGAGGCAAAAGGAATCAGTACACCAAGTCTCATGTGATGTGATGTGATGTATAAATGTTAACAGCCAATTAGGCTTTTGTGTTTTCGTAAAATAGATCATTTGTCCAAATATTTTTTAAACATGGTTCAAATGAACGAGTAAAAATTAGTATGGGTGAAATGGACACTAAAAAAATAGCAAGGATAAAACTGGATTCATCCAGACTTAAACTTAAAAAATAGTAAGGATGAAACTAGATGCATGGTGATTTAAATTAAAAATAAGAAAAAGTATTTGAAAATGGGCAGGATGAAACTGTTTACATTCTGGCTATTTTTATATTTTTGTCCATTTAAACAGTATCCAAATCTAAATGTCTTTTTCACACAAGAATTGTTGATTTTGAATTTTTTAACAAGTTTTGTGTTTTCTTTTTCTCTTTTTTTTTTTTTAAAGCATAGATATATAATATGGTTGACATTTATCTTGGATCTAGTACAACTTATAATATTTTTTAGATCGGTTCCAGGTAGTAGGTATTAGTCTGTATCACACTGATGTACCGGCCGAAACAAATGTGAGACTCTTGCCGTACGTCCTTAGTGTTATTTGTGTGTGGGTAGGAGAAATTACATTTCCATGTGTAGACATAAATCTAACAGAGCCAACTTCGTGACAAACACTGATGATGTCCTCTAAGCAGCACCTTTTCGCTTTCGAGATATCTGCCCACTCCATGAAATTATGACATGTGGAAGGCACTAATAGATAATCGACCATCAAGTTTGAAATGAGTAGTTGAGCATATAATGAGCGAGTAGAACGATCAGATCAACAGGTAACAGTCTAACTGGGCAGGTGGCGAGATGTAAGACGACGAGGTGCAGAACGAAAGTTCAGTAAAGACCACCAAGCGGGTTGAATAAAGCCGGCAAAGATAGATCCTTCGGCAAGAAAACTACGGTGCGAGCATGACGAACGAGCGAAATGAGCTGTCATCCATGGTTGTAATTTTCTTAGAGAAGAAATCGTAAACAATATAATTTTTGCCTGTTGTAATTTTCTTAGAGAAGAAATTTTCTTAGTTGTCTTTTGCCTGTTTTAGTTTGCTATGTATCTCTGCTAACTCACTAGACAGAGGCCCCTCGGGTTGTTTTCTTCGCTTATCTCTAGTAAGCTTCTTCAATATAATTTTTACCTTTGCCGATCAAAAAAAGAAAGAAATCGTAAACAATGCAAGGAGGGTTGATTTTTTGAGGGTTGATAGCAGATTAAGAGAGAATTTTAATGTGAGCAAACTTGAGTTGAGCTGAGAACGTGTACCCATCACCATCCTTAGTGAAATCATCCTGTGGACGTAGCTTTTTGCACGGAACCACGTAAATTGTCTGTGTCTCTCACTTTGACCTAATATACTCGACTGATAATCTTGATAAAAGTTTTAGGTTTGTTCCCGGGTGTACCGTTGGATTTTCTATAGCTATATTTTGTCGCTAGAAACAGTTTGTAAGAGTTCTTTTTGATATATTTTTTGTAGCTATATTTTGTAAGGATTTATCCTACCTGTGTGCCTTGTTTTTCAAATATAGCCATTTGGTTTCCTTGTTTTCTTCGAAAGGAGTCACATATTTGAATTTCTAAGAGCAAGTCTCTAGAAAACCAGAAATTTAGACGTAGGTGTACATTTTTGACTTCTCATGAAGTCTTGGTTCTCTGCCTTCACTAAGAAATATTGAACCAAGTTTCCATCCAATCCTCAGACTAGGACTTCGTTTCAAAAGTTCGAGCATGTAGAAGAAAAAACTGCATTTTCGTAGATTATCTTAATCAGTTGTTGTTTGTTTAAGTAATTTCAAATATACAAAAACCTTGAAATCTTCATCTTAAGATAAGTTAGACTGTTATTTTCGGCTTTTGGCAAGCGTGAAAGAGTTTTTATATAAGGAAAAACTCTAACATCTGGGAAATCTAATCCCATTAGTTTCCCAAAAATATTTCTTTTTAGGGCAAATAGTCATCAATATTAAATATTTTCTCGAAGAATTTTCTTGGATCTGTAAAAACAATCTGCAATTTTACAATATAAAATAAGTGGATATTCAGAACCACTGCATCATTGTGATGTAGAATGACTAGAGCAAACCAATCTACACTTCTAAATAATCATATGACTTCAAACCTCCAAATCATTGCATAAAAATGGGTACGAAAACATGATATAAACTACCATTGCATATATGAAAATCAAAACACCATGATAAATCTTTGAAAAATCAAAAACTACCATAAATTTGATGTGATTATCTGTATATATTGTATATGCAATATGTACAGCCATAAATATATAAATAATAAAGTTCATAATGTAACAAACCACACAAAAAATTAATGGACAACAACATCATAGTAATTATGCATTATAAATTTTCATCTCGCACAAGTGATTTTGCAAGAAACAATGTATACATGCAGAAATAAACAACATTATTAGGAAATAGACTATATTTTAGGATATTCAGAGGTATATTAGGAAGAGGTTTTCGTATGTTTCAAGTCTTGTGTCGTACTGATCAAGTCTTATGAATGTATAAATATCTTGCTTATTAATGAGAAAGACATAACTTAGTCGAGAATTTAACATGGCATCGAGAGCCTGGTTAAAACCCTAAATTATTTTTTCATTAAACATAGATGGGAGAAACAGAGTCATCAAAAGACGAAGAAAAGGAAAAGTTGGAGAAAAAGGGAAAGCACCGGAGTATGATTCATCGAAGAAAAATCCGGTGTATCATTTAGGATCGAGTGATGGTTATGGTATTGTGATTACCCTGATTGTATTAAGAGGAACTAACTATGATGAATGGGCTAGATCCATTAGAAGATCATTAATAGCCAAGTGTAAGTTTGGTTTTGTGACGACACGATAAAGGAACCTGAAGATCCTGAACAGTTGGAGGAATGGATTGTTGTTCAGTCGATGGTTGTCTTCTGGATTGACAATACCCTGGACTCTTCCATAAGATTAACACTGGGGGATTATGATGATGATGCTCTTCTCTGGACACACTTGCATAAGCGATTTTGTGTTGTCAGTGGAACATGAAATTGTCAACTAAAATCATCTTTGAGTGAGTGTAAACAAGGGAAATCTGAAAGTGTAGTTTTCTATTATGGGAGACTAAACAAGATGTGGGGTGAACTTGGTGACATATATGAAAATAATACAATGCAAGTGTGGTGACTGCATCTGCAATATTGCAAGTTAGGTGACTACTTTGAGAGAAGCAGATTATCTTCATTATTTTTGATTGGTTTAGATAGTATGTATGGGTCACTGCGTGAACAATTGTTAGCAAGCGATCATTTACCATCTATCGATACTACGTACCATACTATAGTTAACTCTGAACGTTTGAGAATGAGAGATGTTCTTGTATCTAATTAAAGACATGCAGGAAAACATTATGGCTTTTAAGGTGCAACCTGAACAGAGAGAAAACACAAATACTTATGATGCTGGAAAGTTTTGCAGGCATTGTAATCGAGAATGATACTCTAATGATGGGTGTTATCAAATAATTGGTTATCCTGAATGGTGTGGGGAGACAGACCTCGTAATGGTAAAGGATATGGCAGAAGTGGCAGAGCTGGTGGAGGTCGAGGTGGTTTTGCATCTGACAAAGGTGGCAGAGGATATGGTAGCACCAATCATGTTCGTGAAAATAACTTGAATGTACCAGCAGCTCAGCAGTCAAATACGTCATCTACAGATGGAGTTGGCTTGGCGGGAGTGACGGCAACTCAGCTTCAACAAGTACTTAAGTTTTTTAGTTCAAAAAAATAAAAAATTCAATTGCAAGGTAAACAACATCATGCTTCCTGGATTGTGGATACATGAGCTACAAATCATGTCACATGTAATATAGATGATACGATAGAAGTAAAAGATATTAAGGCATGCTCAATAGGTTTTCTAGATGCAAAGTGTGCGAACTCTGATAAAATTGGAACTGTGATTCTTCCTTGTGGTTTGAAGCTTGATAATGTGCTTTATGTACCCCGTATAACATGTAACTTAATCTCGGTCACATAAATGATCGATGAGACATCTTGTGTTGTGATATGTACTAACAGTTTATGTCTTATACAGGACCGATTGACGAGGAAGGTGATTGGAGTGGGTGAGGGATAAGGTGGACTATATCTAATCCGTGGTGTACCTCCAGTTAAAGTGCTTGCAGTTGGCATCAAAGATTGGGACATCCTTCAAAGAAAGTATTGAAAAAGATACCAGATGTGAGTTCATTATCTAGGAAGAATAATAATAGTTGTGTTATTTGTCCACGAGCAAAACATCGTAAAAGTAGTTTTCCTAATAGTCAGAATAAATCTAGCTGCATATTTGAGTTGGTTCATTTGGATTTATGGGGGCCTTACAAGACACCTTCGTCTTGTGGGGCTCATTATTTTTTAACAATAGTTTATGATTTTTCAAGAGGTGTGTGGATTTTGATCAAAACTAAAATTGAAGTTGAAATGGTATTTATTAACTTCATTGCTCTCATTAAATGTCAGTTTGGCAAGGAAATAAAACATGTTAGAAGTGATAATGGAACAGAATTTAATACTTTGCATGGATATTTTAAGACTAATGGGATAATATTTGAGACATCTTGTGTTGGTACACCCCCAAAAAAATGGGTGAGTTGAGAGAAAACATCATCATATAATGAATGTTGCAAGAGCTTTGAGATTTCAAGCTAATTTACCAATACAATTCTGGGGTCAGTGTGCATTGACTGCAGCATACTTGATTATCGAAAACTAACACCTTTACTTAATAATAAGACTCCATATGAAATTATTTTTGGAAAGCTGCCTCCATATGATCAGTTGCAAGTGTTTGGGTGTTTGTGTTATGTATATAATAAAAACAGTAAAGGGGATAAGTTTGCAAGCCGAGGAAGAAAGTGTGTATTTCTTGGTTATCCATTTGGTAAAAAGGCATGGAGAGTTTATGATTTGGACAGAAAACAATTTTTTCGTGTCAAGGGATGTGGAATTCTATGAACACTAGTTTCCATACATGACAACAAATGCTGGACAGTCAAATAATATTGTTCCATCAAGTAATGAAGCATGTTGGAGCGATGATGAGGATAGGGAAGAAGTACATTAACCTAGTGAAGTCATTGAATATAAACAGTCTGAGTTACATCAACAACAAAGCAATGAAGAACCACAACTTGATATTGACTGTGAAACAGAAGAATTAGAAGGAAGTATTCAAGAACAGCCTAAGGAGAATGAACATGATGCTTCATCTAGTGACACTTAAGCTTAAGTTGTGGTAGATAATAACAGCAACAACATGGGTAAAGGAAAACGTCAGAAAATTCCTTCTAGCAGACTCAAGGGTTTTGTGATGCATATTGTACGAGAAAATAGTCCACCTTCCACCCAACCTACACAATCATCAGCATCAGGTACACCCTATCCTTTGACATATTATGTTAGTTTTGATAGTTTTTCTACAGCGCATAAATATTATCTTGCAGCTATAACAGCTGGAAATGAGCCTAAGAGCTTCAAAGAAGCTATGAAGCATCCAGGATGGCAAAAAGCCATGACTGAAGAAATAAGAGCTCTAGAGGAACAAGAACATGATAATTAGAGGAATTACCACCTGGTAAGAAGGCATTAGGAAGCAAATGGATTTATACAGAGAAGCGTGATGAAAATGGAAATTTGATATGTCTCAAGGCAAGATTGGTAATATTTGGGAATCATCAAGTTGAAGGATTGGATTATAATGAGACATTTGCATCGGTGGCAAAGATGACAACAATCCGTACTTTTCTAGCTGTTGCAACAATTAAGAATTGGGAAGTGCATCAAATGGATATCCATAATGCATTTCTTTATGGTGATCCAGAGGAATAAGTGTATATGAAGATACCTCCGGGATTTGCCAAATGAAATTCTAATATGGTGTGTAGAATGAAGAAATCATTGTATGGCCTAAAAAATGCGCCTAGATGTTGGTTTGCAAAGTTATCAACAACCTTGAAGAATTATGTTTTTAAACAGTCATATTCAGATTATTCTCTTTTTACTATGACAAAGGGAAAGATGAATCTTAATGTCTTAGTTTATGTTGATGATATGATTGTGGCAAGCAATGATCTAGTTGGACTCATAATTTTAAAACTTACTTGGGACAATATTTCAAGATGAAGGATCTGGGAAAGTTAAAATATTTTTTAGGATTAGAAGTGGCTCGTAGTAAACGAGGTTTCTACATATGCCATAGGAAATATGCATTGGATATTATCATTAAAAAAATAATTATTGGGTGCAAAACCTGAAGAGTTTCCAATGGAAACGAATCATCAACTGGCATTGGCAAAAGGAAATGTCAGTCGCAAGACCATACCTTGCTTACTCAGTGCATATTTTATCACAATTTATGCAACAACCAAGAGTGGAGCATTGGGAAGCAGCGCTTCGTATGGTTAGATATTTGAAGAAGAGTCCAGGACAAGGAATTTTGCTGCGCTCTGATAGTGGTCTTAGTTTAAAAGGATGGTGTGATTCAGATTGGGCAAGCTGTCCATTAACTCGACATTCATTAATAGGTTGGTTTGTTCTTCTTGGTTTTTCTCCCGTGTCTTGGAAGACTAAGAAGCATCATACAATATCTTGTTCCTCAGCAGAAGCAGAATACAGATCTATGGCAGCAGTAACATGTGAATTGAAGTGGTTGAAACAATTACTTGGTGATTTGGGAGTTCACCATATGCATGGGATGAATCTATTTTTTGATAGTCAATCAGCATTATACATTGCTCAGAATCCAGTATTTCATGAGCGAACAAAACATATAGAAGTGGATTGTCATCTTTTCAGAGATGCCATAATAAGGAAGATTATATCACCCTCCTATACTCCTACAATGGTGCAATTGGATGATATCTTTACAAAGGCCTTAGGGAAAGCTCAGTTTCAGTTTCTTATGTCCAAGATGGGAATTTGTGATCTTCATGCTCCATCTTGGGGGAGGGTATTAGGAAATAAACTATATTTCAGGATATTCAGAAGTGAAAAGATAAGGGTACCCAAATATACCTCAATCTAAAACTTTTCCACCTATAAGTTCTTTCTCCGAAAGTGATTGTCTATGGATCGAGTCGAGACAATACAACTAATCGGTTCACACTTCATGTGATCGTCTATGGATACGAGATCGAGACAATACAATAACGAAGTATATATACTTGATAAGAGGTTCAGACTTAACCAAACACAATAGGATTACTATCAAGTAAATAGGAATTAACGTTTGCGTATTTTACTTCTAATTATAATAAAAACAATTATAATTGCGGAAATAGAAAAGTAAAAGACACAACAAGATTTTGTTAACGAGGAAACCGCAAATGCAGAAAAACCCCAGGACCTTGTCCAGAATTGAATATTCTCAGGATTAAGCCGCTATACAAAATCAAACCAACTTCGTATAGTTGAGACCAAACAACTAAACCTATAGTTCACCTAGTTCCGTCTGTATTCCCACGCCTCCAACTTATAGATAAGTCACGTACTTGGATCAATTCCTTTGGTTCGTATTCCTAACAGTAAAGGAAAAACAAATCTGTTTGGTAACAACTCTTTTCAACCAAGTGATGTGAGTTCGACAAAAGGCTCTTCCGTTTATCCCAATAAACTCCTTTGTCAGGTACTTATATCTATCTACTAACAATTACCGAAGTAATCGTCTAGATTTTGCAATCAACACTTTGAATCACAAAGAAACGTATTGATGCCGATCTACTAAACTAATTAATCCAATCTACCACAAGGATAAACCGATTATAGTTGGATCCTCTTTTACCGAAACAAGTATTGTGCACACCAAAGATTATGAACCCAAATCAGAAATCTTCAAAGTCTTCTTTGTCTTTAAATCTTCTTAGATCTTCAATAAACACCTGCACACAATAAACTTGAATCTCCTGTGATCAATCACGCACAGAACGGAGTCGGTTAACAATGGATTATCACAAGACGTCTTTAGATCTACAAACACTCTAAAGATCCCCGTCAAAACTTCGATCTAGTTTGAGTGAATCTTATATCATAAGAGAAGATTATCAAGCATAAACAAACTAGGTGCGATAAAAGTTCAACAACCGTTAGTCAATCAAATCAATCAAAAACTAATAATAATTCGTAATTATCTAGTTTCCCACTAATGGTAATAGAGCTTCTCAATCCCAAAGAAGTCTTTGAATTGACCGGCCATAAGAGATTTCTCCTAATTAGGTTACTTTCCTCTCCGAATAGGCGGCTCCACCAGTAACAACACAACTAGCTAGTTTTGCTGGCTCTGAGGATTAGTTTGCTAGAAATGCAAACTTTGGTATTTATAGACCAAGGAAGTCTGGACACCAAGGAATTTCCAAAACCGAAAATATTCTTAAGATATGCAATATATTCCAGATTCGGTTTCCATAATTCCTGGAAATGCTTTGTCCAAACATTGACCGAAAATCTCTTAGAAAATATCCAATTAGTAAATGCACATAACCAATTTTCATTTTCCAAAAATAAAATTAAAAACCTTAATTAAAAGATTCTCTACTTATTTTTCGATCCGGGATTTTTCCTTTAGCTATTAAGGAATATCTTTCAACAACAAAAGATAAGCGTTACTGCACATGTTCAAAGAATGTCGACATCATTAATTTGTAAATCCTCTTTCATACTTACAATATTGAAACCGATTAGACACACTTTCAAACGAGTTTAGAATTGGTTCATCTGTCTTTCAAGAACTATGTGATTGATTAAGAACACTCAATCACAAATATGGGTTTCACGGTTCTACCAAAACAAGTTTCGGTTCTACCTCCATGTGAGTGCAGTGTATAGTCACACTAGATTTCCAAAAATTCGGTTGACTAGGTACTAGGATCGGTTCCCCACATACTTATGGTAACTACTTGTATTTGCTGCACATGTCCATAGGATCGGTTCCCCTTTTACTAAAAACTTGTTGCACATGTTCATAGTATCGGTTCCCCCATCTACTAAAAATGTGTTTCACCTCTTACAAGGATCGATTCCCCTCTATGATCGGTTGCACCTCTTCATAGGATCGGTTCCCCTTTGCCTAGAGTTGGTCATACCAAAAACAGTAAATCGATCATACCATCTCAGGTGATTACTTAAGATCGGTTTCACTAATAAAAGGCATACCAATATAAAAGTCAGGCATTCTAAATAGTTTTACCAAGAACATAAACAAGTCATGAGCGGTTATACTAATCACACATATTGGTATTTCAAAAGATATGAAATGAATAACAATACCAATAAGCCTAGCAATTTTCCTTTCGTTTCACGAAAAAATTTCATGAATCTACTTCCTTTAAACTAATGTAAAATATTGTTTCCTAGGATGAAATCTTCACCTCATACCCATACATAATCAGAATAACATTCAAACGATTATGTCGATGTCTTATATACGAAGTTCAAAAGATAAACGTTATACTTCGTATTGTATTCCTTAATACTACGTCTAACTAGAGTGTAATCATTCATGCTTCGCAGTTATGTTTTCAATATGCACGACTTGAAAGATACGTTAGGGAATGAAACAGTTTAAGTCAAATATCATTAACCT
This sequence comes from Papaver armeniacum, assembly GCA_023531295.1. Lineage (NCBI taxonomy): Eukaryota > Viridiplantae > Streptophyta > Magnoliopsida > Ranunculales > Papaveraceae > Papaver > Papaver armeniacum. Next base: position 850,490 of record JAJJWW010019006.1, read on the forward strand.
CAAGTGGAAGGATGATGTTGTCGTTGTAGGTCCTTACTTCTTCACTTCTTCAAGTCTTCGCAATACTTGTAATGTCTCATATCCTAATACTTTCAAGCTAACCTATACGAAGTTGACTCTAGTACATAATCAAGCGACTCTTTAAATGAGTTTTGGTTCACTAAATATGAAAACCAAACTTGACTTACCAACGCTTGGTGGGTTCAACCGAGATATGCTCTAACAAGAGGTATATTAGGAAGAGGTTTTCGTATGTTTCAAGTCTTGTGTCGTACTGACCAAGTCTTATGAATGTCTTATTAATTTGAAAGACAGAACTTAATCAAGAATTTAACAAGTATAGATAACATCCACTGCCATAATATGTCATTTGTGCTATATTATGCCCATAGCAGAGTTCAAAATGTAATGTGCCATAACATGCCCATAGCATAGTTCGAAATGTAATGAACCGCAAAAAAATCATTAAGCTCCATGAATATAGTGGATCTGCACTGCAGGATCGCAATCAAATCTTACATTTTGTTTTATAAAAAAAAAAAAAAAAAAGTGGTTGAATCTATGAAATAACAGAACACATTTTTCAGTATATTATAAGTTTATAACAAAACAATTGCAATAGTCAAATTTATGGATAAAGTCCGCCTTGTTACTGGATCGGTCTGAGTTGAGCTCTGAGGATCGACGACTAACTCGACGAAAATTTTTCTTCTCGGATCTCTTTTTCAGCGCATTTTCAAAATTCTTCAAGTGAATTTCATTTATTTCTTCTTACATCTTAATGGATTTCAATCATTAATTCATGTTTTATCATGAATATTTCACCTGAAACATCTGCAAATGTTAATAATAATTCCGTAAAGTTAGGTTTCATGGATGGAACTAAAATTCCATTGATAGAACTTCCTGATGATGTTTTTGAAGAAAGTATAAATCCATGGAAGTTTTCTTTAATTGGGAGATTAGATCTAAAAAAACATAAGTTTATTGATGTTGTAGTCATTTTAAAAAGTCAATGGAAATTAGTTGGTGACTGTAAACTCATGCCATTAGGAAGAGGTTTCTTTACAATCAAGTTGGATAATGAAATTGATAGAGCTTACATCAAATCAACAACATGGGAGGTTACAGATCAAGTACTTAGAGTAAGAAATTGGGTTTCAAACTTTCGACCAACAAACCAAAGAAGTTCTAAAGCTCTTGTTTGGGTTAGATTTCGTGGTTTAGGCCTGGAATTCTGGAAGGAAAATTTTTTATTTACAATCTATAAGGAAATTGGATCACCTATTAAAATTGATGATGCAACTGCAAAGTGTTATATAGGCTATTATGCCAATGTTCTTGTTGAAGTGGATATTGCTCATAGAATTCCAAATAAGGTTTGGATTGGTACCAAATATGGTGGTTTCCATCAAGATATTTTGATTCCAGGCTGTCCAAAATTTTCTAGTACCTGTAAAATTATAGGTCATTTTATCACTGAATGTAGAGTGGAGAGAAACAAAGCTGTAGAAAACAATATTCATGACAAAAACACAAATCAAAGGAATGCAACAACTCCAGTTGGTGCAGGCCAAAGGACTATGACACCTCCTGTTGGTGCATATGATGATGTTGGTGCAGACCAAAGAACTACAACAACTTCTACTGGTGCAACAAATCCGGTTGGTACAAATCATGATACTCATCAGATACCTACAACAACTTCTGGTGCAACAAATATTTCAGTAATGCATAGGCAACCTCCATTTGATATCTGTGAAAGGTCAGAATGTGAAGCTGAAGATTCTATTATTAATTTTATTCATGAAACTCCAAGTATTAGGATAGTGTTGATGGTGGTTTTTAGCTTAGGGGTAAAATCGTAAAACCCTAGTCAGACAGTGACGTCACAGAATTTGAGTAATAATGTCCAAACCAAGCACATTTATTGAACCCTTTAATTTGTCTGCGAGAAAATTACCAGGGTACCTTTTTTTAATGGCTAACCATGCCAGCCACACCTACCACGCCAAAGCATGCCATGCTAGCCGCACCCCTGTGCCAATGGCTAACCGTGCCATCCACCCCTACCGCGCCAAGGCATGACAACCATGCTAGCCGCACCCAAGTGCCAATGGCAAACCATGCCAGCCACACCTGCCGCGCCAAGGCATGCCAACCATGCTAGCCGCACCCCAGTGCCAATGGCAAATCATGCCAGCCACACCTACCGCGCCATGCCAAACGCACCTTGCCATGGCCCCATGCCAACCTAGCCGCGCCACCTTGCTGGCCTTCCATACGCGGCTACCAAAACGAAGGCGTGCGACAATCAACGGTCGCCCTTCAATCCCGTGAGCAAATCCTAGCTGTCCGAGGTTACCAAACGACCTTTGGCCCAAATCCCTAGCTTGGTCACGCCAAACCTTGGCCCCACATACCAAGCCAGAACCGCACCTAACCAATCTAGCCACGCCATGCGCCCATGGAAAACCCTTGGCCGCACATGCCAAGCCAAACCGCACCTAGCCATGCTAGCCGCCCCATGTGCCAACGGCTTACCAAACCCTTGGCCCCACATGCCAAGCCAAACCGCACCTAGCCATGCTAGCCGGCCCATGTGCCAACGGCTTACCAAACCCTTGGCCCCACATGCCAAGCCAAACCACTCCTAGCCATGCTATCTGCACCATGTGCCAACGGCTTTCCAAACCCTTGGCCCCACATGCCAAGCCAAGACACACCTTGCCTTGGCCCTAGCCATGCTATCCACCCCATGTGCCAACGGCTTACCAAAACCCTTGGCCCCACATGCCAAGCCAAACCGCACCTAGCCATGCTAGCCGCACCATGTGCCAACGGCTTGCCAAACCTTTGGCCCCACATGCCAAGCCAAGCCACACCTTGCCTTGGCCCTAGCCATGCTAGCCGCCCCATGTGCCAACGGCTTACCAAACCCTTGGCCCGACATGCCAAATGCACCTAGCCGCGCCACCATGCCGGACTTCCCTACGCGGCTACCAAAAACGGCGTCGACAATCGATGGTCCCCGTTCAATCCCATGAGAAAATCCTAGCCATCCAAGGTTACCAGACGACGCATGGTAACCTTTGGCCCGGAAACCTAAGCTTGGCCACGCCATGCCATGCCAACCTAGCCGCGCCTCCATGCCACGCCAATGGCATGCCAACCTAGCCGCGCCACCATGCCATGCCAATGGCATGCTAACCTAGCCGCGCCACCATGCTGGCCTTCCCTATGCGGCCACCAACGAACGAAAGCGTGCAAAGATCAACGGCTACCTTTCCTCTTAAGATATAAAATCTCGACCGTCGAAGGTCACCAAGCCACCATGTCTCCCGAGCTCGACTTGCCAGGCAACAACCATATGCTACATGTTTTCCAAAAAAACATTCGAGACATCAATGCATATCACAAACTGGGGGGATCCTCTTTGGGTATTGGTTTGGCGGTTTACAGCGTGCGGCGTACACTACGCCCGTCATAAAGAAGTGTCATAAGGGTGAGGCGGTTAGTAAATACAGGGAGTTAAAAGTGAAACGTTCATGGGACATCAATTCCATACGTTAATATTTTTATGGAACATCAATTCCATGCGTTAACGATTTTATGGAACATCAAATTCCATGCATACGATTACCACCTCCTCCCATTTACTTACCCATTTTTTCATTCCTTAATGAGACCAGAATACGTTTCACTTCGACTTGTATAAATAGGTCTTACCTATTTCCACAGAACAACAAGTTCATTCGGGAATACACAACACTCAGAAAATACTTGCTAGCTTACCATTTGTTAGCCTTCCCACTTTTCCGATACAAGTTGTAGTAACACAACCACTCTTCCAGAATCAACTATTCTGGTCTCATCACTTTCCTTGCTTCCCTCCCTAAAACCAACCCATTCTCCTTCACTTTGTGACCGAAGCAAGTCCGGAACGACCATTTCTTGGTTTAGGCCGGACTTGTGCATGCATTGATCTCTCGAATCTAAAGTACTCCCTTGCAGTACATTGTTTAGGGTTTAAATTATTTCTCACCCGTACACCCAAAATTACCGAAATCAGCAGAAACCATTTTCACCTACAAACAATTGGCTACCACAGTGGGAGGTTGATCTTTCGGTTACAATGTCAATTTTCGACCGTCGATCTCGTCCTTCGACCCCAGACGTCAAGATGGTAGAAGAAGACGATCCACTCTGACTCAGTTACCCGACGACTCGATTATCAGTCATGACGCGACAAGGGATGATTGGGGACTTCTCAGAGGATAGAAGCAGACGATCCACCCAAGGATCAATGCCTCGGTTATCAGACAGCTCAGTAACGACTGGGGACTTTCCACGACGGTGTTTCCCATAAAACTCGGTCTTACACCGGAAGGTTCACTTTTCATCAGGAGACCTAAAACCGAGTAAGTCTTACCTAGGAAAGATACATGGTTTCCTATTTCAAATTTTCACGGGAATGATAAAATCGCTAGCCATGTTACGCTTTACCCCATGTCATCTACCAACACACGGTTCTAAGGTTTTTCTGGAATGTTTGCATCACTTGCAATCATAATCAAAACAATCCATTCCTAAACATTTCGTTCCAAAAAAGAATAATCCAAAACCGTCAAGGTAACATTTATCTATCACCCAAGAAAACCAGAAAATCAAAAACCATAAACTAGGCTTCTCATTTGTCTTTCAAAAAAAAAAACCCTAAGATAAGAGGTTCAAAAGACAGAAATGTATTCAAGGAAAGTTTTTTCAGTAGCGGCTTTCTCCTCTTAGCAAAGGCCTCCTTTGTAATCTGGAGAGCCGCCCTCTTCAACTTTAGCTGCCTATACAACTTCTTGAATTCCGCTTCCTGCTTCTTCACTATGTCTGCGGAAGGACCTTCGACTGCTTCAACCAGCGACTTTTCAACCTCAGAGAAGCCTTTAACGAACCAAGGAGCATTGAATTCGAAGCCCACGCACATGTCACGATGGAACCTCCAGCTTGAGATTACATCCTCAGAAACCGTATGACCAGTCACGTTGCACATATCGTCAATCGAAGACAAAGCTTCCTCCACCCGCTTAACCAGCGCAAATCGGCTAGTAATTTTCTTGGTCGTGGTAATATGACCGTAGCTTTCCCATATCTTGGTATATAGCGCCTCATGTTTAGCTGGAACGCTAAATCCCCCAATCAACACGTGATCCGGATAAGGAACCAGGTATGGAGGAGCAAAGGTGGCGCCTGCGACTGCATCAGTAACTGGCGAAGGATTCCTAACAACAATTTCGCCAACATTCACGTGAGCAACCTCCTTGTCTCGAGTCATAACAACACTTCCATCTTGATCGGCCTCTGTTTCAAAGCCATCGGCCTTGGGCCGACACGGCTGAGACAAAGCCGTGTCTTCACCGATTTCCATCTCAAGTTCGTCTTCGGAATCGAAGCCGCTACGTGATATCATGTCTTAGACACTCTTAAATAAAAAAAAAAAAAAAAAGGAAGAATGAAGGAAGAAGAAGAGCATGGAGAAGACTCACTGATTCGCTTTCAGACCGACTATCGGAAGAACTACTCTCACCGTCTCTGGACTCTGAGCTTTCATCCTTCCCAGATTCCCCTCCTCCATATGTAGGCTCAGCATCGCTGCCTTCCGTCTCAAGAGGTGCGGTTTCGACTACGTGCAAGTTTAGTGAAGGCGTTCATATTTTGCTAAGACCCTAGGAAAGGCACAAGAACGGACACTCGAAATGAGACAAAGATATACGCAATCCGACTGAATCGGGAAGAAAATTATACGTACTCACATATTAGAAGAGCTAAAAGTCGGAGAGCCATCGGATCCGACGGAAACCACCAAAGACGGCTTTTAGATCTTCGCCCCTTCACTTGGGGAGTACTATCTGCATTCGGGCTAACGGATTTTCGCTTGGGATCCTCAACAATGGATGTTCCGCTAAAATCGCAGGGGAAGGCTTACCGAAACGATTTTCTACCACATCATTCAAGAATCCATGGATAGCAAGAAACTCATCCTGCCAAAATATGTTATATTTGGAGGTTGTTGATGGATTTCGTTAGAAAGCGTAAAAGGAGACTTTGACCCGACGCAAGAGCACTAGCATCGAGAACAGTGGACAACGGGATTTCTGGAACAACCAGCTGACGAATGAGTGGGACCCCTTGGTCAAAACCCATATGCCGATCCGCTCGATCAATGTTGTAAGATATCGCTTTGCAAGATCCTCAAAAGAAAGACGGTAAATGACTGGGCGTGCAGCTTCGCATGAACACCATCTCTCCAACACTCAGACCCTCTTTATCAAAAGACAAAAACATGTTCGGAACATGAGCAAAAGTATGACCTGAGTTATAGATGCATGCACCGGAGCCCATGGCCGAAAATTAACCGTGTATGAGTTTTAAAGAAATCCAACCAGGTTCTAGCCAGTCTTTGGACGCCTATTCGACCAGCGCAGGATTCTGGAGCCACCCCAAGACTCGGGAAGTACAGCCAACGGTTTTAAGGCGTACTTCTCGAAGTGCTCCCACAGCCACGCCTGAAGAAAGGCGGCATGAATGTACGAATCCACTTTCATATAGTCGTTTGAAGCACACATATCCGAGACCAGCTGATCCAAGTGTGCGTACAGAGAACCAAGAAACAAACCGCTAATAGGGAGAACGACGCCTTTTGCCATTTTTATAGCAAATTTGATAAGTTCCTGCCTTATCTCCTTCTTACCGGAGCCGTCATCAAAAATATCTCTGGATAACCAAAAAGCCAAGAACGCCGCGGCATAAAGCGTACTATTCTTCTGATTCGACTCCAACTCATCAGGAAACCACTGAGACACCCACCAATCATAAAATCACTTCGTCTCGTTTCCTTTCCGAACGAATCCTTTTGATTTCGCAACCAGGACGGCATGTATTTCTTCTTCATCCACAGACAACCTAACATCAAGGTTTCTAATTACGGGAAGGTTCAAACGATACAGCCACGCTCTCTAAGGAGATAGTCATTTCACCCCACCTCGCATATAGCCGTATGAGTGTCCAGGACACCATCTCGGAAATAAAAGTAACCAAGCCTGGAATATCTTTCTTAATTTGAAGAAGCGGGAAGCCTTGATAGCATCAACAACTGTGCCTTGGTCAAAGTGGCCTTTACACATTCCTCGGATCAACATGAATCACATCCACTTCTCAAAAGTACGCAACAGGCTTACACTTTGGTCTTAAAGTCAATGGAAGAAGCATGGTACTCTTTTCTCTCGAATACAAAACCTTATTACACTACCCGGACGAACCGAGGGGCCTCTCCTTCACTTTCCGAACCAGTCGGGGAGGATCGACACATACTTGGGATGATTTTTTCTAATTGTAACGGATGTTGTGAAGAACTCATCATCTACGCTTGGCTTGGAATTACCCACATCCTTCGGTCGATAGAAATTGTTGACATCCTAATGAAAAATTCTCTTACGCTGTTTTCACCGCCGAGATAACTACAATGGAACAATACGAGCAGGGATTATTACATAAAGCGCATGGAAATATTTTATCGACACAAGAGAGCCATCCCGGGACGCAAACCAATTGGTCTCAAAGTCATTTTGTGCATATGCGAAGAAATGGGACTAACAGACTCTGCATCACCACTTCATGCAGCCGGAAGCTCGCGCCCAGCCAAATAGGCGCGCCCCCAAAGGAAATCATACACACGGCCACACCAGAAAGAGGAGGAAACCCTAAAAGCTAGTTCTTTCATGGGAAGGGAATGACAATCCTCGTGCATATCTACTTCGCGCAATAATCGAGGCGGCCAATATCACTACAGCATTCGCGCCTAGATTTTATTACAAGTTCAAGCAAAGCATACCTACGGCTAGTGTTCACGCCAATAACATTTTCTACAAGGTCATGAAAAGATACGCCTACAACTAAGGTTTACACCAACACAAAAGAAAAGAGAAAACAAGTTAAAAGAAGAAGTATTGGAAGGCATACCTGGGATTTGCTTGTCCGCTTTGCTTTACTGCTACCACATGGCCGGGATAAAAAAAAATAGGCGTGAAACGAAAGAGAAGCCGGCCCTTCTTTTATATATACATGGTACGTGGGAGTTTGAACAAGGAAAGGATTTCCTATTTTGAGCTAAGAAAGGAAAAGAGGAAACCGGTCCCGCAAAGACCAATTTCCACGCCCAAGACCGCTCACACCATGCCTTGGCCCCACACGCTAAGCCATCCGCTCCATTTGCCGCGGCCCCACCACGCTTAGCCGTCCGTGTACACCTAGCCTTGCCATGGCCGCACCATGCCAGGCAACTCGCTCCATTATCACGGCCCTATCATGCCAAGTCATCCACACGCGGTTTGCCTCTCCAAGCTGTCCGAGCCGTGAACATGCCAATACCAACAAATTATCCTAAGACCACGCCACCTCTTGGCCCCACGTGCCAAGTCGTCAACTATACTTTGCCTTCCTAGACCGCGCCCATTTTGCCTCGGTGATGTACGGCCAGACCAAGCCAGCAACTTTCGTCTCACCACTCCACGATGCATCCCCGCACAACTTATGCCGGGCCGCCAACACGGAAACAAAAACTCTCTTCACCTCTCAAAAAGGTTAGTCGGATTTTCCTGACCATCTTTGCAATGATTTACGTCTTGATCCCGTCATTGTCTGTCGCCATCATATGCTTACCTCGCAACAAGGCACCTGTTCCGAGCTAAGCAGGGGACTTAATGTTGATGGTGGTTTTTAGCTTAGGGGTAAAATTGTAAAGTCAGACAGTGACGCCAAACTGAGCACATTTATTGAACCCTTTAATTTGTCTCATGAGAAAATTACCAGTGGTACCTTTTTTTTAATCGTCGATTAGGTTTCGACAGACCAAAACCCTAACTCTCACACCGCATGTGCCAATGGCTAACCATGCCGCCCACACCTACCGCGCCAAAGCATGCCATGCTAGCCGCACCCCGTGCCAATGGCTAACCGTTCCACCACCACCCCATTTGGCCAAGGCATGCCAACCATGCTAGCCGCACCCCAGTGCCAATGACAAACCATGCCAGCCACACCTGCCGCGCCATGGCATGCCAACCATGCTAGCCGCACCCCAGTGCCAATGGCAAATCATGCCAGCCACACCTATCGCGCCATGCCAAACGCACCTTGCCATGGCCCCATGAAAACCTAGCCGCGCCACCTTGCTGGCCTTCCCTACGCGGCTACCAAAACGAAGGCATGCGACAATCAACGGTCGCCCTTCAATCCCAGGAGCAAATCCTAGACGTCTGAGATTACCAAACGACCTTTGGCCCAAAGCCCTAGCTTGGTCACGCCAAACCTTGTCCCCACATGCCAAGCCAAAACCGCACATATCCAAGCTAGCCACGCCATGCGCCCATGGCAAACCCTTGGCCCCACATGCCAAGCCAAACCGCACCTAGCCAAGATAGCCACGCCATGCGCCCATGGCAAACCCTTGGCCCCACATGCCAAGCCAAATCGCACCTCGCCATGCTAGCCTCCCCATGTGCCAACGGCTTGCCAAACCCTTGGACGCACATGCCAAGCCAAGCACACCTTGCCTTGGCCCTAGCCATGCTAGCCGCCCCATGTGCCAACGGCTTACCAAACCCTTCGCCCCACATGCCAAGCCAAACCGCACCTAGCCATGCTAGCCGCCCCATGTGCCAACGGCTTACCAAACCCCTTGGCCCCACATGCCAAGCCAAACCGCACCTAGCCATGCTAGCCGCACCATGTGCCAACGGCTTGCCAAACCCTTGGCCTCACATGCCAAGCCAAGCCACACCTTGCCTTGGCCCTAGCCATGCTAGCCGCCCCATGTGCCAACGGCTTACCAAACCCTTGGCCCCACATGCCAATCCAAACCGCACCTAGCCATGCTAGCCACACCATGTTCCAACGGCTTTCCAAACCCTTGGCCCCACATGCCTGCCAAGCCACACCTTGCCTTGGCCCTAGCCATGCTAGCCGCCCCATGTGCCAACGGCTTACCAAACCCTTGGCCCCACATGCGAAGCCAAACCGCACCTAGCCATGCTAGCCGCACCATGTGCCAACGGCTTACCAAAACCCTTGGCCCCACATGCCAAGCCAAGCCACACCTTGCCTTGGCCCTAGCCATGCTAGCCGCCCCATGTGCCAACGGCTTACCAAACCCTTGGCCCCACATGCCAAATGCACCTAGCCGCGCCACCATGTTGGCCTTCCCTACGCGGCTACCAAAACGGCGTGCGACAATCGACGGTCCCCCTTCAATCCCAGGAGCAAATCGTAGCCATCCAAGGTTACCAGACGACGCATGGTAACCTTTGGCCCGAAAATCTAAGCTTGGCCACGCCATGCCATGGCATACAAACCTAGTCGCGCCTCCATGCCACGCCAATGGCATGCCAACCTAGCCGCACCACCATGCCATGCTAATGGCATGCTAACCTAGCCCGCCACCATGCTGGCCTTCCCTATGCGGCCACCAATGAACGAAAGCGTGCAAACATCAACGGCTACCTTTCCTCTTAAGATACAAAATATCGACCGTCGAAGGTCACCAAGCTACACTTGGTCCTCCAATGACATCCCTTGGTCATTGACCGTCACATTAGCTTGTAATCCCATCGGATATATTCTCGATCCCGGGCTGTCTGAATACCAACTAGAAGCCCTAAATTTTGTATCTAAATTAATTCCAAACGTTTTCCCGCTTCCATTTTTAACATCAATTCCAAAGAAAGATCCTCCAAATTTAGCCCAAAAGTCTCATTTATTTGGAAAAGATAGTAAAGAGCTTGATTTTCTATTACAAACTTGGGTATTGAAATATTTCCAATTGGTAAACTTGAGTTATTACCTTGATAATAAAACCCCATGGTAACGGTTTCACAGTATATATTCCCCCACGCATACATACCCATGAACATGAGATCGAAAAATACAGTAGTACCACTGATTACTTCGGTTTCATTTGAGGTACCGTGAACGGGAAGAATATGTAGTTTTTCGATATAGCATGCCGGTGGAACTACACCTCTCCAAGCCGCGGAGATAACCAGGAAGAAACTTGCAAGTACAAAGCTCAGAAGAAGACAACATAAGGTAATACCTTTTGCCCTATCATATGTGTCTCAGATCCGGACGACTTCTATTTGGTCGAACATTTTGTGGCTCAAGAATAGGACCTGTTTGAGTTTCATCCATTGGTTTTGATTTGATGAAGTTTTTGTCTATAAAGATGAAGAAGAGTTCTTCTCGTATATATAAGAGGATATTGATATCGGAGGAAATGTGTTGGAAAATAGGATAACCATATAGGAACCATTTTGGGTCTTTGTTTATCAAAGTCTTTTAAAAATCATTTAGATATTATAGGGGACAGCCTACGACTTATTAGAGACAACGAGAATCAATTCACCGAGTCTGTTCACACTGCATCCAGATAAGCCTAGATATCTATCCCGATAAACGCAACCCTCATCCCCAGGAGAAATCACATTGTAGGATCAGAATATCGCGACATCAATACTTCGCGAGATCAATTAACAACAGCATTGCGAGGGCGTCGCAGAAGAATAATATAAATGACGCAATGAATGACGACAGCCAAAACACGAGAAAGGTGTGAAGACCTAGCGAAGTTTATGAGTGTCGCGAGATTATATACTTGTACACTTGCGATATTTCGCAAGTCATTCCCGAAAATAAAGGACAGCTTAGCTATCATCCACTGTGTACTACCCTATATAAAGAGTTGAGCAAGTCTATTGTGGGGGGGATTCTTTTCAGAGTGTTAGACAAGTCATTAGGAGAGAGAAAGTTTGTGGTGGTTGTAATTTCTTTAGCTCTTTTCTATTTTATCTTGTAAACATTCAAGGAAATAATCAATAAAATCATTGTTATTCATCTTCAAATGTCTTAGTTGTGTGGATTATTGTGAGGGGTGTAGTGTAGGATTTCCTGCAACTACATATTGGTGCTAGAAACAGGGAACAATTGAAGATAAGAGATTGGATATTATCACTAAAATTGTTAAAATCAAGAGTATGATGGATAAATTGGAGAAAATTAGAATCAAAGATTGTAATGAAGAATTGGAATGTAATATGATTATAAAAGCAATGGTTAATGAATTTCATGAAAGTATCAAAGGGAGAATACACAAAAGAGATTTTGAAGGAAAGAAGATTATAACAGCAGAGAAATCATCACCCTTGAAAGAATGGGAAAAACAAAAGATTATGTTCACTGCAACGGAGATATCAGGAGAGAATTTAAATCACACATCTCCATTAGTGATTACGATAAGTGCTAGCAAAGAAGAGGGAAAATTAACAAAAACAGTGGAAGAATGGGCAATAAATAGAACCTTGGTGGACACAGGGAGTTCAGTGAATATAATGTTTTATCATGCTTATAAGAAATTGGGGTACAAAGTTGAAGAATTGACTTCCGCAACATATCATATCTATGGTTTCGGAAAAACCATAACAAAACCTAAAGGGAAAATAAAAATACGAATTTTGTTGGGAGAAATTGAAACACATGTGACGTTATGTGTAGTGGATATGGAATCACCATATAACATGCTGTTGGGAAGACCATGGATACATGCAATAAAAGCTGTAGCTTCAACATTTCATCAATGTGTCAAATTTCCTATACCGAGTGGAATTGGCGAAATCAAAGGAGATACTGATAAAGGAAGAATATATCATCCAATCGAAGTAAAACATTATGAAGAACAGGTGAAGAGGCGAAAAGATCGCAAGAAGATGGCAAAAGCAGCGAAAAAGGAAGAAGAATTTAGAACTTACATGATAAGAGAGGAAGAAGGAAAAGGAATATGTGGTGAAGAGAATGACCTCACAAGGAAGTAAAAGGACCAACGCCCATGGGAGAACCGAAGGCTAGCTACACTGCGGCGAGTAACCAACAAAGGAAGTGAATATTGAACCAAGAAGAACCCAAGATGTTAAAAATTGGGACTAAAATGGAGGCAAGATGAGGAAAGAAAAACTATTAATTTGTTGCGAGATTATAAAGACATTTTCGCATGGGATATGGATGAGATGCCTGGAATAGATCCATCTGAAGCGTGCCATAAATTAGAGATTGATAAGAATGCAAGACCATTCAAGCAAAGAATTAGAAAAATTGCAACAAAGATATCATCCTCAAATAGAAGAAGAGTTACAGAAGATGCTTGATGCGTGGAATTATTAGACAAGCAAAATACCCCGAATGGATAACAAATATGGTCGTAGTTCCAAAGAAGAAAAAAGGAATAAGAATTTACATAGATTTTACCGATCTAAATAAAGCTTGTCCAAAAGATAGTTTTCCCTTGCCGATATTCCGCAGATGGTTGAATCGCCAGCTAGAAATGAAAGGATATCCTCTCTTGATGGATATATGGGATACAATCAAATTCTCTCTCGCCAAGAAGACCAAGAGCATACCGCCTTTTTCGCTCCAAGAGGATTATACTTGTTACACAAAAATGCCATTTGGTTTATGAAATGCCTGCAGGCAACGTATCAAAGGATGGTAGAGAAAGTGTTCGAAAATGGATACATAAAACACTAGAGGTATACGTGGATGACATGTTAATAAAAAGCAAAGAAGCAAAAGATCATGTGCGAGATTTGAAGGAAATTTTTGAACAAATGAGACATTTCAATATCAAAGTAAATCCAGAAAAATGTACCTTTGGGGTGGCATCTGGAAAATTTTTAGGATACATTGTGTCAAAAGAAGGAATACAAGTTGATTCGGAGAAAGTACAAGCAATTCGCGATATGCCGACACCAAGAATAAATGAAAGATGTGCAAAAATTAAATGGACTATTAGCTTCGCTAGGAAGATTCATCTCGCGATCATCTGATAAGTGCAAGCATTTCTTCAACATACTTAAAAAGGGAGCGAAATTTAGATGGACAGATGAATGTGAAAAGGCGTTACAAGGAATAAAAGAACATCTAGTGGATATATCAATCTTACAAAAAGCAGAGCCAGGGGAAGAATTAATAATTTACATCGCGACAACTCGCATGCACTAAGTGCAGATATTGCGAATGGACGCAGTGCGGAAAAACCAATCTATTACATCAAAGAAACATTCAATGCCGCAGAGAAAAATTATTCAAAAATTGAAAAATTAATTTTGGCATTAGTTTACGTAACGTTTAAACTTTGCATCTACTTCAAGCACACACGGTAAAGGTAATGACAAAAGTACCAATTGAGTCAAGAATGAAAAATTCAAAAGGTCGGGAAGGGTTGAAAGATGGAATGCTCAAGTAAGTCATTGCAAACTCAAATATGAAGTGTTATCCTCACCCAAATCACAAGTTGTTGCAGACTTTTTAGCAGAATTTCCATTGGAAGAGGATGAAGCAAGTGGAAGAAATGATGGATATAGAAGAAGAACATGGAAATCCAAGGGATTTATTAACCGAGCCAAACAGATGGGAAATATTGGTAGATGGATCGTCAAATGGAGAAGGTAACGGAATTGGGATCATTATAATTTCGCTTTAAGGCAATAAAATGGCTTTCTCTTTTAGATTGGAATTTGCATCTACCAACAATGAAACAGAGTATGAAGCTATAGTACATGCTTTTGCGATTTGCAATAGAAATGAAGTTGGAGAATGTAAGAGTTACCGGTGATTCTCGTTAGCTATTCGCCGATAAAAGAAGAATATACTACAAATGAAGCATCCTTGAAAAAAAACAAAAAGCTTGTTGAAGAATTGTCAGCGAAGATACCAAAAAATAAAATGGAGACACATATCAAGAAAAGACAATAGACTCGCATATGCTTTTGCTTTTATATCAAGTATGATGACAGTTCCATCAGCGAGATGCATAAAAATACAGACACTTCTATCACCATCAATCAACAAAGAGGAAGAGGAAGAAGCAGAAATAATGCTCATAGAAGATGAAACGCAAAGACCCCATTGCGAGGATTGGAGGACAGAACTTCATGCTTATCTAATGAAAGGAGAAACACCAAGAAATAGATTAGAGATGCACAAATTAAAAAGCCGTGCAACAAATTATGAATTAAGAGACGGGGTATTGTACCGAAGATCCTTTAATGGACCCTCGCTTAGATGTTTAACACGAAAATAAGGAGAAGCAGTGGGGATGCTGGCAATCATAGTGGCGGAAGGTCTTTAGCACATAAGGCAAAAATGCAAGGCTATTATTGGCCATATATGCATGAAGATGCGAAACGAATATCAAGACGTTGCGAAGATTGTCAAAGACACGGAAAGAAAATACATGCACCAGGAGCACCATTAACCTCTTCAACAAGTGTATGGCCTTTTGGAAAGTGGGGATTAGATATTGTAGGACCATTTTTACCAGGTACAGGAAGAGAAGATATCCGATTGTCGCATGATTATTTCACAAAGTGGGGTATAAAAGCGGTACAACACATTCGCGATAAAGATATTTTTACTTTCATATTCGAAAACATAATATGCGATTTGGAATTCAAGACAGTTGGTATCCGACAATGGGAAACAGTTTGAGGGACAGAATATAGAATTGTCGCTTAATGCATTTCAAATAAAATGTGGGAAATCAACTCCTTTATACCCGCAGCCAATGGACAAAGCTGGAAGCAACAAATAAAACAATCGCAGATATATCAAGAAGAAGTTAGAAGGACATAATAAGGCATGGTGTGAACAAGTGCATAATGCAAAAAGATGGGCTTACAATACAACAAGGCGAGAAGCTACGGGAATGTCACCATTTTGTCTAACATATGGAGTTGAAGCTATACTTCCGGCTTGTGGTTATTATTCCAACAAATAAAGAGAAGCTTGGGAGAAAAATCTTAGTGCGGGTAACATTTTGGTTAAATTAGATGAATTAGAGGGAAACAGAGAAAGAGCACTACAAAGATATGGAGAATTATCAAGATTAGCCGAGATTATAACAAACGTGTCAATACACGCGAATTTCAACCGGTGATATGGTATTGCGAGAAACACCAATATATCAGCGAGAAAGTGGTGGCAAATTGGCTAAAAAGTGGGATGGACCTTATATCATCAAAGAGATAGTTGGAACAGGGGCATATAGATTAATGGATCCGGAGGGCAGAGATGTGGGGCAGAGATGTGGGCCAGAGATTGGGTAGACCGTGGAATAGATTATATCTCAAGAAATATTATCCATAGAAGATGGAAGGGAAATAATAGGTTGCGAAATATTGAATGGATGAAATGAAATGAATTCATATGAAAAGTTCTTGTGACAGATTGATTGCGAAATTGCATAAAATAAAGAAGGGATGTGCGAATATCTCGCAAATAAATAACAAGAGATAAACAAAAATGAATGATTGAACGAATTGATAGAAATAAATGAATGAGTGAATGGGACGAACCTTTATGGCGTACACCCTAGTTCGCGAATGATATTTCGTAAGAGGCAAATGTAAGACCTAAAGTGCGTCATATAAGGGGGTATCTCTTGACATGGCTCAAGGAAAAGGTTACACCGCCCCTGGAACCCGAGTCATGAAAATTTGGGGTCAATAAAGCCCATCCGGGGGAGATACCTTAGATTTCCAACTATATATATAAGGTTATACTGTTGGACGACCTAGGTCTCTTCCAAGGAGTCGGTGGTGTATGACCAAGGCGCCGAGGTACATGGTTGAGCCAAGAGTGCCTGGGGCATTTGAAGTGTCTCGGCCATTCTTGGCAAGTCTTGGCACATGCTGCACTGCCCAAGAAAACTCCACTTAGGGTGCGTCTCGTAACCATAAGCCCTATAGGTATAAGGGATAAGAGGTCGCGAAAACAATCGGTTGTTGTTAAGACCGGATGGGAGGAGCTAGTCTTGTATGGCCGATGTACTCCTCCTTGAAGGGGCAACCAGGGGAGATGATAAGGGCGGCACCCTCCATTAGGAGCCGATAAGTGTCAAAAGACGCAAATGTCATGAGGCTCTATTTTCGCAAGAAAATTAGGCTTGTCATATTTGTGCGATGATCCTGAAGAGGCAATAATACTAACGCGAGGGTAAGACGAGATCAATGGGTCTTTACATGCAAGTGTAAAGACGCCCTGCGATTTCGTCGCAAGACGGCAATGTCATGGGGATTTACGTTCGCAAGAACATTTAGGCCTGTCATATTGTCGCAAAAGAAATATCCCGCAGAGGAAAAAATACTAAAGAAATGATAAGACAAGATCAATGGGTCGTTACATGAAAGTGTAAGGACGTCCCCGCGATTTTGTCGCAAGACGGCAATGTCATGGGGCTTTATGTTCGCAAGAATATTTAGGCCTGCCATATTGACGCAAAATGAGGGGTGGCAAAATAAGACCTTTAACTAGGAAGGCAAAATAAGACCACACAAAAACAATGATAAGGCAAGATCAATGGGTCATTACACGAAAATGCAAAGACGTCATGCGATCTTGTCGCAATGATGAATTTCAATGTAAAAAATTGAAAACAAAATAGCAATTATTAAATACCAAAAATTATACTCATTGAAAGAAAGAGTAGTAATAAGCAGATGAACACATCAAAAAGATGGTTGAAATACATAAAGAAGTAATAAGACAAGAAGAAAGATTACAAGAGAAAGTCAATTCTCAAATATCGCTTTTTTCACCGGAAGGAAATACTGGTTTTCTTCAAGAACTTTATCTATATTTTCGCTTAGTTAATATATTTCCACAGATCCTTCTTCATTCGCGACATCGTCATTGATGCTTTATTGGGAGAGATAGTCTCTTCATTTATAATTCTTCGCCACTATTATAATCATAATTGTCGGGAGGATTAGGAACTTCATCATCGCTCACTTCCGCAGGTTCGACAGACAGATCAAGAGATTTAGATAGTAAAACATCATTCACAAGAACTTCGGCTTTAAGATGAAATTGACGAATGAGTGCTTTCTGCTGATTTTTACTCTCTATATCTTTACAGTCACGCATATAGTCGAATCTTCTTTCTGCTCTGTCGCGAGAACGAGCAAGGGAAGCAACGAGTATTCCGTTTTCTTTGCGAATTTTTGAGTAGTCGGATTTCAAAGCGGTAATGGAGGAGTGAAGATTTTTCTCAGACTCTGCAAAAACAAAGAACAAAAGGAATTATACAAACAAAAAATATGAAGACTTGATAAAGGAAGAATAGATGAGGCAGTCAATTTCTATGACTACCTTCCTTCTGCGAGGTAAGATATTGGATTAAAGCCGAACAACTATTCTCCAAATGATCCATGGCATTGTCAAAATTATCTCCAATTAAACCTTTCAGTCGAGATCGCAAGTTTTTTTCGTTGGAAACAAGTAAGGCATTCTCTTTCGCAAGGGAAGAGTTGGACTTTTCTAATTTGGAACATAGATCCTTGAATTGGTTTACCTTTACACTTAAGATTATTCTACCATGAATAAGTTTATCCTTCTCGGCAGTAACTTCTTCAAGTTGATTTCTCAAAGAGCAAAGAGATTGTTCTTGTTCTTTACATAATTTTTGACAAACATCGATCGTCAGTAGTAAATCGCCACCTTGTTTAATGAGTTCGCTTCTCTTGAGAAAGAATTCCATTATCATCTGATAAAGTTTCCAACTCCATATTAGCTTTAGTCAAAGAGTAAGAGAGGCTAGATAATTCATTACTTAATGAGCTTTGTTCCCATATTAAGTCAAAGATTTTCTTTTGAAAGATTATCTATTTGATCAACAGAGTATGTATGAAGATTATCTAATTGGTTATATTGCTCCATCCAAGCATCTCTATCAACTCGAACTTCTTCAACAGTAGATTCCAACTGGTATATCTCCATTTTCGCTCCTGGTTTAAAGCTTGAAGGGCGAACAACGGCTCTTGGTTCATTAAAAAAATTAAAAAAAAAAAAAAATACATAGGTAAGAGTATACCTTTCAATTCTTCATTCTTCTTGCGAAGATCATTACGATCCAGCGAAACATTTTGAAGTTTTTGATTCTCAAGTTGAAGAATATTACACTTTGCAGTCATAGCTTGCAGATCATTCTTCAAAATATTAATTTCTTGCTCCAAAGATGTTTCGAAATTTATCGTGTACAAGGTGTTTGCTCAAAATCTCGCAGTACATCAGATTTGGATAGATCGTGTAAGTCTTCTTGACATCGTTCACAATATCTCGATAGAACTTTGAAGGCCACATCAATTCCTTCCAAATTTTCTTTAGTAAGAGGGATTTGCTCTTATAAGGAAGTAATGGCGATAGAAGAAGGAAGAGATGAGTCATCTTTTGTTAAAGGAATATCATGAGAAGAGGAAATCTCATGAAGATTAATGACTCGGAGAAATGGTAGAGGCATTGACAATGGAAGAAGAAATAGGCTCATTCGCAAGGTGAGATTGTTATGAGGGATTTGATTTATGAGAAATTCGTGCATAGGAGTGTTATCATCAACGGTATTTTCGCAAGAAGAAGCAAGAGGATTATCTTGCGAAGATTTCGCAAGAGGAGTTGTAAGTCCGAATATAGGAAAGGAAACAAAGGTGCAACAGTTTAGAATGGCGAGGCTTCTTGGGGGACCTATCAACATTTTTGTCATCCTCGCGAATTGCAAGATAAATAAGAAACAAGAGGCAACAATATTGTTATTAAAAGAGTAAATGTTTCTTAAATACCTTTTTATTCGCAGGCTTTCTTTTAGAGGCAATGGATTCCGGTTGCGAACCCATGGAGATATTAGGGTTCACAATGGTGAACTTGGTGCTAGATTTGTTCTTGCTAAAACAAAAATGGCAGGGGAGTCATTAAAAGAAGAACAGTATCAGAATAAAACAATTTCAATAAGAGATATCAATCACAAAATGATAAAATTCAGCAAAATTAACAAACCTTGATGCCATAGAAAAAGGTAAGAATAGTAGCAGAAAAATGATGAAGAAGACGATGAAGAAAAGCAGCAGAAAAAAGTTGCAGACGATGAAGAAGACAAAGTAAAAGAAGAGAAATGCTTTCACAAGGAATCCTCCTTTAAATAGACGATAAAAGAGTAACCGGATAAGATTAAATGTGCCGGTAAAAAGGGAAATTTTAGATACGTGTAAACAGTCATTCCTAAATTCACTAATCTTGTCGGCAAAAAATTGATGGAAAACAAACTATTGCGGCATTTCAAAATATTGATTCTCATGACATTCTCTCCTTCGCAGAGAAGACATGAGAAGAGGCAAGATGTAGGATCAGAATATCGCGACATCAATACTTCGCAAGATCAATTAACAACAGCATTGCGAGGGCGTCACAGAAGAATAATATAAATGAAGCAATGAATGACGACAGCCAAAACACGAGAAAGGTGTGAAGACCTAGCGAAGTTTAGGAGTGTCGCGAGATTATATATTTGTACACTTGCGATATTTCGCAAGTCATTCCCGAAATAAAGGACGCCTTTAGTCATGCCATCCACTGTGTACTACCCTATATAAAGAGTTGAGCAAGTCTATTGTGGGGGATTCTTTTCGAGTGTTAGACAAGTCATTAGAGAGAGAAAGTTTGTGGTGGTTGTAATTTCTTTAGCTCTTTTCTATTTTATCTTGTAAACATTCAAGGAAATAATCAATAAAATCATTGTTATTCATCTTCAAATGTCTTAGTTGTGTGGATTATTGTGAGGGGTGTAGTGTAGGATTTCCTGCAACTACACACACTGGTAAAGTTTAAACATCATGATAACCTCCTCCTCAGCAATTTTTCGATGCACCGGTTGTGTTTTGGCGTGTAACTTCTTGGGGTCAACTTAAGGTGTTGGAGAAAATGAGTTTTAATTAAAAGGTTTTTATGGTCTTGGTGTGGTTTGATCTAATGACCAAAGGATCTAAGGATACTCACTCATTTTTGGGTGAATGAAGTGGAACCTTTAGTCCCACATTGTGGAAAACTAAAGAGGAGCTCCACTATATAATCATACACCTATGTAAAACGTGTTTCGATTTTTTCAGAAACACCCATTTCAATTCTTAGGATTCCCGTTTGCTTCTGGAGAGACCCGATTCAATTCTTAGGATTAAATTGAAATCTCGCCTTGGTGAAAGAGTTTAAATGTTTCAGGAATTGATTCATCAACGTACCCGATGAGATTAATTTACATGCTACAGGTACTTGGTAAAGAACGCTGCACATTTTTCATCTTTTCGTCGTATAAAAGTTTATGACTTTACTGTTTGCTGAAATGTCAAACATGTTTATTAATCTTTTCAATTTACTAAGCCTGATCTACGATGGATTGTAACATATTGACACGATTAAAGCTTTAACATGAAAAGCTTTTAGAAAATCTTACAGAGAGAATGAGAGCTTACTTTGTAATTGTCCATCTTCACGGTCCAGTTTATCTTTGACAATTTCTTTTTTGCTATGTGAACATGTTATTAGATACATGTACCATTTCTGGCTATCCATGTGCATGTGTTGTTTCATGGACATAAAAATTAGGTGACTAGGAGGCTAAATGTCATTTGTGCACACTACTTCAATTTCAAAGTAACAAACAACTTTGAGTATCAATAAGAGCAACTCATAAGGCTCAACTCAAGGACATACAATTCAGAGCACCATCAAAGCTGCCCGAGTCTAATTTTGGTTCTGCATAGTTATATACCGCTGTCCTCTCAAGGGGCGGAACTGGGAATGCTAGATGCCCTAGGCTTGACCAACTTTTTACCCGGGCTTAAGCCTAAAGATAGTACATTAGATTTTGCCCCAATAAAATTAGGTAGTCAAAAACATGTCTTTTGTGAGCTTTGGGGGTGGCTTCAGCAAGGGGAAACCTGTTTGTAGCTCCGCCCCTAAGGATTTGTATACAATTAAAACAATGCAGGTGAAAACATGATTTGTATACAGTTAAAACAATATGATTTGTATACAATTAAGACAATGTAGGTGAAAACATCTTATTTGTGTATAATCAAGATATTATTAGATGCATGATATGTTTCTACGAGTGAAATGATAGGTGCACTTTATGATCTTTGTTAAGATATTTGGTCGACTATATACCAGCTGGATCCAGAAGTGATTTCTCCCGGTTAGATGCTTAATGTTGTTACTAGCTTAACTAAGTCAAGATCGCGCGCATCACATGTGCTTGCAGCTTTTTAACCGGAAGGTAGCGCATGTGTTTTTGCATCAGTTTTGGTTACCCAATCACCGGTTCAGGTTGCAGGCGCATCGCGCATACGGTTTCGCTTCAAATGTGATGCATAAGTGATTGATGCAGGTGTGTGTACAACCTGTCAGTGATCCCAAACCAACCATAGTTCGAAACGTGTTAATATATATTTTCAGTAATCAAGTACTCAAATTTGGTTATTTGAATTTTACTGTAGCATATTTTGCAGGTCTAGCTTGAAACGGAACATAAGTATTTGGAAATTATTTATTTGAAATTTACTGCTATTTTGCAGGTAGTGAAAAACGAAATGGCACACGCATCGCGCGTGCGGCTTTACTAGTCCCGATAAACGCAACCCTCAGCCCCAGGAGAAATCACATTGGTAAAGTTTAAACATCATGATAACCTCCTCCTCAGCAATTTTTCGATGCACCGGTTGTGTTTTGGCGTGTAACTTCTTGGGGTCAACTTAAGGTGTTGGAGAAAATGAGTTTTAATTAAAAGGTTTTTATGGTCTTGGTGTGGTTTAATCTAATGACCAAAGGGTCTAAGGATACTCACTCATTTTTGGGTGAATGAAGTGGAACCTTTAGTCCCACATTGTGGAAAACTAAAGAGGAGCTCCACTATATAATCATACACTTATGTATGAATTGTAAAACGTGGGTGGAGCGGTTGGGCAAAAATACATATTTTTACCCATGCGATATGCGTGTATGCCATGCACCAAGTCCCTTTTCTACACGGATTTATTTTTGGCGAGTTTTTCTTTAGGAAATTAATTCCAAACTTTTTTCTTAAGAGTTTTATTTATGGTAAAATTCCTTTTACTTGTTTTTGAAGAAAACCAAAACCTAACTTGATTTGCAAGTATTTTCATCCTATAAATACAACTCGAAAATCTGTTTTCTATAAACCGAAAAATTCTTCTTTTATTCTAGGGTTTCTCCATACGTTTTTACCTCCATCCCCGTTGCTGAGTTCGAAGAGAGGGTAACTTGCGTTGTGCTAACTCAAGTTATATCGGGCAGTCTTATCCTGGACACATCTAGGCTGTGAGGGGTTTAACATTACTCAACTCGAGTATACCCGCGAACTAATGTGTTAAGGACAACTTGTTGAACCTGTGATTCTGCCCTCAATAAGTTATTTCGGTAGAGTTGTTTGGCATTAGTTCTTTACATATTATTTTGATACATCTAACGTGCTATTCATTGTTGCAAGATTCCAACATAAGGAACCTTGTTCTCTACAAACAACAACTCAACACAATTTTGAAAGGGAGTTGCAATTGATGCTATGAAATGGTTGGTTGACTAGACTTGGTTCTTTTTGTAAGGAATACGCATCGCCTTTCTTCCCGAAATCTTAGAAGGTCTATAGTAGAAGAATGCATGCATATTTGAGAACATATTGAGCCAATGTCACAGTTATACAACGGTAAAATCTTCTGTTGATGATAATCCGAGTTTAAAACTTATCAGTAGAGAAAATTATTGATAAAATAAAGGAAAGGAAATCCATTGAACGTTTCCGGATCCATTTGTTAACCGAAAATATGAGAAAAATACGGCAAACACACATAACTATTGAAAACCCATGACATCGAGGTTTCCAGACAGCTGGGATTAATATGGAACGCAACAGCATATCATGAAAATTAAATGATAAAACATATATATCAGAACAATAAAAAAAAGATCAAGTGTGGATTCTTTTTTTTTTTTGATCAGACAAGTGTGGAATATTCGTCCTAACTACCGAATGGGTTGGATAACCACACCTTGTCTAGTTGTCTTTCAACGACGTTCCTTGTTCATACATCGTCACATTAGCTTGTAATCTCACCTAAGAAACTGCACCTTTCAAACTCAAGATAATAATAAAGATGCAAAGAGCTATAAGTAGAGTGAAAAGGCAGAGAACTACAGTTGGACTGAACGTACCCTTATACTGGGTTCCCAAATAATAACCAACATTTGGAGTTCGACCAATTTGTGCTTGATCAAGAAGAAGGATGGTTTTAGTAGTTTCATCCATTGATTTTGATTGTATGAATTTTTGTGTGTAGAAATGAGGAAGTGTTCTTCTTAGTTGTATATAGAGAAAATGGGTCATTTGTCCAAAAAAATTTAAAACACGGTTCAAATGGACAAGTAAAAAAAAGTACGGGTGAAATAGCCAAAAAAAATAGCAAGGATGAAACCGGGATTCATCCCGGCTTATACTTAAAAAATAGCAAGGATGAAACTCGGATGCATCCTGTGTAAAATAAAAATAAGAAAAAATATTTGAAAATGGATGAGAATGAAACCGGTTACATCCCGCCTATTTTTAAATTTTTGTCCATTTAAACAGTATCTTTTTAATTTTTTGGCTATTTAAACAGTATCAAAACCTAAATGTCTTTTTCACCCAGAAATTGTTGATTTTGGTCTTTTTGACCAATTTTGTGTTGTATATATAGTTAAGATACTAATTTTCGAGGGAGGAAATGTATACAGGTACGACTTTTTAGTGACAAATAGGATCACTATACCAAGTCTTATGTGATGTATGTTAACAGCTGCCAAATGCCAATGGTAGCCATTTCTTATGTGACGAGATGAGTTAGATACCAATATTTCTACATCAAGATTCAGTTGACCCTGTGCACCAGATTATCCAATAGTTAGGAGATACGTATGTATAGCTAAATTTGATGCCATGGGCGAGATATAATATTTTTATGGGTGCTCAAGCCATTAAATATCTCATTCAGCTAATAAATGTAGGCACGTCTTGTTCTTGACTTCTATATATATTGCAAGTAAACAAAAATTTGGCATTCATTGACCTTTATATACGTCTGCAAGTGTTGCATAGCATATAAAGATGAAAAGTAACGCGAGTGTCACAACAACAACAACTTTCCTTTACTTGTTCTTATTTTTGTGTTTCATTTTGTGTTTCATGTTGTTTTAACTAGTTTAATCGGCCATTGCCGGTCATCAAATGTTGTTTGAACAAAATAAATACTTATATACTCCTAATTAAAAAATGGTCGACTTCCATTCAATTCTAGGCTTTCTATGGATGCGAAGGATGTGATTTTATTTTGATACAAATTAACATCGCAAAGGCACATTGATCAAGTACTATTTATAGCCAGGTGTGATTGCAGGTTTCCCAACAATCACACCCTAATGAATTTACACAATTATTTGCCCAAGCTTCAAGAACGATCACCAAATCTTTATTAACTTCTTTTATGAATCTTATAAGAATGATAAGAATACAAGGAAATAAGAATTACTCCGGACTCTCTCTCTCCTATTGACTGTCTCTCTCCTATTTGCTTTCTCACTATTCTCCAAAAGATTCCCCCTCTCTCAAGTCTACTTGGTCCTTTATATATGATGTTACATAATGGATGACAGCTAAGCCAACCTTATTTTCGGATCCGTCTGCGTCATTCTCGCAAGCTTACAAAGGTTTTCTTCGCACGTGTTCTTCAATCTCGCAAAGTCTTCACACTTTCCTCGTGATTAGGCAGATGTCACCTGCTACGTCATTCCTCAAATAGTCTGTAATGGTCTTCGCAAACATTTGTTGGTTAAATCTTCATTGACATCTGCTATGTAGATTCTCGCTCCTACATCTTGCCTCTTATCATGTCTTCTCTGCGAAGAAGAGAAAGATATGAGAATCTCTATTTCGCAACACTGCATCTATTCATCTTTATATATTTTCTTTTACCGACAACCTTCCGTGAATTTGGTGTAACCATATACACGTGTTTATTATTCCCTTTATTTACCGGCACTTTGAATTCCAACCGGTCATCTCTTTTTGTCTATTTAAGAAGAGGGTCGGTGGAAAAATAATTTTCTTCTTTTACTTCATCTTCCTCGTCTCCAAACTCTCTGTGAATCTTCATCCTCTGCAATTTTCTTCATCCTTGATTTTCATAAATTTATCTACCTGCTGTCGCTTTCATGGAGTCACCAAGGTTAGTTTGGCTTTTCTTCTTTGATTTTGCTGGAACTGATCTTATTTTGTTGATTTCCCTAATTAATTTTATCATTTTATGTGATTCCCATACTAATTCCGTTTCAGCAAAAGCATCTCTAGCACCAAATTCACAGTCCCAAACCCTAACGTTTTTAAAAGCTCGCATCATAAGACTGTTGCAACGAAAAGAAAGCCTGCGAATAACAAGGTAGTAAGAAACATCACTTCTTTAATAACAATATTGTTGCCTCTGTTTCTTATCTGAGTTGATATTCGCAGGATGCTGAAGATGGTAATAAACCCACCAAGAAGCCTCACCAATTAAAAACTATTAAATCTTCCATTGCATTTCCTGATTTTAAGCCCCTAGTAATGCCTGCCATACCTTTGCTAATTGAGCCTTTATTACTTACCGCTCCCGTCCACGAAGATATCACTAAGGATGTCACCTCTTCAATTGACCCTATTACGAAGGAAACCCCCTCTTCTCCCATTGTTGATGCCTCAAGAATTGGTTTGCCTTCAACCTCAATTATTAATCCTCCTCATCCTTCGCCCGTAAAAGATTATTTAATTCCCCCGTCTTCAATCCTCGCTACTTCCTCATCTGAATCCTTCCCTGTTGATAAGGGATTCTTGGAAGGAGTAGACATTGCCTTTAAGATTTTGTCTGGTGCTCTTGATGATGCTCGGGGGTCTTCCGCTGACCCCATCAAACTTAGTATCTGCGAGAATCTGAGCAAGTATTTTAATTCTGAAAAAGCAGCTTCACAAGCATCTTTATAGAAAAAAGTTGAATCCTTAAAGGAGAGTCTCCAATCCTTGACTTTAGAGTGTGGGAATCTTCGCCTCAAGAATTAAAAGCTTGAGAATGTGTCGCTGGACTGCGATAACCTTCGCAAAAAGAATGATGAGCTAAAAGGTATGACCTTCTTGTCTTAACTTATGGCTGATCTTCTTTGGTAATTTTATCTCTTTCACGTTGACCTTTCTTAAAATCCTTTGTTTGTACATTAAGTTTTAATTCAGAAACGAATAATGGAGAGATACGACTTTCAATATGCCGTTGAAGATGCTCGTGCTGATAAAGAAATTTTGTTAGATCAATATAATCAATTAGACAATCTTTACTCGTATTCTGTTGACCAAATTGACAATCTTTCCAATGAGAACGCTCAATTAGCTCAAGGGCAAGAAACATTAAGTAGCGAAATATCTCATCTCTCTTATTCGTTAACTAAAGCTAATTTGGGGACTGAAACTTCGTCAGATGAGAATGAAACTCTGTCCCAAGAGAAACAAATTATTTTAAACAAAGTAGCGATACTTTCGCAACAACTTAGTATACGCCAAAAAATATGTGATGATCAAGAGCGATCTCTTCGCTCGTTGAAGAGTGAACTTAAAGAAGTAACTGAGTCATCTACTGCTGAGAAGAATAAACTTATCCAAGGTCGGATAGCTTTGAGTATAAAGGCAAATCAGCTTAAGGAACAACACACTCAATTAAAAGATTCATATGCTTCCATATTGAAGGAAAATGCTTTACTTGTCTCTAACGAGAAGGATTTTCGATCTCGGCTGAAAGGTTTTGTTGGGGATAAATTTGACGATGCGATGAACCATATGAAGAATAGTAACTTGGCTTTAACTCAATATCTTATTTCGCAAAAGGAAGGTAGTCATAAAAATCTGGCTGCCTCAACCACCTTTTCTTACTTAATTATTTTCGCAATATTCCTCTTACGAAAATCTCGCTATAACAACCCTTTTTGTCTTTGTTGTTCGCAGAATCTGAGAGAAATATTCATTCTTCTATTTCTTCTTTGGAATCCAAATTAGCCAAGATTCGCAAGGAGAATGCGATGCTTACTACTGTCCTTGCATGTTCTCGCGATCGTGCAGAAAGAATATTTGACTACCTTCAACATCTCAAGGATATTGAAAGTAGAAATTGTCAAAGAGCACTTCTTCGCCAAGTTCACCTCAAAGCTGAAGTCCTTGTAAATAACATCTTACTGGATAAGGCACTACCTCCTACAACAATTTGGCCTCTTGAAGTAGATGCTGATGAAGTTCCTCGCGATCCTGACAGTGACTATGAACTCAAAAATGATGATGAAGCTACTCTTGAGAACGATGAAGGAGATGAATCCGCTAAGGAAGCAAATGCTGGCAGTAATCAAGGTGGAGAAGAGGCCGGAACAAATCAAGAAAAGAAGAATACTTGCGAAAGTGGGAAAATTGGAGAAGATTTTCCATCAACCCCTCTTCGTGAAGCTAATGTTGAAGTCTGAAATTCCTTTAACTACTTATCTTTAGCTTCTTGAATATTTTTATTTCCGCTTTACTACTCTTGCGAATGATGTAGTTCAACAATTACTTATTGGCGAGAAAAATAATGCATCTTCTTTATTAATTCCCATACTTGCCTCTCATTATCTTTCTCGTGAGAAGTTGATCTTTTACCTGCATAATATTTAAATAATTAATTTTTATAAATTTATTTTTGTTTCATAAAGGCCAAGATCGCAATCTTGTTTGCATGATTTCTCTATCATATATTTTATCATATATATCTTGGTATTTTCAAAGATTTCATTCATTATTATTCTCTTATGTGGTCTTATTTTGCCTTCCTAAGTAAAGGTCTTATTTTTCCACCCCTTGTCGTTGCGACAAAATCGCATGTCGTCTTTACACTTTCATGTAATGACCCATTGATCTTGTCTTATCATTTTCTTGTATTATTGCCTCAGCAGGATATTTTTCATGCGACAATATGACAGGCCTAAATATTCTTGCGAACATAAAGCCCCATGACATTGATTACACTTTCATGCACCGACCCATTGACCTAGTCTTATCTTTTTATAGTATTATTGCCTCTGCAGGATCATTGCACAAATATGACAAGTCTTAATACTCCCGTGAGTAAAAATCCTCATGACATTTGCGTCTTTGACACTTATCAGCTCCCTAATGGAGGGTGCCGTCCTTATCATGCCCATGGTTACCCCTTAAAGGAGGCGTACCTCTACCATACAAGGTTGGCTCCTCCCATCCGGTCTTAACAACAACCAGTTGTTTTCGCGGACTCTTATCCCTTCGCCGATATGGCTCATGGTTACAAGACCGCACCCTAAGTGGGGTTTTCTTCGGACCGAGTGCATCATAGTCAAGACTTGCCAAGAATGGCCAGCACGCTCCCGACGCCCTGTGCACTCTTGGCTCAACCGTGTACCTCGACGCCTTGATCAAATTCTGCACTCCTTAGGAGAGACCTTAGTCGTCCAACCTAAGTCATAAGCTTAGGCTGAAAATCCAAGGCGCCTCTTCTGGATGGGCTTTATTGACCCGAAATCTCCATGACCCAGGTTCCGGTGGCGGTATAGCCTTTCCCTGAGCCATGCAATAGGTTCTCCCCTTCTATGACGTACTTTAGGTCTTAAATTTTCCTTTTGCGAGATTTTCTCGCGAACTAGGGTGTACGCCATAGTTGGGTGCCTCTCTCATTTAATCTTTTGATTTTCTTTTGTAAAAATCATAATTTCTGCGAAATTATCGCATGTTTTCAATCTGTTTTGATAAATGTAATTTCGCAATAAAAATTTTCACTTTGATCTTCATTTCATTTTTCTGTTTTCCAGCTACTTTTGCTAGACCTTTTATGGATAATATTTCTTTAGATATAGTCTATTCCATGGTCGATCAAGCTTGCGACCGGTATCCTTTCCCTCAGGATCCATCAGTTTATATGCCCCTGTTTCGACTATTTCTTTAATGATATATGGTTCGTCCCATTTCTTTTCTAATTTTCCATCACTTCCTCTCTGATACACTGGTATTTCTCGCAACACCAAATCTCCTGGCTGAAATTCTCTTATTTTAACACGCTTATTGTATTCTCGGGATAATCTTCGCTGATAGTTCTCCATATGTTGTAGAGCTATTTCTCTATTTTCTTCTAATTCATCAAGCTTTATTAAAATCATGCCCGCACTTAAATTTTTCTCCCATGCTTCTCTCTTTGTTGGGGGAATAATGACCTCAGTTGCTAGTACCGCTTCAACCCCATACGTTAAACATAAAGGTGACATTTCTGTAGCTTCTCGCCTAGTTGTGTTTTAAGCCCAGACTGCATTATGCACCTGTTCGCACCATGCTTTATTATGCCCCTCCATCTTATTCTTCAATTTATCTGCAATTTTCTTATTTGTTGCTTCCTCTTGTCCATTGCTTTGCGGATATAAAGGAGTGGATTTCCCACATTTTATCTTAAATGCATTAAGAACATTTCTATATTCTGCCCCTCGAACTGTTTTCCATTATCAGACACCAATTGTGTAGGAAATCCAAATCTACAAATGATATTTTCGAATATAAATGTGAACACATCTTTTATGCGAATATGCTGCACTGCCTTCACTTCAGCCTACTTTGTGAAATAATCTGTTGCGACAATCAAATATCTTCTTTGTCCAGATCCTGGTAGAAATGGTCCCACAATATCTAAACCCCACTTTCCAAAGGGCCACACACTTGTTGAAGATGATAAAGGTTCTCCAGGTGCATGTATCCTCCTACCATGCCGTTGACATTCTTCACAACGCTTTGATACTTCTTTCGCGTCCTCATGCATGTACGGCCAATAATAACCTTGCATTTTTGTTTTGTATGCCAAAGATCTTCCTCCACTATGGTTACCAGCATCTCCATAATGTAATGCTTTCAGTATTTCTTCTCCTTCTTTTCGTGTCAAGCATCTAAGTGATGGCCCATTAAATGATCTTTTATACAACACCCCATCTCTAAGCTCGTAATTTGTCGCACGACTCTTCAATTTATGTGCCTCCAATCTATTCCTTGGTACTTCTCCTTTCTCTAGATATGCATGAAGTTCGATTCTCCAGTCTGCGACATTGTTCGCCTTCTCCTCTTCCACATCTTCTATTATCATCACATCTGCCTCTTCCTCCTCTTCTTTGTTGATTGAAGGCGCAAGAAGTGTATTTATATTTATGCATCTCGCAGTTGGATCTACCATCATACTTGGGATAAAAGCAAAGGCGTCTGCTAATCTGTTATCCTTCCTTGATATGTGTCTCCATCTTATTTTGGGGATTTTCGCTGACAATTCCTCAACGAGCTTCTTATATTTCTTCAATGATGGTTCATTCGTAGTGTATTCCCCTTTTATTTGGCGAATGACTAGATGCGAGTCACTGGTGATTCTTGGGTTTTCTAACTTCATTTCTATTGTGAATTTTTAGGCATGTACCACTGCTTCATATTTTGTTTCATTATTAGTGGATGAGAACTCCAATCTGAAGGAAAAAGCCATTTCCCTCCTTCTGGCGAAATTAAGGAAATTCCAACTCCGTTACCTTCGCCATTTGATGATCCATCCACCAAGATTTCCCATCTATTGGGCTATGTCAGCAAGTCTCTTGGATTCCCATGTTCTTCTTCTGTATCCATCATCTCCTCCACAGTTTCATCGTCTTTTAATGGAAATTCTGCTAAGAAATCTGCAACAACTTGTGATTTCGGTGAAGACAGTACTTCATACTTGATCTCAAAATGTCCCACTTGAGCGTTCCACCTCTATACTCTGCCTGATCATTTTGAATTTTTCATTACTGATTCAATTGGAACCTTTGTCAACACCTTTATTTTATGAGCCTGAAAGTATATGCGAAGCTTAAATGTTGCGTCAACTAATGCCAGTATTAATTTTTCACTCTTCGAATAATTTTTCTCTGCCGCATTGAATTTCTTGTTGATGTAGTAGATCGGCTTTTCTACCCCTGCGTCTATTCGCAACAACACAACACTTAATGCATGCGAAGTTGTCGCAAGATAGATTAGCAATTCTTCTCCTGGCTTTGCTTTTTTTAAGATAAATATATTCATCAAATGATCTTTTATCCCTTGCAGCGCTTGTTCGCATTCTTCTGTCCATCTAAACTTTGCTCCCTCCTTAAGTATGTTGAAGAAATGTTTTCACTTGTCTGATGATCGTGAAATGAATTTTCCTAGCGAAGCCAAGAGTCCGTTTAATTTTTTACATCTTTCAGCGTCGCTGGCGTTGGCATGTCGCGAATTGCTTGTACTTTCTCTAGGTCAACTTGCATTCCTTCTTTTGACACGATGTATCCTAAGAACTTTCCCGACGCAACACCGAAAATGCACTTTTCAGGATTTACCTTGATGTTAAATTGCCTCATTTGCTCAAAAATTTCCTTCAAATCTTGCACATGATCTTTAGCTTCCTTACTTTTCACCAACATGTCGTCCACATACACTTCTAATGTCTTAAGTATCCATTTCGCAAACACCTTCTCTACCATCCTCTAATATGTCGCTCCAGCATTTCGCAAACCAAATGGAATTTTCGTGTAACAATATAATCCTCTGGGTGCGAAAAAGGGAGTGTGTTCTTGATCTTAATCAGCGAGAGGGATTTGATTGTAACCTTTATATCCATCTAAAGAAGACATCATATCATTCCCTGCCGCTGATTCGACCATCTGTGGGATATCCGGTAGAGGAAAACTGTCCTTAGGACAAGCTTTGTTTAGATCACTAAAATCTATGCAGATTCTTATCCCATTGTTTTTCTTAGGCAACACGACCATATTCGCTATCCAATCCGGGTATTTAACTTGCCGTATAATTCATGCGTCAAGAATCTTCTGTAATTCTTCTTCTATTTGGGGATGATACGTTGTTGCTATTTTTCTTATTCTCTGCTTGAATGGTTTTACACTTTTGTTAATTTTCAAATAACGACACGCGATAGAAGGATCTATTTAGGGCATCTCTTCCATGCTCCACGCGAAGATGTCTTTATATTCTCGCAATAGATTGATTGTTCTTTCTTCCTCATCTGCGTCCATTTTGGTTCCAATTCTTAACATTTTTGGTTCTCCTTCAGTTCCAACATTTACTCCTTTTGTTGGTTCTGCTGCAGTGTAGATCGTCGTTGATTCTCCTATTGGGGTTGGCTCTTTTATTGTTTTTATCGGTTTGTTTCCTTCTTCCGAAATTTCGCTCGGTATTCATTTTCCTTCCTCTGCTTTTATCATGTAAATTCTAAATTCTTCTTCTTTCCTTGCCTCCTTCGCCGTTTTCCAGTGAATTTTTCGCCTCTTTGCACGCCCTTCATAACTCTCCGCTTCTTTTTGATAAAACATTTTCGCATCGTTAACCTCCCCTCTGATTTCACCTACTCCACTTGGCATAGGAAATTTGATACACTGACGCAATTTTGATGCTACGGCTTTAATCGCATGTATCCACGGCCTTCCCAATAGCATGTTGTAAGGTGACTCTATATCCACCACGCATAATGTCACTTGTGTTTCAATTTATCCTAGCAATATTCGCACCACTATTTCTCCTTTAGGTTTTTTTGTAGATTTTCTAAAGCCGTGGATATGATATGTTGAACAAGTCATCTCTTTAACTTTGTATCCCATTAACCTGAATGCATGATAGAACATTATATCAACTGAACTCCCTGTATCTATTAAAGTTCTGTTCATCGCCCATTCTTCTACAGATTTCGCTGAATCATCCACCTCTTTTCGCGCCGCAGTTATTGTGACTACCAACAGAGCTGTGTGTCTTAAATTTTCTTGGTATTTATGCTGCTGTGAATATACTTTTCTGCTTTTTCCAATCCTTTAATGGTGACACCTTTTTCACTGCTATAATTTTCTTTCCTTCAAAATCTCGTTTATGTATTCTTCCTTTGATATTTTCATGGAACTCATTAATCATTGTCTTTGTTATTAAACTACACCCCAATCTCCTACTGCTTTCTTTGGTTTTAATAATCTTTTCCTTGATTTGTTTACCGACTTGTTTCATCATCTTTTGATTTCAATAATCCACTAAAAACTACATAAATTCTTCACCAATTATTCCAAATTTCAAATCACAATAACAATCTTCACACAATTTTAAAAAACCTTTCAAATCCTTGTCATGATCTCCCTATGTCTAGCGCCAATATGTGATTGCAGGTTTCCCAACAATCACACCTTAATGAATTTACACAATTATTTGCCCAAACTTCAAGAACGATCACCAAATCTTTATTAACTTCTTTTATGAATCTTACAAGAATGATAAGAATACAAGGAAATAAGAATTACTCCGGACTCTCTCTCTCTCCTATTTGTTTTCTCACTATTCTCCAAATGATTCCCCCTCTCTCAAGTCTACTTGGTCCTTTATATAGGATGGTATATAATGGATGACAGCTAAGCCAACCTTTATTTTTGGATCCGGCCTGCGTCATTCTCGCAAGCTTACAAAGGTTTTCTTCGCACGTGTTCTTCAATCTCGCAAAGTCTTCACACTTTCCTCGTGATTAGGCTGATGTCACCTGCTACGTCATTCCTCAAATAGTCTGTAATGGTCTTCGCAAATATTTGTTGGTTAAATCTTCGCTGGGACACTGCTGTTGCGAGATTCTACTCCTACACCAGGAATAAAGCAAATGAACATGACATTTCACCAATAGAAGATGTGTAAATTCGTAAGTCTCTCTGGTTCAAATACACGTCAGGATAGATACCTGTATCCGACATTTTTAGGGCAGATTATTTAATTTTAAATTGAGTAAAGGTTAAAAAATACTACATCCTTTTGTGGAAAAGTGTTATTTTTCACTTTTTCATTTTAGCCTAAAAATAGGTCAAATTGAAAAGTGAAAATAATTATTTTCTAGAAACGGAGGGAGTACAATTTTAGCAACCTAACAAGATCTCATCTGATGAGAAATTGGCAAGTCTAATGTGGTTTGGGTGAATATTTGATGAATATACATGACAGAATAAAGATCCACATAAAAAAAGAAAAAGTTAGAACATATTCTCAAGAGCATCTCCAAATATGGGGCATCCCAACTTTTTCATTATAAACAACAACTCAACTGAAATGACTTTTTTTTTTTTTCCTCAGTTAACTGAAATGACTTTTAGCAACATGGCAAAGTTTTCTTCCATAAATCTTAGAAGGTCATATAGTTGAGTGCATGCAACAAAAGCCAGAAAGAAAGCCATGAAAACTTAAGTGTTTGAATATACATTGAACTTTGTTGGATTCATTTCTTGAGCCTCAACCTTTTTTATTTGAAACAAGTCAAACAACCGAAAACATGAGAAACATATAGAGGTGTAAATTGGGACGGGCCAACACGTTTATGGCAAGCACAACACGTTAAAATTCGTGCACATCACGGCACAACACGTAACCAGCCTAGCACGGGCTCAGCACGTTTATTTAAAGTGTTGTGATGTGCCAGACAAATAGGCACAGCACAGCACGCGGCACAGCACGTCATGCGAAGAAAGAATGCCACGTCATGCGTAAAATACTATACAATACATAACATTTGATGCATATTTTACAAAAACATTTGATGCATATTTCACAAAAAAATCA
This sequence comes from Papaver armeniacum, assembly GCA_023531295.1. NCBI lineage: Eukaryota > Viridiplantae > Streptophyta > Magnoliopsida > Ranunculales > Papaveraceae > Papaver > Papaver armeniacum. The sequence goes on from JAJJWW010019006.1 coordinate 886,140, forward strand.
TTGTTTTAGTCGATTTTAATTTGACATTTTATTTTCGTTATGCTAATTTATTTCTGTAATAATACATGTACTAACTAAAATATTTCAAAAATATTTATTTTGGATAACATAAAATAAGTGTGGTAGCACAAAGACAACACAAAGACAACACGTTTATTTTTTCGCACAAGACAACACGGACGCCATTTAGCACAAGATCTTGCCATGAAAGACGTCTGAATCTCTGACACAGCCTAGCACAGCACGCTAAGCACGTGACTTCGTTGGTTGGGCTGTGCCGTGCCGATACGTTTTACACCTCTAGAAACATACACCAAACACATAAAAACTATTAAAACCCCCTGATATAAAGGTTTCCAACCAACTGAGTTACTTGAGTTACTAACGACAATACATAAGGCAAAAACAACGGAGACAACCAAATAACGGAATAACAATGAAAACAATCAGAGCATATATGAGCATAGTACTAAATAGACCACTACCGTGCGGGGCAGACAGCCATACTTTGTCCTCCACTGATGCAGTGATGCTCCTTGATCATTAGCTGTTGTATTAGCTTTTAAGTTCATCCCATATATTTTCGCCCTCGGGCTGTTTGGAATACCAAGTGGAAGATCTGAATTATGTATCTAAAGTGATTCCGAACAATGCTGTACTTCCATTAATAACATCAATTCTAGCAGCATCCGTCCACTGTAGGTGTATCTAAAGTGACACAACACACCTATATAGTTGTATCACATATTCACAATAAAATGCTTATACCAGATTACATGACTTTATAACCTGCCTTGAATGTAACTCATATGTTACCAAAAAAAAAAAAGGTAACTCCTATGATACACCTACAAAAATTTACAATGAAAGTTGAAGTCATTCACAATCTATTTTATGTGGTCTTTATTTCGTTCTCCATGTGCCGCTATTAAATTCAAATCAAAAATTAGTTTTTGGAAATATATGGCAAAGAAAATTAGAGACGACATCAAAATTCATATTTAATTTGGATGCTGGAGGAAATTGAAAGGAGAATTACAGTTAATATCAAATTACATGTGCAAATATTGAAAACTGAAAACAGCGCATAGAAGTTCAAAGTATATCATCCGTGGGTTTCATACCTTTCGCCTCCGAGCTCCAAACGTGGACATCTACGGTTAAATGAATCTTGAGATTTCTTCCTCCAACAAGCAACCACACAAAGTACACTTCTTTCACTGTAACGAAAAATAAAATAATTTTAAAAAAGTTGGTTGAAATAAAAACCGTTCCTCATTGTAGGATTTTTGATGCATACTCGAAATCATTCAAGAGCACTAGTTCTTCAAATATTAAGAGCCTCATTGACTTTAAGCGGGGGCCATCTTACGGTTTCTGGGGTGTCCTGAAGGAACTTGAATTTTGAGGCCTTTTTGTGTGATATGAAATCAACAATGGAGGCAAAACTTTAATTTGGGACATAATTGTATACTATTGAAGCGGTAATTTTCATTTATAACTTGGCGACCGAAGGCCGTGGATTTTTTTTCCCAGCTTTTTAGGTTAGATTCTCGGTGCAAACTTTTAGATAGTTAATGATAGAAAACAGTTTGTAATAATTATAATTGTCTCAAACTTATGTTACATACAAATCATTTAATAACACTTACGACTGTTACAATTATTATTAACTTAAACAAAACCTTTTTTTTTTGCCCTCAACAACTTGGGGCCCTAGACGGCCGGCCGCCTAGCTCGCCTGCCCCCTCAGCCGGCTTTAAGCTCCAAAATTTTCCATCAATGGCATGGTTTTTATCATCTCCTCAAATCTACTATTTATTTCTTGAACCACTTATTTCTTGGTTCTTCCATGTTGATTTTCCCTCAAAATTCTTTTTTTGTTCTTATTTCTAAATACCTTTAATGAATTTAAATAAATAATTCCCAGAATTCTTTTCTCTCTCTATCTTTTTTTCTTAAGTTGTATAGATTTTGTAGTGCAAATTCAGGAATATAGAGCTTATTTATAATTGAATCTGTTTTTTCCTACCAATTTATTTCTCCCCTCCGTTCCTAAATAATAGGTTGGTTTCTATAAATAAATGTTTCAAAAAAATAGGTTGGTTTCTAAATTGAGAAAATCAAATGTTACTTTAGTTTTCTGGGACCACTTTTCTCTTAAAATCTTTTGATGACAAGTGTTATGTGGACCATTTCACTTTACTTATTTTGCTGACAAGTGTCATGAGGACCATTTCACTTCACTTCTTTTATTGACAAGTGTCATGAGGACCACTTTCAATGATTAGTTCTCTTAATTTCCAAATACTTTAAAATGGTGAAATTAACATGCAAACCAAATAAATAAAACCCAAAAGGGAGAAAAACAATACCCATTTATTCAATTACAAAGATTCTAATTTCTATCTAGTTTTGTTATTTGTTTTACATGCTTAAAATTTTTTTACGAAGATTCAGACACTAGACAGTACAATTCTTCAATTAGAATGCAGAATCCAAGTGATACGTATTCTATAAATGTCACTTCTTTGCAGTTTTAATGGATTAAAAGTGAGTCAGGGACACTACTACCAAGTTGTACCAACAACTAAAAACTAACGGGGCATTTTGATTCTTCAAATCAATGGCTTCTAATTTACCATTGCACTTGAACATCTCTTCATCTTCCTCGTGTTTTTTGAATATTTTTTCCACCTTTTTCTCAATTTCGTCAAACATCTTAATAGCGCCTTGTAATATTCTCTCATAAGTTTTATCAAATTTTATTTTGCCCGTGATTTGAGATTGATATTTACATATAGCACCAACAACAAGATTTTTGTTAAAGGGAGAGCAAAAAGTGATCCGAGGAGAGCGAAAATCGTGGTCGACTCGGTAACTAGGCCGATTCGTATACTCAATTGTTAATTCGACTGAAATACCCTTCACATGCTTTGTCCCCACGTACTCTTAACCCAACCCAGTTTAACTCACCAATTTTAGAAAGAGTAACTTCAACGATTTTTCGAAATCAGGTTCTTCAGATTTGCATCTTAGAGGCTATACATAAAACCGATCAGCAACTTATGTTTCAGGCAATAAGGAAGGGTTTTATGCAGCCACGTTATGGCTTTATAAGAATCACCCTAAAACCCTAGCTATTAATCTCAAAGTTATGGATTTCAAGGATTTACCAGAGCGTCTAATTAGATTTCATGAAGGGATTGAGATCCGAAAGAAACGAAAGGTCCAATGGCAGACTGAGAAGTATAATTATCCAGTTCAGAAGAAGGTGACAGCAGCATATTAGAAAAATCCAAGTCAGAAGAAGGTGAAAGATGTACCGGAGGATAAGCAAAAGATGAAGAAGAGTAGGAAGGAACTGCTCACTGTTGTTTAATATTGTTATGAAATAAGAGAGATCCACTCAAACAATGTCTGATGTTGGAGTCCAGTTGGACAATTAGATGCTAAAGGGAAAATTTATGGGAACATTTTGCATTAGCACTTCTGATAGCAAGATATAAAGATATAGAAAAGTGATGACACCATTTACGCTTTTACAAGATTTATCCAAGCTTCTGATCACGTAATTAATTGGGATTCTTGGTTCCCTGTAACATCAAGTATATTTGATTCCTGGTTTCCTATCGAATCACCACAATAAGTTATGACTTGATTTAAGGTTTGACGGTGTTTAGGTTTATGGTGATAATAAGAAGAAAATTCTGATTTTATTCCCTTGAGCTTTTGTTTCTATAACTATATATTAGGTTAACTTACATAGGTTAGGTTCATAACCGCAGTTAGGTTTAAGGGCATTTGGGAAAAAAAAAAACTTAAAACTTGACTCAGTATACGAATCAGCCTAGTTACCGAGTCGACCACGATTTTTGCTCTCCTCGGATCGCTTTTTGCTCTCCCTTTAACAAAAATCCAACAACAATACCCATACAATAAAAATTTGTGAACACACATCCAAGTTACATCTATAAAAAAAAATTAAGTCATGTAGGTGCCATGTCGCAGAAATGATACCGACGCTCATGATGTGAATGACTCGATTACCCATCAAATTGGGGTGAAACATAAACGGTCATGTGAACAGCGAAACAATTGGGTCGAATTCTTATCAGGCTAAGGCCAGACTCAAACTGCATAATCCCAGAGGGTCCTGTGGATGAACGCATGCATATACAAAAGATAGATAGACGGAAAGCAATGAGAACCAATGTGTTTCAAAATACATTGGACATTTTTGGATTCATTTATCAAGACTCAATCTTTCTTATTCAAAACAAGCGAGAATATGAGAAAATACAGCAAACACAAAGAACTATGGAAACCCCGTGATATGAAGCTAGGTTTCCAACCAACACACAAACCAACTGAGTTACAGTGATCTACTGGCGGACATAAAGCAAACACCACAACAACAACAGCAACAGATACACAATAACGGAATAACAATGACATTAATCAATGCATATATGAGCAAAATACTAATTAGACCACTACCGTGCGGGGGAGACAGCCACACTTTATCCTCCACTGATGCTCCTTGATCATTAACCGTTGCATTAACTTTTAATTTCATCCCATATATTCTAGACCTGGGGCTGTTTGAATACCAAGTGGAAGATCTGAATTCTGTGTCTAAAGTTATTCCAAACAATGCCGTACTTCCATTTATAACATCCATTCTAGCAGCATCCGCCCAATGTAGCCCAAAAGTTTGAATTCTCTCGTTAGGAAGTACCAAAACTTCGTTTTCTATTACAAACTTGGGTATAGAAATATTCCCAATCGGTTGACTTAAGCTATTTCCGTGATAGTAAAACGTCATGTTAACGGCTTCAGAGTAAACCTGCCCAAACGTATTCACATTCTTGAATATGAGATCGAAATATATAGAGGTACCATTTATGACTTGGGTTTCATTTGAGGCTTTGTCGAGGGCAAGAATGTGTAGCTTTTCAATATAACATTCGGGTTCGACTGCACCTTTCCAATTCGAGATGATAGTGAAGAGGCCGAGAGCAAAAAGCACCGAGAACGTAGTCCTACACAGGAGTGTTGACCAATTAAAACCAAACAGTGTAGCTCGACAAGTTGGTGCCTGAATAAGAGGGACGGTTTCAGTTTCATCCATTGGTTTTGATTTGATGAAGTTTTGTGTGTAAAAATGAGGAGGAGTTCTTCATGTATATATAAGTGTATTAATTTCGCAGGGGAAGGTGTATAGGAAAATCGGATCACCGATTCACCAATAAGAATCCTTCCAAGTCAAAGTCTTTTAAAAATCGTTTATATATTATGGGGACAACCTACGACTATCTACAGACAAAAAGAATCATTGCACTAAGTCTCATGTGATGCATGTGAACAGCTGAGAATGGCTGGATCATGGAACTTCTTCATTTTCATTGGATCACCAATAGGAATCCTTCTGAGTATTTACTTGTCGTAGTCTTTTAAAAATCATTTATTTATTACAGGGAACACCATACGACTTCTTACAGAGACAAGGAGAATCTTTATCAAGTCTGACTGCCATTTAATTAGAACATAAAGAGAAAATGTTAATCCAGGGCGGTCCTGAAAATTATTTGCCCCAAAGCAAACCCAAGGAATGTTGCCCCATTATCTTAAGGTTGTTTATAAGCAGCTTGAATTTCATATCCATATTCTATACTGAAAAGACAACATACTAATCAAGATTTATTCATGATGATCTATCTTCTATGAATATTGATATTCAAAAGGGAAACGCATGTATAGTGCCCAGATATGCACATAGGAAGGCGAAGAAAGAAAACCTAAACACATGACTACATGAATAGTTTGTATGGTATGTTTGCGTTTCTAAGGCAGGAAGTCAAGGTTTGAATGTTAAATCTTGTATACCCAAAACAGATATTTTATGTGAACATGTAGACATAGATAAAATCAAACGAAAGCTATATCAAAAATCCTAGCAACACCAACTGAATCCTATCAAGACCAACTGAAGTCAATTTTCTTATCGTGAGATATAGATTGATCAAAAATTATATCAAACAGAAATCCTTACAAAACCTATACGACGGTGAGAAAATTACTTCTCGTATTCATCCTAAAATATGACAAAGAAAAAGGAAAAAAAAAAGAACTCCTATTTTGTTGCCCCCATAGGCTTGTTGCCCCAAAGTGGGGCTTTCCCTGCTTTCCCACCGGCGCTTAATCATTTGTTTTTTGATTGATAATATCAAATTTCATTAAACCAAAAATGAGTATCAAAACATTAAAAACATTACAGAAAAAGCCCATTTTGTAACATGGGCCATGAAAAAGATAAAAAGAAAAATGAACTAGTTAAAATTAGCAAGTTATTACCCAAATCCGTAGTAAGGTTTGTCCGGTACTTCCATTGTTCTTATAAAGTCAGTTCTGGTATTGGAACTTCTCCTTTCTCCTTTGGTCATTCTTGCACCCTTTTTTGTCATTAAGTCAACTGAGAAGTTAATCTCCCTGTAGCTACGAGAGAAGTACCAGTCTTGAAGAGAGCTTTTAATCTTCTTTCATCTGGTACAAGCCCACCAAGGAACATCCCCTGACTTGAATGCTGCTATTGCTGCTTGAGAATCAGTTTTAAAATGGATTTTAAGGAAGTTGTCATTGAAACCCATTCTCCAGCACATAAGATTGCAAAAAATTCTGCCATAAAGTTTGTTGCAAGACCCAATCCTCCATACATAGCAAAAATATATTCTCCAGTCCCCTGTCTGCATATGAAACCATAACCTGCTTCACTTGGATTGCCTCTTGAAGATCCGTCACAACATATTAGAACAAATGAAGGATCAGGAAGATAGAAGAAGATCTCAGTAATCCTTGCTGTCTTCACCCTCCTACAGTTCAAATCAAAGAACTTCAAAAGATGCAAGTCATAAGAAGAATTCCACATATTACTAGTCATTCTAACATCACATTCTCTGGTAAAATGAATAACCCTCTGTTTTAAACACTCAGATTAGGATGCTCCTCTTCGTAAGTAATTTTGTTTCTAAAGAACCAATTCTCTTTCAGGGTTATAAGAGATGCCACTCTCCACAGATCTTTTACAGCTGGGCTCTTGTGTTTAACAAATTTGAGAATATCTTCCAAAGACTTGGGATTAGTGAACTGAAAAATTCCTCCAAGCCACCTCCAAATTATTTCACTAAAATACAGTACCAAAGAATGTGTTCTAGATTTTCCTTCTCATTTTTACAGAATGGACATCTTGATGCTAGTTGGAATTTTTTCTTCTCCATTTGTCATCAGATGGAACAACTCCTCTCACTATTTTCCGCACATTGCTAGACACATTAGGGTGTATATTTTTATGCCATACTGTTTTTGCCCAATGTACAGGTTGAAATTTTTTCCTTATACAATCAAAAGCAGAAGCCACAGAAAACTTATCAAAAGATGTTGCACTCCATATTCTCCTATCACCTTTGTTGTCAAAATTGAACTCAAGAAAATAAGCTGGAATCTGCCACTGTCCATCTCTGATCAAGTCTGCCACCTTCATTGTTGGATTTTGTAACATGTTAAGATATTGAGGGAAGATACCCTTTAAAGGTTTATCTTTTATCCAAATATCATTCCAAACTGTAATATTTGTTCCACCTACCACTAGCCACCTAGTATACTCAAAAACATCATAAGCAACCCATTTGATTCCTTGAAAAATTTAGCCCAGTCATCATTGCCGGTTTGTATTTTCCAACACAGTTTCATTAACATTGACTTATTTATAACTTCTAACTGCTTGATACCCAAACCACCTTCAGCCAGAGGAGAGCAAGTTTTCTCCCATTTCAAAGTGATTATTTTCCTTGTAGATGGATCTCCAGACCACAAAAAATTTCTTATGATCTTTTCACTCTCCCTTAGAACTCTTTTTAGGCCTGTTATAGACTGACATATTGAAGATTGGAATGCTACAAAGAACAAATTTCACTAAGACCAATCTTTCTTGAAATGATAACATTTTACCCTTCCAGACAGCTAAATTTTCTTGTCACATTTCTACACATCCCCATACATGTTTAGCTCTTATAATTCCTGGAGTTAGCATAACTCCCAAGTATTTGTCAGGGAAACCAGATAAGCTCATCCCACAATCCTCTGCCAATTGGATTTTTCTTGCATTACTTGTACCTCCCACAAAGCAATTACTCTTTGAGTCTTTGACAGATTGACTGCTTGACCAGATGCCTTTTGATAATCATCAAGAATCTTCAATAATCTTCTCAAATTTCTTGTATCTCCATTAAAAAAAAGGAAGATGTCATCTGCAAACATTATGTGAGTTGTCTGCACTCTATTTCTGTGTACCATTGGTAGAAATTTACCATAACTTAACACCATATAAGTTAATTTTATGCTTAAAACATCTTCAGCTATAACAAAGAGCAGAGGAGAAAGTGGGTCTCCCTGCATTAAGCCTCTACTAACATTGAAAAAACATGATGTCCCTCCATTAACTAGGACATAAATTTTAGCTGACTTCAACAGTATATTAATCCATCTTATAAATATTTCAGAGAAACCAAAATAGTTCAGTGCTTGGAAAAGGAATTCCCAACTGAGTGAATTATAAGCCTGTGAAATATCCAACTTTAACCCAAATTACCTCATCTTCTCTTAGTGTCAAGTTCATTAATTAATCATTTCATATGCCAGAACTATTTGATCTTGAATATTTATTCCTTTAATAAATGCTCCTTGTTGAGGGGAAACAATCTTATGCACCATAAAGCTCAATATAGTTGTTATAATTTTTGTAAAAACCTTGAAACAGAAATTTATTAGACCAATTATCTGAATTGATTTGCTTTTCTTGCATTTTTAACAATCCATCCTATAGAACCAGCCTCCAAATCCATCTGGTCCAGGAGAGCTATCTGGATCTAGACCAAACACGGCTTTCCTCACTTCTTCTGCTGAAGGGATAGCTTCCAATTTTTCATTATCTGCACTATATATTAATTTTGGAACTGCATCAAAAATCCCATCAGTATGTTGAACTTCTTTTTATTTAATTTGCTTCAAAATGATTCACCAAAATGTATGCAATCCCCTGTTGAGTTGATATCATTTCACCCTCTTCATTTTCAAGTTATACTATAGCATTATGCACCTGCCTAATTCTCATATTAACATGAAAAAACTTTGTATTGGCTAACTCTAGATTTTGTCTTTCTATATCTTGATGTTGTTGAGTTATTAACTCTTGTTAGTAAAACAGTATTACTAGGAGACTGATCAGAAATAAGAGAAAGTCTCATTACCTCCTCATCTGCTAGCTTAAGCTTTTTCTTCACATCTCCAAAAATATTCCAGTTCCAATTTTTTATTGTTACTTTGAGATGTTTTAACGTAGTTAGAAAAATAAATCCTGGATTGCCCCTCACTTCAATATTCCAAGCTTCTTCAATAACTTTTTTGAAACCTTCATGAGTCATCCACACCTTCAAAGCTCTGAATGGAACATTTGATGGTTTAGGAAGTGTAGCATTTTCTCCAAACAAAGGACTATGATCAGAGGTAACTCTTGTTCCAACTTTATATCCCCAACTTGGATAATCCTCAAGCCATTGCACATTATAAAATGCTCTATCCAGATTACACACAATTATTTCTTTTTTGCTCTATTGTTACACCAAGAAAATTCCAGTCATGTTTTTGGAGCTTAGATCATTTTACAATTCTGAATGCAGTTGTTAAAATCTAGCATTGCTGAAGTTAAAGGATTTCTGCCTCCTTTTTCTCCTCCATAGACAACACTGCATTAAAGTCCCCAGTAATCATCCAAGGCTTATTTAAAGAAGATATGATTGTTAAATCCTCCCATAAACTTCTCCTATTGAGAGTTAAAGAATCTGCATGAACACTAGTAACAAGTTGTCCACCAATGTCCACTATTATTGCTTGCTTAGTAATAGATACCACCACAGGTTCTTTTATTGAATCACTCCACAAGAGCCAAATATTTCCTTATTTGTTGCAGAAGAATTATGAATTACCTTCTTATTAATACCAAGAACTAAGCTTTGTACATGAGTCAGAACTAACTCTTATTTTTGGTTCAGAAATCCAAACTAAAGTGGGAAAAATGTAAATCATTGAGGCCAAGAACTTTGGTGAGGGATTTCCCTTAGCTATAGATTATTTAAGGATAAGTGCAATGGGTCTAAATCGAAACTCATTATGGCGATGTGCCATCCCTTAGCTACACTATACGGATACTCAGTTTCATGTACATAATATCAAACGAATACTGAGCATCTGTATAGTAAACAAAAACAAAAAGTAAAGTGAAAAAAAAAAAAAAAAAGTGAAAAAAAAAATATTAACGTAAAACAGTGATTACCTAAAACGGACATTCAGTTCATTTGTATGGAGGTTCAGTTTTCGTAAAGTGGAAAAAGCAAACGGATACTCAGTCTCTGTATGATTTCTCTATGCAACAAATCTCATCAAATTTGATCAACTTTGTGAGTAGCTAAGAGATATTACTACTCTAAAGCGATATTGAATACCATAGTAATTGCAAACCTGAATAACATAATTACAGTGAAGAACTTGTCCCTTATTACAGAGTTTACATGTTGTTTTTATGACCGGGAGTACGGCTGCCACTCTCATACTATTTGGAAGAATAGCATGAGCGGCTTTCCAGATTAAGTTTTTCACAGTTAGAGTGGTATCCATCCTTCATTTATATGATTAAATAAGACTTGTAGTTTATATACTATGTTAATGTACAAGTATAGGATTCATGGTCAAAATTAGCATATTATATTGGGTCTAAATTTATATTTTGAAATTTTTTTATGGTCCACGCTGATCTATAAAAGGGTACGAAAGTGTTTTATGTCAAATTCAATTTCTTTATCATAATTAAGTTTACAAAAAATTGACTTACAAAAAAAGTCCCTCATATATATTTCGAGTTCGTGTAGAGCATCCGAAAACGAAAAGACAACCCAGGAAACACCGACCCAGTTTCAATCTCGTTGGATAACACTGACCCAGTTATTTTTAACCAAGATCATATTGTTAAATCTTTTCAAATTATAGGGTTCATTTACCATGCAAAGTTTTTGAAAATCTCGTCACTATTAAATGTATGTTTTTTCTTTATTTTTTAACTTAAAAATTTATCGAAATAAATATTTACAAATTCTCTAGGAAAATTAGTTACATTCTACATTATCTCTTTATTATCTTGTTCATTAACGAAAAAATTGAAAATTTAGTTATTTACCACTAAGTAAAAACACTTTGATACAGTTGTTTTCTCGCTCTTTTTCCTCTCAAAACACCGAAATTTAGCATGTTTCCAAAATTTTCAACATCAAAAATTATTAAGTACGTTAAGGAATGTAAAAATATAACAAGTGTTTTCAACCTTATTATTAATAAAGATAATAGTGGTACATCTTTTATATTTTTCACATCAAAATATTGGAAAATCCATGATTTCTAGGTTTTCCTATTCTACTATCTATGTGTGTCTTTTTAGGCATAGTATTAGCTAGATTTGTAATATTAAATAGTGTCTCTTTATTTTTTCTAGATTTAGGCTTAAACTTTATTATTTGAAGTAAATGAAAATATGGGAAATATAAAATAACATGTAAAATTATTAAAAACCCGTGATATTGAGGATTCCAACCAATATACAAACCAACAAATCTGAAAAAACGGGGGTATAACAACCACACCCAATATTTCGCTTAGCAATTTGTATGGACTAACTCCAATATACTTTTAAGAGAATCAACTAGACTCAATCTTATTAAAGTATATCAAAGAGTTATAATATCTCGATCCCTCGATTTAATTCTTACTCAAGCAAATAGAAATCTGCGAGTCTAATTAAATACAACTTGGATGGTACCAAAGACCAATATCCAAGTGTCAATCAATGTAAATCAACAACCAAAGGTTGAATATTCTAATTTATTGATCATACGCACAACCTGTGATATTTCAATTAAATAACAAAATATAATGCGGAAAAGAAATAACACAGACATTACAAGTTTTGTTAACGAGAAAACCGCAAATGCAGAAAACCGCGGGACCTAGTCCAGATTGAACACACATTGTATTAAGCCGCTACAGACACTAGCCTACTACAAACTAACTTTGGTCTGGACTGTAGTTGAACCCAAATCAATCTCACACTGATCCAAGGTACAGTTGCGCTCCTTACGTCTCTGATCCCAGCATGATACTACGCACTTGATTCCCTTAGCTCCACAACTAAGAGTTGCTACGACCCAAAGTCGAAGACTTTAATAAACAAATCCGTATCACACAGAAAAGTCTACGGTAATAGATAAATATGTCTCCCACAGAAATACCTACGAGTTTTGTTCAGTCTTTTAATAAATCAAGGTGAACATGGACCAATTGATAACCCGGACTAATATTCCCGAAGAATAGCCTAGTATTATCAATCACCTCACAATAATCTTAATCGACGCAGCGAAAGAAGATATTGTAGAATCACAAACTATGAGACGAAGATGTTTGTGATTACTTTTACATCTTGTTTATCGGAGAAATCAATCTCAATCCAATCTTTACGATTGTACTTAGTACGATAGAAACAGCAAGATCAGATCAAACAACTACGAGAAAGTAGTATCGGTCTGGCTTCACAATCCCAATGAAGTCTTCAAGTCGTTAACCTACAGGGTCTCGATAGAAACCTAAGGTTAAAGGAGAATCGACTCTAGCTTATACAACTAGTATCACATAGGAGGTGTGGGGATTAGGTTTCCCAGTTGCTAGAGTTCTCCCTTATATAGTCTTTCAAATCAGGGTTTGCAATTAATGTTAGCTTGGTAACAAAGCATTCAATATTCACCATTAGATGAAAACATGATTAGATTCAAGCTAATATCTTTCAACCGTTAGATCGAAACTTAGCTTGTTACACACAAATGAAATGCACATTTTTAGGTTTGCGTAACCGTACCAAAACATGTACATTTAGTTGGTTCAACAATAGTTAACCAAATGGTTAGCCATATGAGCACTTTCATATCAACCATATTCTTCTTTACCATAACTAGTTCAAATGAACTAGTTAGAGAGTTTTTCAATTGCTTAGATCTTTATAATAGACACAATTGAAACAAAAACGATTTGCTTCAATCGAGTCGATTCATGAACTTTATATCCACGGTTTGCAAACTTGCATTCCTTAGTTTATATAAGTTTAAGTTCACGAATAATCGTTTTTTAGAAAATAACCAACTTAAGTACGCGGACTTAAGTATCGGAATAAGTTTGTTTTAAGTTCACAAACTCCAGCAGATTTTCTCGGGTCGAGAATTTCCGACAGTACGCGGATTTGGTAAGCGGACTTGGTTCCGGTTTTCTGAGAACAAAGAAAGTACGCATACTTTGGTTCAAGGAATAAGGACTAACACACATATGTGTTACCACGCAATGTTTATATCCTTCAATGGTTATATAATCTAAAATATCATTTCAATCATTGAAACATTCTTAGAGGACGTTATATAGTTGTCATTCACAAACCATTTTTCGTCAAAGCCATTTTCAAGTGATTGAAACATAACATGACTTTCGTCACTAGTAAAGATGAACTTGGCTAAAGCGAAAGCTTACCAACACATATTTCGAGAAATAGATAAGCGAGATAAACTCGGCTCGAAATAGAAAACGTGTATAATCATAGTCTATATAGCAAAACGACTTTGTCTCAAGATAGGAGATAGAGTAGATAGAATTTTGAGTGATTGATAAGTTCAAGTCTCCACATATCTTTTACTCGATGAAGTTCCACCAGTTTCTTGAGTAGTTCTTCGTCCTGTATGATAATTGCCATGGAGTTGTCATGTCCTCACTTAGAGTACTGGGCTCATGTAATGGGTTGCAGAAATTAATACATTGTAAAACTGATTTATTTATGGGATTGTATTCTTAATCTTGTTGGACTTGTTTTGAATTAGAGTTAGGTTAGATTAATTCCTAGAGATGTGAGTTAGATGGATATAATCCTGACTGTTGAATTAAGTCAACCAGGATTGGGGATTAAATACCCAATGATTGTGTAAGAAGAGCTTAATGAATGAAAACCCTATTTTCCTTTGGAAGATAAATTAGGCTCTGATTTCAGAGAGAAGGTAGCTTGCAACCAAGTAATTCATTCCTTCTTTGTACTGTGATCAGTACAATTGGTATCAGACTTCAATTCTGGGACCTCAATCATGACAGTGGGAGAGAAACTTACTGTTAGCAGTGTTCATACACTTTCTCAGGAAAATTCTTCTGTTATTCAAGAAATTCGAAGTCAATTACAGCTTCTCATTACAGAATTAGTTGTTAGTCGTGCTGAATCAAATGATAAATTCGATCGCATCTTCGAAGCCATTCAATCTCTTCAACCTCCTTCAACTGCAGAAAATGCTAAGACAACTATTGATCCTGGTTGATCTTCTGGATATAAAGATGATCCCACAAAACGAGTTAAAGAATCTCATGAGGTAATAAAATTTACTCCTAACAAGTTTTCTAAAACACCCAAAGTTAGGGCTGCACAAGAACCGCAGAACCGTCTTGGAACCAAAAAACCCTGGTCGGTACTGAACCGGAACCAGTGTGACCGGTACAGGGACCGGGAATAGAATATGAGAACCGGTGCAGACGACAGTGTCTGGGTTCTTACCTTATTCCCGGCCACCCCGGACCGATAGTACCCAGTAAACTTGGACCATTGATTATAAGGTTAAAATATATCCTAACCGTCCAGTTAACATATATATTCTTGATAAGACAATAATCTATCCAGTTTCTCTTCTCTTCTCCATTTCTTTTTTCTTCTTCATCTTCACAGAGAGCCAACGCCGCAACCACTCACCAGTCTCCATTACAACCTCCACCACCACAATTACCACCATGTTGTTCGTCTTACTCTCTTGTTTTTACTTTTGTGTCTACTTTTCTTCTTCAAAGGAAAGGAGCAGAAGAAATTATTACTCCTTCTTCATCACCATCTGGAATAAGGTAAAACGAAACCTAGAATTATAACTTCAATTCTTCTATTTCTCTTTACTTCGATTTTGGTCTAGTTATTTTCAATTTTTTAGGGTTTCTCAGTAAAACGGACCCTAGATTTATAACTTGGGTTTTTTCAAAAACGGGTATTCTTAGGTATAATTTTTACTATTAATAAAATTTATATGATTTTAATTATTTTGAAAATGAAATTTTTAGTTGAAGAATCTCAATTTTTTGTTTGACTATTGTGTGGATTTTTTTAGGGTTTTGTTTGGATTAAATTGATTGATGATTTGATTATATTGATATTTAGGGTCCGAGATGTTTTGCTATGAAGTAATTTCTAAATATGATGGAAGAGATCCATGGGGATTTCATTAAAAATACAAGGCAGATTCAGCAACATATGTTAAGCAGAAATCTAAATGATTTTGATAAAGCTGTATTATCAAGACCATTAGATGAAACACATCAAACTCGGTTGTCCTGGTGAACAGAAGAATTAGAAATATGTTCATTGTAGTAGGAAAATATTTGTATGGATTGTACTGATTATCAAAACTCAGATATGTTTGGTGTATTTGGATCCGCTTTTTTATGTATTCTGAGAACATTTCCATACTAGGTAAAAACCCGGTACTGGTGTTGTACAGGACCGGTACCGGAGGTACAGGTACAACTCCAGGTACAGGTATAGGTACCGGTCCTCAAAAGGAGGTACCGACCAACACCAAGTACATGGACCGGTTCCATAAGAGAACCGGGCCTTACCGGACCATGTGCAGCCCTACCCAAAATTGATTTTCCGCGTTTCGATGGAACTAATCCAATGGGTTGAGTTCAAAAATGTGAGCGATATTTTGATTTTCATAATTTTGCCGATTCAGATAAAGTAGATATGGTTGCAATTCATTTTGATTCTAAAGTCGATCCATGGTTTTTAAATTATCAACAAGGTAAACCTTAGATGTCTTGGCATACATTTGTTCATGATCTGTGTCTTCGATTTGAGGATGTAGCAACTGATAATTATATTGGCAGTTTCAATAAGCTATCTCAGCTCACTACTGTTGAGGATTATTATGAAATATTTGAACATTACAAAGCTTATATGGTAGCCAATAACCCAACATTTCCTGAGTCTTTTTGTACTCTAAGTTTCATTAGTGGATTGAAGGACGAAATTCGTACTACAGTTCAAATGTTTAAGCCAGGGGATACTTCTAGAGCTTTTTACTTAGCAAGAATGCAACAAGCCTCACTTATGAGTTCTTTTAAATCTATAAAAAACCCTTCTAGGCCATTCTTTCCATCACCCATTTCCATTCCTCCCAACCCATCTATATCTAAACCATATTTCTCTCCCACAAATACTTTTCAGAAACCATATACTTCATCTCAACCACCCTTCATTACTCATCCCCCTACACCTACTAAAACTGACCCACCTCTTCCACCTTTAAAGAAACTTACCCCTCAACAAATGAAGATTCACAGAGATAAAGGTGTCTGCCATAATTGTGATGAGTTCTACAGAGTTGGCCACATTTGTAAGACTCAGTAGTTGTTCATGCTTGTTGCTAATGAGGAAGACTTAAGTGATCAAAGTGATGCTTCACATGATGAAAATATGACAGATTCTCCCTCTAGTTCCGATAAAGACTATGGAGATTTCGCTACACGCTTTAACAGGACAACTTTCACGATACTATTCGGATTTCAGGCCATCTCTATCATCAAGCTATCATGGTTTTAATCGACACAGACAGTACGCATATCTTCATCGATTCTCACCTGGATGACAAGCTTAATGTCCACATTTCACCTACAACTCATATGCTTGTGACTGTTGCCAATGGAGATACCACCATCAGCAAGGGTATGTGTCGTAACCTTCACTGGGAAATACAGGTTTACAACTTTTATGCTGATTTACGTGCTCTCCCTCTCGGCGGCTGTGATATGGTGCTTGGTGCAGATTGGTTGCGATAACTCGGTGATGTGCTATTTAAATTTTCTAAGCTCACCATTTCTTTTATGCATCATGGATGTCACATTACCTTACAAGGTATCTCTTCTACGCCTTCACTTAGTCTTTTAAGTGCTACTTCCTTTAAGAAATTTATCAAAAGTAAGGCACATAACTTAATTGGCCAGTTTTTTCATATTCATGCTACACCTATGCAACCAATTCCTAGTGAGGTTTCTACCTTAATAGACTCCTTTTCGGATGTATTTTCAAAACCTACACAACTGCCACCTTCTCGTCCAAGAGATCATAAGATTCCACTTAAACCTAACACCACACCTCCTTCTCAGAGACCATACAAATGTACCTTTATTCATAAAGCTGTTGTGGAGCAACTTGTACATGAAATGCTTTCTTCAGGGCTTATTCAAAAGAGCCACAGCCCTTTTGCTGCTCCAATACTTTTAGTGAAGAAGAAATATGGATCATGGCGGTTCTGTGTTGATTATCGAAAGCTCAATGACTTGATGGTGAAGGATAAATTTCCTATTCCCTTAATAGAGGAGTTGTTAGATGAGTTGAATGGTGCAGTTATCTTTACAAAGATTGATTTATTGTCAGGTTATCACCATATTTTGATCTACCCACCAGACATTCCCAAAAATACTTTTCGCACCCATCATGGACACTATGAGTTTCGTTTCATGCCATTCGGCCTTACGAATGCACCTGCGACATTCCAGGCATTGATGAATGAAGTTTTTCAACCATTTATTCACAAGTTCGTCCTTGTCTTTTTCGACGACATTCTTGTATACAGTTCTTCCATTGCAGATTATTTGAAACACCTTAATCTGGTTTTTTCATTGTTACACCAACATTCCTTGTATGCCAAATTCTCTAAGTGCAGCTTTGCTCAGCCACAACTCGAGTAATTAGGACATTTAATCACTGGAAATGGTGTAGCTGCAGATCATGATAAAGTTGAAGCTATGCTCAATTGGCCTCAACCACATAATTTGAAGCAATTACGTGGTTTCTTAGGACTGACTGGTTATTATCGCAAGTTCATCAAGGGGTATGGCAATATATGCAAACCACTCACAGAAATGTTAAAAAAGGATTCATTCTTTTGGACAGATGATGCACTTACAGCTTTCTCTTCTATCAAGTCAGCTATGACTCAAGCCCCAGTTTTGGCCTTGCCGGATTTCACCAAAACCTTCATATTGGAGACTGATGCTTACTCAAGGGGTGTGGGTGTTGTGCTTCTACAAGATGACAGACCAATTGCATTTTACAGCAGGCCATTGGGACCTAAGGCATTGGCTTTATCTACATATGAAAAATAATTTTTGGCCATTGTCATGGCTGTTCATAAGTGGAAGTACTACCTTAGTCACATCCAGTTTGTCATTAACACAGATCACCAAAGCTTAAAATTTTTGATGGATCAGAAACTCTCCTCAGCTCTGCGGCAGAAATGGTTGGTTAAGCTCATGGGGGTTTACTACGTCATCAGGTATAAGAAGGGACAAGAAAATACAGTTCCTGATGCACTTTATCGATTTCCAAATACTTCTTGTTCTTCATTGTATCTCTCAGCCCCAATGGACAACAAATGTTATCTCTAGCTATACTTCAGATGATGTGGCCCAACAACTTATTCAGAAGCTACTTGTCTCTCCAGCTTTACCTAATTTTACATACCAACATGGCATTTTGAGGTTCAAGCAGAGACTGTATATTGGCTCCGGTAATGACATTCGTTCTTCTATTCTACATTCAGTCCACTTATCTGCAGTTGGTGGCCATTCTGGAATTGTAGGCACTTATAACAGAGCAAAGGTGCACTTCTTTTTTCCTCGAATGAAACAAGACATCATCCAGTATGCATCCACTTGTGACATCTTTCAATGTAATAAGGGTGACAATTCATTTCCTGGAGGACTTCTGCAACCTCTCCAATTCCTGACACAGCTTGGAAAGACATTTCCTTGGATTTCATCGAAGGTTTGCCCACGTCCTTTCGCAAAAATGTCATTTAGTAGTGGTAGATCGCCTGACTAAGTATAGCCATTTTATCCCACTTAGCCACCCCTTCACTGCTATCACAGTTGCTAAAGAATTTCTCTCAAGCATTTTTAAACTGCATGGTCTACCTAATCTATTTTCAGTGACCGCGGCAAAAAATTTATCAGTCAGTTCTGGCAAGCATTGTTTAAATATTTAGGCACTACCTTGAAATTGAGTTCAACTTACCATCCTCAATCAGATGGTCAAACTGAAATAACAAATGCATGTGTAAAGCAATACTTACGTTGTATTACAGGGTCACAACCTAAGCATTGGGTTCAGTGGTTGGCATTAGCAGAGTATTGGTTTAATACCAATTATCATACCAGTCTTAAAATGTCACCCTTCCAAGATTTGTATGGTTATCAACCACCTCATTTAGTTTTTCCAATTCCTACTCCTACTTCTGTGGCTACTGTGGAAGACTACTTGCAAGAGAGAGATGTTATGCTCCAATTACTCAAGAATGATTTGTCTAAAGCTCAGAGCAGAATGAAGTTCTTCGCAGACAAAAAACGGTCATACAGGGAATTTGTTGTTGGTGATATGGTATTTCTGAAGCTTCAGCCCTATAGACAAACTTCAGTTGCCATTAGGAGGAATTTCAAGCTTTCTTCTAAGTATTTTGGGGCATTTGAGATTCTTCGGCGCATTGGTGTTGTTGCTTACAAGTTGAAACTGCCAGTGGGTTCTCGCATTCATCCCATATTTCATGTCTCACAGCTCAAGAGGAAAATTGGTCTTACTGCAGCAACCTTGCCACAACTGCCTCTTGTTGATCACAATGGACATTTTTTCATTGAACCAGAAGCTATCTTACAACGCAGATTCACACTCCGTGGTGTCTTATCGGTACCTCAAGTTTAATTCAGTGGTCTAATTCTACACCTGAGGATGCAACATGGGAAGACTCAACACACATACAAGCTCAGTTTTCTGATTTCATCCTTGAGGACAAGGATGCTTAAATGGGGGAGGAAATGTCATGTCCTCACTTAGAGTACTGGGCTCATGTAATGGGCTGCAGGAATTAATACATTGTAAAACTGATTTATTTTTGGGCTTGTATTCTTAATCTTGTTGGACTTGTTTTGAATTAGAGTTAAGTTAGCTTAATTCCTAGAGATGTGAGTTAGATGGATGTAATCCTAGTTATTGAATTAAGTCAACCAGGATTGGGGATTAAATACCCAATGATTGTGTAAGAAGAGCTTAATGAATGAAAACCCTATTTTCCTTTGGAAGATAAATTAGGCTCCGATTTCATAGAGAAGGTAGCTTGCTACCAAGTAATTCATTCCTTCCTTGTACTGTGATCAGTACAGGAGTCTTGAGCTCAACTACACTTTCTATCCTAGTCCAAGACTTATATAATAGTAGACTAGAAATCAAGACTTATAGTTTTGATCACTAACATTGACAAACATGCTTGAGATAGCAACTCATGCAAGTTCGACCGAGCAATGTTCTAACAAAATCGTATCAACAATTATGGTTAAAATATAGACCCCTACATATATTATGTAAACGAAACCGACAAATGCACATAACTAATATATATAACAAGAAACACAATCCATAACAATAATAATAAAAGGAGCAATTACAATGTATTTGAGTATATTATAATTATCGAGTGGGGTGGATAGCGACACTTTGTCTTTCATTGACATTGCTTGATCATTGATCGTCACATTAGCTTGTAATCACATGAGTACTGAAGCATGTTGATGGTTGTTTTCACATAATTTTATGTAGGTAATTGTAGTTGAAAACATGTCATTCGAGGTGAAAGGCAATACCCTATATGATTATATCGAATATGGGATATCAACAATGTTGCTTGTTGTATATGTTACTAATTGTTTATTAATATATGAATGACGAGTAAGTTATATGTATCTCTTAGATACTAAAGATAACAAAAAAGTAAACAATGAATTTGAAGTTAATCAGGAAAAAAAACAACTTGGGGATCAAAATATATATTAAGATACAGGAGGACTGTATGGAGAGAACATTGCGCAAAATCAACGATATGATACAGATCTTTCACCATATTAGGTTATCGATAAACTGCCATAAACTTTGCTAGTAAGAAAAACTCAGAAAGTTGTGGTGGGTTAGTTAGGGAGTATATTATCACGCAAAATATTTGAATGCGTAAAATACACAACACATGAGAAACTTCATGAAGTTAAAGAGGCAGTAACTAAGCCCATTTGTTTTGAAAAAACATGTAAATCTTCCTTTCCATCAATATTTGCGGAGAGACGTATAATTTTTCGATTCTTACGGATACTTGTCGACGGATATCTTTAATTTTTCCAGTTAAAGAGCATTCATGTTATACTATTCTTTAGTTCCACTATTTCTTGCAATACCCACTTGCAATATACTTCCAGTTCCTAATATTCATCTTTATCTATCTACTTTTTCTTACATCATCATCAGTTAACCTTGTGTAAAAATTTCCTAACTCCTCTTGAGCGGTTTCAATGGTGGTTGATCGGTTTGAGGTTTGAAGGTGGTGGTGCATATGATGGCGGAGGTGTCTATAAGTTGTTATTTCAATCAAGATCAATAATATATCGGTTTTAATTTCTAATCTTCAACATTAATGGGTGACTCTGGTCTGTATTTAGGATTTGGTGGTAAACAACTCCTTTAGGACTTGATGTTGTTCCTGAAGTGTAATTTAATGATATGGGATCCCATTCATATTCATGAAGGAAGTTGCACATAACTAATATTCAGGACTTCCACCTTTGAAGGAAGTTGCCTTTTGACGTTAGGTGGTGCATTTGCGATCATGTTCAAGACAGTTGGTGCACCGCCCATATTTGTCACCTATGCAAATAAATACTACTCCCTCCGTCCCAAATTAATTGAGCTATTTGTAGTTTACACAATTATTAAAGCAGGGAGAAAAGAGGAGTATGTTTAAGTATTTTTTACAATTATACCCTTATGGATAATAACTAGTAAAACTTAGAAACGATTTATCTCTTAAACTATACTACAGTTTTTTGTAAGCTTTATACCCTTGAAAAGCATTTTAAAACACCTACGTAACAAATATAAATATGCATGACTATAAAATTATACATATTTCTTATAATAACAATAATCAATTAAAAGGGAAGTTTTAGAAATATCTCCTTGATTAGTGAGATAACTCATTTATTTGTGAGACAAAATTTAAAACCAATTAGCTCAATTGGTTTGGGACGGATGGAGTATCAAAAATGGATTGAGCAGAGACGTAACTTAGACAAATGTTGGTGCCACCTTGAGCTGCCATTTCCCAAATGAGGCACCATCCATTGCAATGAAACATCGTTATAGTCCATATGTACACAAGATTTGGGCCAATATCATTAAAAAGAATTGCTGCAAGAGAACTCAGATGTGCACCTCTGTGGTGGTAAACAAATCCTTTAGGACTTGATGTTTTTCCTGAAGTGTAATTTAATGATATGGGATCCCATTCATCACTTGGTTTTCTAATCTCAAAATCATCTCGACCGGTAACTATAAGATTCTCATATTCCAAGTACTTTTCTGAATTGGTTTTACTAGTAACTCTGGAGACACTATCAAATTGAGTATATATGCACTTGTAAGTTGAGAAGAATATGTGCAACACTTCGTAATTTCTTGAAGTATTTTTTTCCCATACTATATGAGTATACTCAATGTAGTTATAAGAATTTAAACTTCCCAATGTTGTCCAGTTCAATCATTTTTTGTTTAGTTAATGAATTCATATACAAAAGATATATATAAAAGCAATGAAAATTATTTGCTTAAAAATAGATAGCATATTTTTGGATCCATTTATTATGGCTTGAACTTTCTAATACGAAACAAATGAAAATATCAAGAATACGTAACAACATATAGAATTATTTAAAACAGGTGAGAAACCAAAGTCATATTAACGATGATGGTTAAAATCTGGATCTCCACATATACCATTAAACAAAACAGAGAAAATCGCACATAACGAACACACATATCCGAATAATAACAAAAGGAGCAATTACAATATGTTTGAGTACACTATAAATATCGAGTTGGGTGGATATCCATACTTTATCCTTCATTGACTGTCATATTAGTTTGTAAACTCAGGACTTTGAGAAACTAAACCATGTTAATGGGAGTTTTTACATGGTTTTATGCAAGTGGTTTTTGTTGAAAACATGTCATTTGAGATGAGAGGAAACACCCTATTTGATCATATCGAATTGGGATATTAAGAATGTCGTTTATTGTTTATCTTATTGATTGTTTATTAAAATCTGAATGACATGTACCTCATTTGTATCCCGTAGTGACTAAAGATAACAACAACAAAAATAATTAAATTTGAATTTAAAGTCATGAAAAAAAAACTTGGGATCAGAATACATATGAAGGTACATGAGGATCATATTCGGAGAAAATCGAACAAAAATCAATGGTATGATGCAGATCTTTCACCACAATAAGTTACAGATAAGCAGTCTGAAGCTATAAACTTTGCTAGTGAGAATAACCCAGAAATTTATGGATGGTTAGTTAGAGAATGTTTTATCACGCGAAAAAAAAATTAATGTGTAAAATACACCACACGTGAAAAACTTCAGGAAGTTGGAGAGGCATTAATTGATGGCGGGACAATCGGTTTTGGAAAAGAAAATGAAAATATTTGTTCCCATCTACTTTTGCAGAGAGTCGTTTAATTCTTTAACTCTTTCACATTCGTTATCAATGGATTTCTTTAATTTTTCAGAAGAATGACTTCTATTTTTACGCTAGTCTTTAGTTTTACCATTTCTTGCAATACATACTTGCAATATACTTTTAGTTCCTTCTCAGACGAGTCATTGATGATCCTTGGAATTGTGCATTTCTCATTTATCTTAGTAAATAGATTAAGAGGAGTTTCCTTGACATTCTTTCCTTGAGAACCCACAAACCTCTTGTCTTGCATAAAATACCAGATAATTAAAAGTATTGATTAAAATCAGCTACATTCTTCGCGACGGTTTCAGAATAAAATAGTAACTAATTAGCGATAGGATGAGGTTTCTTTGTATTAAAACCCTTCTTCTTTTCTGTAATGTTTTTAGAAATAGTCTGATCTTTAATTTCACTAGTATCTCATCAAAAAACTTCATTCATATCTCTAGGATTTTTTCTACCCACTCAGAACTCATTACACAGCCATTCATTAATTCAAATTCCTCAAAAACCACACATTTTTCAAGCTCCAAAAGTTCCGATTAAAACTTAAATCAACACCAGTCTGACTATTAGACATTGTACGAAGCATACTCTCATCTTGAACTCGATTCTTGAATTTCTCATGATTCTCGATTTCTTTAAATCATTTTCTTTTATTTTCACAATGTTATTAATGAAACTTTGTGTTTCTCTAACTAAGGAATGATGTTTTTTATGGGTTTTGATTGGATTTGCGATTTGATGAAGGAATTTTGGGATTTTGATAAAAGAATGATTATGGGTGTTTTCTAGATTTTTGATAAAAGAATGATTTTGAGGGTTTAAATTAACATAAGAGAATGAAACTTTTCGTATTTATTTCACAAAGGATTGATCTTTTTTTTTATGTGTTTTGATTGAATTTGTGATGAATGAATTCTGGGTTTTTGATAAAAAAATGATTTTCAAGGGTTTTCTAAGTTTTTGATAAAAGATTGGCTTTGGGGTTTTTAATTATCATAAAAGAATGAAACTTTTTGGGTTTCTTTAACAAAAGAATGATTTTTTTTTCACCTGCCAATAACAATCGAAAAAACATGCTTCTTTCCATAGTCAATATTTTGGCAAAAACATGTAAATATGGTGTGCCCATCAAATTTTGCAGAGACCCATGTAATTCTTCTACCGGTTCACATTCCTTGTCGAGGGATTTCTTCAACTTTTCCAAAAGAAGGGCTGCTCTTCTTATAAAAGTCTTCAATTCCACTATTTCCTTCAACACCCATTTGCAATATACCACCAATTTCTTTTCAGGCGAGTGATGTGATTTTGAAGTTGTTTGTAAAAAGTGGTAGTAAAAGTTCGTTCAACTCAGACTTGTAAAGATTTGATTTCAGACTTAAAAATATATACAAAAGATGTCACAATATCGAGAGATACTAGGACTTCGGATTCCACCATTAATCACATTCAATTGGTTCATATAATGACTCATAACAATTCTAGCTCTTTTGTTGACTGTTTTCTTTGCCAAAAGTAGATTTCTAAAAGATTAGATGTAAATCACAAGCATGATGTATCAAAAGCTCTTACGTCTAAGCATACACCATCAAACGAAATCACAACTAATTAGTGAAAATCTTAAATCAATTAAAATAAGTGCAAAAAGTCATAAAGAATCAATTATAGTTACCAAACAATTGTGATAAGGCTTCCTCCGTCATCCAGTGTTGGGGTTTAGCTCCTCATATTATTCACGTGCTCAAAATAGTTGTTCATAGCTCAAATGGGTGAAAAACAAGAGAAAACTAATAAAGTAGACAGTTTGCAACGTTGTAGTGGAGTTACAAACAGCATTATTCTGAGAGACTGTTGCAATAGGAACTCACATTACGAGAAACGATAGAACTAATATCTTTGTAAAATAAAAAGCGCTTTCTGGGCTGTCTAATGTTATTCGTGTTCTTCCTCTACAGCAGCAGAAGAAACAATTCCTGCAACTTGATTTTCTTCTTTTCTATGCCTCTGTTGGTACCCCAAAGTCTCGACACCCTCCGGTGACTTCCCCAACCTCTTTATATATACAGCAGACCCAAATAACTCGGCTTTTTCTTCTCCTCTCTTTCCCTTTTCTTCCATGGCAAGTCTCGTGTTTATTTCTCTTAACCTTCTCTGCACGCATTCTTCTGGGTCTCTGATTTGATGAAAAATCTTTCAATATATAGAATCAAATCCCAGATCGATTAAAACTTTCCCAAGACTCACACAGACTTCCATATATGCAACAGAAATACCAATAATATTGCCGACCACTGCTCACTCCAAACCAATAATCGGGCCTTATTTACTCGAACCCAACACCCATAGTAACTCTTTGTTAGTCCATAACAGGTCCAACCCGAAAGAAATACGTGAGTTAAATCTCTCCCAATCTGCAAAAAATCCAACTCAAATTTGCTTACGTTCTTTGCCATGAATTCCCGCCAAAAAGCAAAATTCAAATGTAGAAGATGATGCCCCTTATCTTGTTGTTGGGTTCCTTTAACACTTGGGGTGTCCTGGGGTGTAAATAACAAGCGGGTGCCCCTTAGTAATTGAGGTACCCCTTATCCAAATGAGGAGTGCCTTTAGTTATTTTCTCCCATGAGCGCAAATACCACTTTTCGAGCAAATTTTTCCACACATGTTTATTTCTCCAAAAATACTTATAAAGACATAAAACACCATAATAAGTACAAAAATGAGCACTATCAATATAAAGAATCGAGACAATTTAGACACAAAAAATGTGTCTATCAGCGAGTTATTTGTAATCTTTGGAATGTTGATTTCCCCATTTTTCTTAAAGAATAGAGATACAGGAGTTTCTTTGACATTTCTGATGAGTGCCAAATATTGCATATTTCAAGACCTACCAAGTTTTTGGCGCCGTTCTTGCAGGTGTTTGCTAGTGTCTTTGTTTGTTCTTTAGTGCTTATTTTTTTTGTTTTTCAATCCATCCCTGTACATACTTGCTTTGAAGTGTTATTTGTATTCCTTTATTAGTGTAACTTAGCAGTTATTTTCCTATTTTTGTATCTTCTAGTGATATTTTCATTACATTTGTAGTTAGCTTATTTTAAATTGCATATCTGCACTCTTTCATTGCTTCTCATTAGCCTACATCTCATCTGTGCAGTGAGACATCCATGTGTTAATTGCTAAAACTATTTTTCTGTACTAGCTAAACTTTGTGTAGTGCTAGTTGTTACTTAACTGTCTTACTTCAGCTCTTCTTGTTAAGCTAGGAATCATTTGTATCATAACCTGTGCATCTCACTCTTTGTTATTGTATCTTTGTTTATTACATTTCAGTTGGCTTGTCATTGTAATCCCAGAAGAGCTAATCCTCTCTGTTGAGCTAACAGGTACAAGCTGTGCAGCTGAGCTAACCCAAGGAAGAGAAGGGGAAGCAGCAAAGCAATTAGTGGATCTGCCTAAACCCAGTTTTATACTGGTGGTATCATCTTCTATCTTTGCTTACATGAATGTTGATATAGCATGCTGAATGAATGAATGAATGGTATAACCTGTGCTGTATATAACTTGAGCATAGCCTGTGAAAACCAAGTGAAGTCAGCTAAGTAACTTGACCCCACAGACCTTGTGAGCCACCTGCTAACTTGCTAGCCCCCTGAAGCTGCAAGTTTGAACTACCACTTGGAAAGCTAAGCTAGCTGAAAACCCAAGTGGAAGTCAACTTAGTGAGTTGACACCACAAATCCTGTTGAGCCAAGTTGTGCCAGACCCCTGCATCTGCTGCAACTTTTGCATAATCTCTGAGTTTTGAGCTCAACTGACCTTGCTGAGCATGCTGTAAAGTACTAGCACTGATTATTTGCTGATTTAATTGCTCCATCTGTGAAGTTTATTTACACTGCAAATATATTGAGATTGTGTATCTGCTGTTACATCTGCATCTATAAATTGTGTGTGGACCTTGTGGTACTTGAATGAGTTTTAACTTGTCTTTCAAACACACAACCTAACACATGCTTCACCCTGAGTGAGCACATCCTAATACCCAGTGCACCATACACAGTCTTTTCTCGTCTTGTGCACCTTCCACAGACCAGTGTTGTCTTGCTTTGTACACATAACCTGTAGTGTCTTTGTGTAGTTCAACACGGCCCAGTCTTTGTGTAACAACTACCAGCACTTCTTTGTGCTTAGAATCAGGTGTCATTTTTGTGTAAAATTGTGTTGTTACGTGTTGATCGAGCACATAACTTGTCTTTGTGCATTTCAAGCACTCCACTGTGCTAGAAATTGAGTGTCAATTTTGTGAGTTTGTGAGTGATCTGTCTTTGTCTTTGAAGCTTGCATGGTGTGTTTGTTGCATCTGCAACAACTAGGCGACACACAAACGAAGCCCAACCTTGGGCTCTGCTCACGCTTAACCTAAAGCGTGTAAGCGGGCTGTGCAGCAAACTAAGCCCACACAAACTGGGATGTTAACCTGCAAACAACTGAAACCCACATATCCTGAGCCCACATCATCTGGGATAGAATCCACCTAATCAGTTGGGCTTAACAACATCAAAAAGCAATCTTTTGGGCTTGAGTCTTGTATTGGTGGGTCATTTTTGAATTTTTGCTTTTCTGTGTTGAACTTGATTGTTTGTTAACATGCTAGATGCGCTAGCTAGGCTATGATTGTGTCTTTTAGAGACCAAACAAATCGACTAGTTAGAATCCGCCCGGACGAAATCGTAAGCATACCCAGTTCTTCAACCGAAAGCCTAAGCCCAAACCCATCGAAAATGAAACTATGGGTGATGAACAAAACCAACCACGTAGTCTCAAGGACTACATGTACCCAACTAGGGCAAGCCAGCCCTCTTGCATCATTCTGCCGGGCCGATGCTTGTCGGTTTGAGCCGAAAGCAAGCACCATTCACATGCTACCCGTGTTTAGAGGGGTCGATGCTGAGAACCCCTACCATCACGTGAGAGATTTTGAGGATATTTGTGGGACTCTGCGTTTTAACCAAATGCCGGAGGAGTCCCTCAAATTGAGATTGTTTCCTTTTTCTCTGAAAGACAAAGCCAAGTCTTGGCTACATGCCCTACAACCACGGTCCATTAGAACATGGGATGACCTCACAAAAGAGTTTTCAAAAGTTTTTCCCAAACCATAAGACGGCGACAATTCGCCAAAGTCTAAATGGTTTTGTGCAATTAGAAGACGAAACTCTAGCAAAGTACTTGGATAGATTCAATGAATTATTGCTCCAATGTCCCCACCATGGTTTTGAAAAATGGAGACTCGTGCAAATATTGTATGAGGGTCTAGATGTTAGAACACGAACCACAGTCGAGTCAATGTGCAATGGTGCATTTATTGACAAGAGTCTTGATGACGCTTGGACTTTCTTAATCGAAGTCGCTGAAAAGACTCAACGGTGGGAGTCCATCCGTGAACCAAAAGGACTACCCCGCGAACAATGTTCATAGAATCGAGTCTGACTTTGAGGGAAATGAAAAAATGGCATCTTTGGCCCGGAGAATAGAAGTGCTTGAGTTGCAAAAGAATGTCAAATCTAATGCCCCTACTCTCCGTGACCAAATTGAAATGGCCACTTGTGCCGCATGCCATAGCTCTGACCACCTAGTGGACAGCTGTCCAGACTTACATGCATTTCAAGAGTCCAAAACCGAGCAAGCCAATGCATTATACCATAGGCAAGAGAACAACCCGTATTCTCAAACCTACAACCCAGGGTGGAGGAATCACCCTAACTTCTCATGGTCCAAAGGGCCAGTACAAGGGGGACCAACACATAACAACCAAGGATACTCATATCCTAGAAACCCCCAAGTACAACCCCATACTCAGTACCCTGTACAGAAAAAGCCTAGCTTTGAAGACTGTGTCGTTATGTTAACTCAAAATCTTTCAAAACTTGAGAAAACCACCGACCAACGTTTCACAAGTCTAGAACTTAAGATGGGTCAAATCTGTGATGCATTGAATGAGAGAGAAAAAGGCAAACTTCCTAGTCAACCCCAGCAAAATCCAAAGAATGTGTTTCAAGCAAGCTCCTCTACCTGCAATGAACCTTCGCATAGTCAGGCGAATGCTATCACCACTCTCCGTAGTAGTAGAGTTGTTGAGAACCATGTAGGTGTACCACCGTCAAGCGAGTCTAAATCAGACTCACCAGTACACACAACACCACAGAAAACATCTATTGTAGAGAACGAATCAGAACCTGTTGATAAAACCAAGAGTCCTACTGATATAGATGTTCCTCTGCCAAGTCATGTACTTGTTGCTCCATTTCCACAACGGTTGGTGCAACAGAAGGGGGGTAACCAATACAACGAGATTTTGGAAATGTTCAAAAGAGTTAACATAAACATTCCATTTCTCGAAGCAATTAGACAAATACCCACCTATGCTAAGTTTTTGAAGGACTTGTGCACATAAAAGCGAAAGCTTCATGTGCATAAGCGTGCCTTTCTCACTGAGCAAGTGAGCTCCATAATCCAAAACAATATTCCAACTAAGTTTAGAGACCCAGGTAGTCCAACGATTACATGCACCATAGGTGACCATACGGTCGAAAAGGCGTTACTAGACTTAGGAGCCAGTGTGAATCTATTGCCATACTACGTATATGTGCAATTGGGCCTTGGGGAGTGAAGCCCACACATGTTACGCTACGGTTAGCGGACAGATCTGTGAAAATCCCCGTGGTATTGTCGAAGATGTGTTAATCAAGGTTGATAAATTTTTCTTTCCTGTGGACTTCATCGTCTTAGATACTCAACCTGTGCAAAAACCAAGTAATCACATTCCTGTGATTTTAGGACGTCCTTTCTGGCGACGTCCAATGTTTTGGTAATGGAGTAATGGAGTGTTTCAACTGTCGTAATGGAGTGTTGAAATTGTCTTTTGGTAACATGACCGTAGAGCTGAATGTTTTTAACACTAGTCAACAACCCATTGATTGTGATGATACTGACTTGCATGAGATTAACATGATCGAGAGTCTGATCCAAGACTCTTTGCCCGATATTTTGTCAGTGGACCCTTTGCAAGCATGTTTAGATAAATTTGACTTAGATCTCTTCGAGTCTAAGTACATTGGTGAAATACACTCGTTGCTTGAATCTGTCCCACACATGGATATTGCTAAATGGCAGAATGCAGTGGAACCACTTCCACTCTCTGATTCCAAATCTGCCCCACCTCTTGATACACCACCTAAGCTTGATTTGAAACCATTACCTGATACCTTGAAGTGTGCATTCTTAGGTCCTTTTGATACTTTACCTGTGATTATTGCATCATGTTTAGACATAGAACAGGTAAAGTCGACTCTTAGAAGTACTTAAAGAGCATAAAGGAGCCTTAGGTTGGACCATCTCCGATCTTAAGGGTATAAGTCCCACAATTTGCATGCATCACATAAACCTTGAGGAGAACACTAAACCATCTAGGGAAATGCAAAGGAGACTTAACCCCAACATGAGAGATGTTGTCAAGAGTGAGATCTTGAAACTGCTTGATGCGGGTATCATTTACCCGGTTCCTGATAGCCAGTGGGTCAGTCCCATTCAGGTAGTACCCAAAAAGTTTGGCATTACTGTAGTTCAAAATGAGATGAATGAGCTTGTTCCCACCCGTGTGACCACAGGGTGGCGAGTTTGTATTTATTATAGAAAACTGAACACAGTAACAAAGAAAGACCATTTTCCCCTTCCCTTCATTGACCAAATGCTAGAAAGGCTAGCGAAGCATAGTCAATATTGCTTCTTAGATGGCTATTCGGGCTACAACCAAATCCACATAGCACCCGAAGACCAACAAAAGACCACATTTACCTGTCCTTATGGAACATTTGCTTACCGTCGTATGCCTTTCGGGTTGTATAATGCACCCGCTACTTTTCAACGTTGCATGATGAGCATATTTTCGACATGGTGGATAAGTTTCTTGAAATTTTCATGGATGATTTTTACGTGTTTGGGTCTTCTTTTGATGAGTGTTTGCATCATCTCACTTGTGTCTTTGATTAGGTGTAAGGAAAAGAATTTGGTTTTGAATTGGGAAAAATGTCATTTCATGGTTAACTCGGGCATTGTTTTAGGGCATATCATCTCGGAAAAAAGGCATAGAAGTAGACAAAGCCAAGTTTGATCTCATTCAACACTTGCCTCAACCTCGTTCTGTGAGGGACATAAGATCATTTTTAGGCCATGCGGGTTTTTACCGCCGATTCATCAAAGACTTTAGTAAAATTTCAAGACCCTTGTGTAATCTTCTTGCAAAAGATGTTGCATTTGTCTTTGATGATGCTTGTAAGGAAGCATGGGAGCAACTGAAGGCTCTCCTTACATCTGCCCCTATAGTCAGACCACCTGACTGGGACATTACCATTTGAGATTATGTGTGATGCGTCGACTATCTTTGTAGGAGCTGTTTTGGGCCAGCGAGTAGACAAACTTCCTTATGTGATCTACTATGCTAGTAAAACACTTAATGATGCTCAATGAATTATTCCACAACTGAGAAAGAGTTGCTAGCTGTTGTGTTTGCATTAGATAAGTTTATATCTTATTTGATAGGGTCTAAGGTCATCATATATTCGACCATCTTTGTATTGAGATATCTTTTGTCTAAAAAGATGCTAAGGCTCGTCTAATTCGATGGATACTCTTGTTACAAGAGTTTAACCTCGAAATTCGAGATAAGAAAGGGTCGAGAAAATGTTGTTTTTGATCACTTGTCTAGGTTGAATGTCGAATCTGGCGATGAATCTGTGCTAATTAGGGAATCATTCACGATGAGCAATTGATGCTTGTGTGCGAAATGCCTTGGTTTGCTGATATTGTGAACTACCTTGATACGGGTAGAATGCCCTTGCATTGGTCTAAACAAGACCGTTCTAAGTTCTTGGCTGAAGTTAAACATTTCCTTTGGGATGATCCATATCTGTTTAAATCTTGCCAAGACCAAATCATTAGGAGATGTGTCCCCAATTCTGAACAAAGGGATGTCATTTCTTTTGTCACGACCATGCATGTGGAGGCCACTTTAGTGCCAAGAAAACTATTTGCAAAGATCTTGCAAAGCGGTTTCTATTGGCCAACACTTGTTTAAGGATAGCCATGCTTTTTGTGTTGCTTGTGACCGATGCGAGAAATTAGGAAGTATCTCTAAGAGAAACATGATGCCCTTACAACCCATTTTGATTGTTGATTTGTTTGATGTTTGGGGTATTGATTTCATGGGTCCATTTCCTAACTCGAAGGTAAGTTATACATTCTTGTTCTTTGTTGATTATGTCTCTAAGTGGGTAGAGGCCATTGCATCCAAAACCAACGACCATAAAGTTGTTCTTTCTTTTCTTAAGGAAAACATTTTCTCCCGTTTTGGAACCCCTAGAGCAATAATCAAGTGATGGAGGTAGTCATTTTTGCAATAGACCCTTTGAATCACTAGTGCGCAAGTATGGAATCACTCATAAGGTCGCAACACCTTACCATCCTCAAACCAGTGGCCAAGTAGAAGTTTCTAATAGGGAAATTAAGCATATCCTTGAGAAGACTGTCAATCCTTCTAGGAAAGATTGGTCTTTGCGCTTAAATAATGCTTTGTTGGCCTATAGAACTACATACAAGACTCCCATAGGGATGTCTCCTTACAGACTTGTGTACGGTAAAGCATGTCATCTCCCTGTTGAGTTAGAACACCGTGCATATTGGGCTGTGAAGAAGTTGAATTTTGATCTTGATAAAGCTGGTACCCATAGAAAACTTCAACTCAATGAGTTAGAAGAATTGAGAAATGATGCATATGATAGTGCCAAAACGTACAAACAAAGAATGAAAGTGTTTCACGACAAGCGCATTTTGCACAAGTCCTTCACACCCTGGCCAAAAAGTTTTATTGTACAACACTCGATTGCATTTGTTTCGGGGGAAGTTACGTTCTCGATGGTCGGGACCATTCTTGGTACGCACCGTTTTCCCCCATGGAGTGTTGAAATTGAAAACCCAGCAACCAAGAACATCTTCAAAGTCAATGGTCAGAGACTAAAACCATTTCTGGAGCATCTTCCACCAGAAGTTGAGACCGTCGACTTGGAAGACCCCATCTATGTGGACTGAACTAGTTCACTTGTGTACATACTTGGACTAAAAATCCATCATCTTTCCCTTTTCTTTTTCGTTTTGCTTTTTGCATAGTTCTTATTTGTGCTAACCAACCTTTTTGTCTTGCGCTCTGGTTGCTTGCTTTCAAAGCATTCATCCTCCTTTGGTTTAGCAACATCATTGTACATCCGGTAATCTCTTCCCTTTCTCTACTCAGCATAGTTCTCTTGGTATGTGACTGTTTAAAATTTTATCATCTGTTGACACATTGAGGACAATGTTTGATTTAGGTTTGGGGGTGCATTTGCATATAGAGTTTTTCGTCTTTTATTCTCTCTCAAAAAAAAAAAAAAAAAAAAAAAAAAAAAAAAAAAAAAAAAAAAAAAAAAAACTCTTTGTAAATACTTGCATAAAAACCTCCAACTTTTAGAGATCTTAGAGTCACTAGCATGCTTCTAGCTATGTTTACATAGAGAGTCTGACCGAAATAACAGAACTTGGAAGTACTGGAGAACACAATCGGGTTTCTTAGTTGATTAGAGCGTTAAAGATGGATTTAACCATCTTAGGAAGGCGAATTAGGTCTTTGTATAGATATTTGGTAGTAGAATTGTGATCACCCATAGTGGAGACTACCCATTTTTACATCAAGCGAGGCACCGACCTTCGGTTTTTGTGACTTTCTAGAAAAGTTTGTTAGAGTGTGTGTCACCGTACGTCAGTGCGGGTAAGAATGGTGAGCTACCCAACTTCGCACCACTTTCAGCACTATTTTTGATCTCTTGAGTGCTAATTCCGTCAATCATGAGGGTGACGTTTAAAGATGAAAACTCCTTCTAAATATCGATTTGCAGTTAGCATCACTCTCTCCCTCTCAACAACATCAACAGATTCATAGAAACACATCATCGTCAGCAAACGGAGCATCATCAGAATATTTGAAGAAAAGTTGAAATAGTCCAAGGTTTACATGCAACAAAGAAGAGAAAAGAAAATAGGATGAGAATTAGTGAAGTTTATGAAATCAAGACAATACAAGTTTTATTGTTATTTTCATTTCATGTATGTTCAAAAAAAAAAAAAAAAAAAAAAAAAAAAAATGTTTGTCAAGTTTTTGTGAAGTTCAGAAGTTCATCATCAGCTATTGAAGACCGAAGATTGAAGACGTTTCTATGAATGCTGAGAGAGAGTAATGTTAATTGCCGATCCGGTGAGAAGGTAAGTGAGTACTCCCATCCTTGCTAATGGTTGATTTCCTTTCTTAGAGATCATCGAGAAAAGATTGTTTTTTGTCCACATACGTGGAGTCTCCAGAAATTATTTCGGAAGGTTATCCTTCTTACCTTCAACGTGTGCGGGATTTCTCTCTTTATTCCCTTTTGCACACATGAGAGACTAAAAAAGCGATCTTTTTGAGTGCAATTTTCATAAAACCCTAATGGTGAGGCGAAGTCGAGGCTTATGATCACAATCGAATCCGAATTCTTTCATATGGTATGGTTACTTCTCGCTCGGCACTTAAGGATGAGAATGCATTCTTTGGTAGTTCTAACTTCGTGTTACTAGCATGCGAAACTCTATGTCCTCATAGCTCCTTGGATGCTTGAGACTCTTTTACACTCGAAGTTGGAGAAGGTTTTGTGGGTACACCTCTGGTAAACCCTCACGAGACTACAACTCGTCCACTAGGGACACCTAGGGGTTTAAAGGCTTAGTGCATACGCTAAATGCATTCGAGAAACCAGCGACAGTGGTATAGTTAGGATTTCTTATTTGTTTCACTTGAGGACAAGTAAAATTCGGGTTTGGGGTATTTGATGAGTGCCAAATATTGCATATTTCTACACCTTTTTATTGGCATTTAACTCATCTTTTGTGCTCAGAAATCAGATATTATCCCAGATTCTGTATTTTCTTTGTTTTCAAGAATAAATAATTGTACTATTAATTTTGTGTTTTTAGGTAGTAAATAAAACTCGGAGAAATTGAGGAGCCAAAAGAGCAGAAAATTGGAGACAAGCGTCTATGGAGCAGAAAGCCAAAGCCCGCGCGCGCATCAGTTGCAACCCAACAAGGAGCAACCCATTTACTAGACATGGGCTAGAGCAATCCAAGACCCGACCCACGACCCGGATCCAAGCCCGTCTCTTCTGAGCCGTTAACATTTGATCCATTTTCATCCTACGGCCGCATTAACCCACGCACCGGGTTCACCGAGATCCAACGGTCGCTCCACCCATCGCATCGACCCTTCGCTGCTCCCGCTCCACACCACATCCGCCTATACCTACACCCATCGACCAACACCCCATTTCTCCTTCATCTTCTCTTTCTTATCTCCCGACAACACCAGAGAGCTCCACCGTACCTCCTCCCTTCTTCTCCCGACCAAACTTCCCAGAGCCACCTTCCACAGACACCAACAACAACAGCCGCACTACCTTCACCCCCTACTTGCTCTCTATCTCACTCGTAGCTTCTTCCCTAGAAGCTAAGTGAGAGATAGAAAGAATTAGGGTTAGGTTTTCACAGATAAGGAGGAACATCAAAGTAAGGAGTTTTCAGAGCCGACACTGATTCAGCGATGTGGGTGAGAGGGTATTCTTTTATTTTTCCAATTTGAAGTAAATTAGGGTTTTGAATTTGCATGTATAAATAGGGCGAGGTTGAGTTTGTAAGAGGAGATGCCTGGACTAGCCAGAGCACAAGTGGTAGGCCTCGAAAGGTGTTTCTAATTTAAGCCTACATATTATACCGCAAGTGCACGGCGTCTATCGGAGACGCGGCAAGTACGGGTCGATCCCACAAGGACTTGTGGTGCTCTAAGGTTGATCAAGGGCTTACTTAACTGAATTCTAAGTGAAGGTAACACAACTGTTGTTTTGCCGATACGGCTGAAGTGTTGATGAGTGACTCTAAACTAAGGTATGATAAACAGTGACAAAGGGGTGCTTGGGTTATCAATTCCACCTCTAAATTCCTATTATGTGTTGAACTAAATTGAGCTTCTTGTTCCTATGGCAGTGCCTAAGGATAAGGTGTCAATTTCATCACTTAGCTAAGGAGTTTCACCTAATGATAACTCAATTATCAGCTAAGGCACTAACCTAGAGCACTAGTTGTCTAATTAAGCACAACTAGTCAAAAGAATTAGCATTTTAACTCTAAGGCTTGAGTGAAGCATAACCAATGTAATTTTTGCCTAACTACAATGCATACTTGGCATGCCTTGTGAGAGAAGAACAATGGAAAGCTAAAATTGAAGATTATCGATAAAATTTAAGCACTCAAGACAACCCAACAGAGTTTAAACACACATTGAATTAGGGTTTCAGTGAAACCCTAGCACACTAAAAAAAAACACAATTAAACTACAAATTAAGCCTAAATTGACGCACTAGCTAACCCAGGCATGCCCTAACATCCAATTACATCTCCTATTTATACATGCCCAGAAATTCCTAAACCATAATTCCTCAAAATCGAAATTAAATATAAAATAATTCAAACATAATCTTCACCCATACTCTGATTCGCCTCTCCTCTTATCTAATCACCTCAGAGCTCCATGCGTGATTGATTGGTGAAACCCTAACCTATCTCTGTCTATTTCTCTCTTAGCTCCTAGGAAAGAAGCTATGAAAGAACTAGAGAGTGATTAGGTAAGGTGGTGCGGCTCACAGTAGTGATGGCTCTGTCAGGGGAAAGA
This sequence comes from Papaver armeniacum, assembly GCA_023531295.1. Lineage (NCBI taxonomy): Eukaryota > Viridiplantae > Streptophyta > Magnoliopsida > Ranunculales > Papaveraceae > Papaver > Papaver armeniacum. The sequence goes on from JAJJWW010019006.1 coordinate 923,813, forward strand.
GATGGTGGTGTTGAGGTGGAGGTAAGGTTGGGGAAGAAGAAGATGGGGTTGCAGAGGTTTTCTCTGAGGCTGCTTAGGGAAGAAAGAGAAGGAGAGGAAGAGAAATGAGTTCTGCTCGACGGGTATAGGGTTAGGGTGCTTCGCTGTTGAGCGGGCACATCGAGTGATGATGAGACGGGCCGAGCGAGCGTAGGATGGAGCTGATGGAGATCTGAAGGGCCGAGGGAAATTGGGACGATTTGGTGTTGAGCGAGTGCAGCGAAGATCGATGTACATGAAGGAGCGACCATCGGATGTAGCTGAGGGAGATCTCAACGGCTCAGAAATGATGGGCTTGGATCCGGGTCGTGGGTAGCTCTAGCCCATGTCTTCCTTGTTGGGTTGCAACTGATTCGCGCGCGGGCTTTGGCTATCTTCTCCATAGATGCTCGACTCCAATTCTTCTGCTCTTTTGGCTCCTCAGATTCTCCGAGCTTTATTTATTACCTAAAAACACAAAATTAATTAGTACAAATATTTATTTTTGAAAACAAAGAAAACTCGAGAATGCAGGATAATATCGATTCTTGAGCACAAAAGATGAGTAAAATGCCAATAAAAAGGTGTATAAATATGCACTATTTGGCACTCATCAAATACCCCCAAACCTGAATTTTACTTGTTCTCAAGTGAAACAGAAATGAAGAAATCCTAACTATACCCCTGTCGCATGTCTCTCGAGTGCATTTAGCGTATGCACTAAGCCTTTAAACCCCTAGGTGTCCCTAGTGGACGAGTTGTAGTCTCGTGAGGGTTTACCAGAGGTACCCACAAAACCTTCTCCAACTTCAGAGTGTAAAAGAGTCTCAAGCATCCTAGAAGCTATGAGTACATAGAGTTTCTGCGTGCTAGTAACATGAAGTTAGAACTACCAAAGAACGCATTCTCATCCTTAAGTCTTTGAGCGAGAAGTAACCATACCATATGAAAGAATTCGGATTCGATTGTGATCATAAGTCTCAACTTCTGCCTCACCATTAGGATTTTATGATAATTGCACTCAAAAAGATCGTTTTTTTAGTATCTCATGTGTGCAGGCAGGAGTAAAGAGAGAAGTCCTGCACACGTTGTAGGTAAGAAGGATAACCTTCTGAAGTAAAATCGGAGACTCCACGGAAGTGTGGACAAAAGAATCTTTTTCTGATGATCTCTAAGAAAGGAAATCAACCATTAGCAAGGGGTGGGAGTACTCACTCACTTCTCACCCGATCGGCAATTAATATCACTCTCTCATAAGAACCATGGAAACGTCTTCAATCTTCGGTCTTCGGTCTTCAAATGTTGATGACGAACTTCTAAACTTCACAAAACTTGACAAATTTTTTTAATTTTTCTACTCAAATTCCTTGTTGTTTGGATTTTTCTTTTTTGAACTCTTCTTTACCATGGTGGTAGCAAAAATAAACTACAATCTTTTTTTGATTTTTGATGATTTTTTTTTTTTTTTTTTTTTTTAGTTTACAAAAAGTAAAAATAAAAATACAAATAATGAAACAACTAACTCCATGGACAAAAGACTTTATCACTCAATTTTTCCACAACTTGTATTGTCTTGATTTTATAAATTTCATTAATTCTCATCCTATTTTCTTTTCTTTGTTGCACATAAACCTTGGACTATATCTATTTTTCTTTCAATATTCGATGACGCTCCGTTTGTTGACGATGATGTGTTTCTATGGGTCTTCTTTGATTGAGAGAGAGTGATGCTAAGCTGCAAATCGATATTTAGAAGGAGTTTTCTTCTTTAAACGTCACCCTCATGATTGACAAAAACTAGCACTCAAGAGATCAAAAGTAGTGCTTGAAATTGGTGCGAAGTTGGGTAGCTCACCATTCCTACCCGGAATTGACGTACGGTGACACACACTCTAATGACTTTTCTAGAAAGTTGCAAAAATTGAAGGTTGGTGCCTCACTTGATGTAAAATGGGTAGTCTCCACTATGGGTGATCACAATTTACTACTAGAATATCTAAAAAAGGCACCTAATTCGCTCTCAGGTATGGTTAAATCCAACTTTAACGCTTTAATCAACTAAGAAACCCGATTGTGTTTTCGGTACTTCTAACTTTTGTTATTTCGGTCAGATTATCTATGTGAACATAGCTAGAAGCATGCTAGTGACTCTAAAATCTCTACAAGTTGGAGGTTTTTATTTGCAAAAAGTTTGAATTTTTTTTTTTTTTTTTTTTTTTTTTTTTTTTTTGAAAATAAAAGGTAAAAAGACTAAAAACTCTATATGCAAATGCACCCCCAAACCTAAATCAAACATTGTCCTCAATGTGTCAACAGATAGGAAAAATTTAAACAGTCACGTACCACGAGAACTATGTTGAGTAGAGAAAAGGGAAGAGATTACCGGATGTCGGCGGGAGCAAGGTTGAACTTCATTAGTTAAGGCTAGAATCCAACATATCATATCGAATTAGCATCATATATGCGCAAGAAGACTCAACCGAATCAAGAAAGAAAAATTAAAAAGTCCTACGGGATTATATACAAAAATTCACCATACACTAACAATCTAAAGAGTTGCGGGTCAACCCAAAAGATAATGTACAGAAACATTAACATTCTTACAAATATAACATAAAAATGGGCTTTGGTTTATGTGGGAATTTGGTTTATTGGGATTTGGTTTGTTTGGGCTTTGGTTTGTTGGGAATGTATAGCCCAGTGAACTGTGGGCTCAGTTTGGTTTTTGTGGGAAGCCCAGTAGTTGTGTGCAACGCTCAGGTTGCTGTAGAAACACAGCCCAAAGGTTATGGCAAATACAGCCCAAAGGTTATGGGAAGTGGGCTTAGTTATGTGTACAGCCCAACAGTTCAGCTGATTGGGCTGAAGGTTGGCAGAATGCAAAGCCCAGTGGGTGGGCTCAGTTTGTGTGTACAGCCCAGCAGTGTGGGTTTAGTTTGGTGCAAAGAGCAAGCTGCTCAGCTCAGTTTGGCAGAGTTCAATTTATGTGTAGCTCAGGTAGATAGCTCAAAGGGGTATAGCACAGATTAAAGATGCAGCACAGCAAGGTTATTCTCAGGGTTATGCTTAGGCTACAGCTAACCTAGGCTAACCAGGTTGCACTCAAGCTCTGTTGCAGTGGGCTGGAGTCGGTCTTGTTAAAGCAATGAATGCACTTACAAACCACGGATGCAAAAGATCACTCAAACCCCTGAGACTTCAGGGTGGCGGGGTCAACAGGGTGTGCACTTAGCCAAGGCAAGGTAAGGTATGCAAAGATCTGTCAACAGGTTCATGCACCAAAGATGTTATGCAAATATAGCTTCAACTCGCAGCTGCAGGGGCTAGAGTTGTGCTCAGGGTTGATGGATTTTTGCAATGGTTAATGAGCACAAGCTCATGGAGCATACAAGCACAAATAAGATGCAGCTTAAGGTCAAGGTGCAGAGTCAGAGATTATGCAAAAACAAGCATGGTTAACACAAAACCAAAGCACTCATGTGAGCATAACATTTTATTCACAACATCCAATGTTCACTGGGTCAGCAGATTCAACAGTAAATGAACAGAGGGTAGTAGTTTACAACATGCTCAGGGTTTGGCTCAACTAGGCTTAGTTTGGCTTATTCAAAATGCATTGCAGGGTCAACAGGTTGGCTCACTGGGCCACCCAGATTCACAAGTCTTTCACCAGGCTCAACAGGTCACAGCAGGGTAGCAGTTCAACAGAGTAAGGTTGACTGGGAAGAGTTGCAATATGCCAAGGCAAAGCAGGGTATGCAGGGGTCTGTCAACACTTGGTTTTTCAAGGAGTACCTCCAATCTTGCAGCTTCAGGGGGCTAGCAAGACGGTTGATGGCTCACTAGGCACACAAGCACAGATTACAAATGAGCACTACATAGGTTAGCAACTCTCTAAGTGCAGCTCTAAGTGCAGGCCAGCAACTCACAGCACAGGCCAGCAATTCGCAACACAGCCTCACAACTTCAGGGGGCTGGAGGGTTGCACAGGTCACTAGTTCTCACAGATGTATGCTCAAACACTACAGGGCAGATGGAGTTGGCTCACTTAGCTTCAGGGGTGGTTACCTAGCAAGGTAGCTAATCATGCAGGGCACCAGGGCAGCTAGTTTGCAACTTCATGCAATGAAAGTGATTCATTTAACAGGGTCAAGCATAAGTCATTAATGCACAGATCAGTTTGATACACAGCTAATTGTGATGACGGAGTTCATGCAATACTGATTCGGTGCGGTGTCGAGAATATTTTCGGCTAGCATGTGTGAGGTCAAAGATCAAGGAAGTATTCACATGAGCATCATGACTAGCAGGGCATGCTCAGGGTTTACAAGCACAGGGCAATACAAGACTAACCTTAAGTCTGCGTCTTTCCTTGTCTTTCTCCCTTTTGGATTGTCTCAGCTGCTCATAGGCACAGCACAGGTACCTTCTGGCTCAGAGAGATGATCAGTTCTCAGTTGTGCATAATTGAAACCAGGAGTTAAAGCCAAAATAGCCGTAATGTTGTAATGACAGGATTCAGTGTTGTATCTAAGTTACAACATGTGTGAACTGAGAGGAAAAGTGAGTGACTAGCTGCACAAGCCAGTGAGCTAAAACAAGCACAAAAGAAGCTAGGACTGCCAGATGCAGAGGTATACAGGTGAGAAAGCAAGACTAAGAGAGAGACTAGCAGATGGAACTAAAAAAATGAAGCAGAATATTGCGCTAAGGATTACAATGTAGATGGAATATTAAGCTAAAATGCAGATGAAACTAAGTTACACTAATTCAGGGCTAAATTATACTAACAACAGGATTAAAAGCAAAAATGTAAGGTGAGTATATACAAATATGAAATGAACTCAGTAAAGGCAGCAATTGATCACAGGGCACGCGCCAAGTCCCCGGCAGCGGCGCCAAAAACTTGGTAGGCCTCGAAAGGTGTTTCTAATTTAAGCCTACATATTATACCGCAAGTGCACGGCGTCTACCGGAGACGCGGCAAGTACGGGTCGATCCCACAAGGACTTGTGGTGCTCTAAGGTTGATCAAGGGCTTACTTAACTGAATTCTAAGTGAAAGTAACACAACTGTTGTTTTGCCGATACGGCTGAAGTGTTGATGAGTGACTCTAAACTAAGGTATGATAAACAGTGACAAAGGGGTGCTTGGGTTATCAATTCCACCTCTAAATTCCTATTATGTGTTGAACTAAATTGAGCTTCTTGTTCCTATGGCAGCTAAGGATAAGGTGTCAATTTCATCACTTAGCTAAGGAGTTTCACCTAATGATAACTCAATTATCAGCTAAGGCACTAACCTAGAGCACTAGTTGTCTAATTAAGCACAACTAGTCAAAAGAATTAGCATTTTAACTCTAAGGCTTGAGCTGAAGCATAACCAATGTAATTTTTGCCTAACTACAATGCATACTTGGCATGCACTGTGAGAGAAGAACAATGGAAAGCTAAAATTGAAGATTATCTGATAAAATTTAAGCACTCAAGACAACCCAACAGAGTTTAAACACACATTGAATTAGGGTTTCAGTGAAACCCTAGCACACTAAAAAAAAAACACAATTAAACTACAAATTAAGCCTAAACTGACGCACCGGCTAACCCAGGCATGCCCTAACATCCAATTACATCTCCTATTTATACATGCCCAGAAATTCCTAAACCCTAATTCCTCAAAATCGAAATTAAATATAAAATAATTCAAACATACTCTTCACCCATACTCTGATTCGCCTCTCCTCTTGTCTAATCACCTCAGAGCTCCATGCGTGATTGATTGGTGAAACCCTAACCTATCTCTGTCTATTTCTCTCTTAGCTCCTAGGAAAGAAGCTATGAAAGAACTAGAGTGATTAGGTAAGGTGGTGCGGCTACGGTAGTGATGGCTCTGTCAGGGGAAAGAGATGGTGGTGTTGAGGTGGAGGTAAGGTTTGGGAAGAAGAAGATGGGGTTGCAGAGGTTTTCTCTGAGGCTGTCGGGGAAGAAAGAGAAGGAGAGGAAGAGAAATGAGTTCTGCTCGATGTGTATAGGGTTAGGGTGCTTCGCTGTTGAGCGGGCACATCGAGTGATGATGAGACGGGCCGAGCGAGCGTAGGATGGAGCTGATGGAGATCTGAACGGCCGAGAGAAATTGGGACGATTTGGTGTTGAGCGAGTGCAGCGAAGATCGATGTACATGAAGGAGCGACCATCGGATGTAGCTGAGGGAGATCTCAACGGCTCAGAAATGATGGGCTTGGATCCGGGTCGTGGGTAGCTCTAGCCCATGTCTTCCTTGTTGGGTTGCAACTGATTCGCGCGCGGGCTTTGGCTATCTGCTCCATAGATGCTCGACTCCAATTCTTCTGCTCTTTTGGCTCCTCAGATTCTCCGAGCTTTATTTATTACCTAAAAACACAAAATTAATTTGTACAAATATTTATTTTTCAAAACAAAGAAAACTCAGAATCTGGGATAATATCTGATTCTTGAGCACAAAAGATGAGTAAAATGCCAATAAAAAGGTGTATAAATATGCACTATTTGGCACTCATCAACAAGCTTAGTCTAATTTTTGTTTTAACTGTTTTTATCATGTTCTAATTCCATCAGCTAGGGTGTTTGATGAAACCCCGATCATATGTTGAGTTAACTCATGTTCAAAATTTGTGTTCTTGCTTTGTGCTTAATTGAAATGAGTAATTGTATCTTTGTATTGATCAAATGAACTTGTGACAGTTTGTACTTGTAAGAAGACAAGCTATACTAGGGGTGAATTAGTGAGATCGGTTGAATTACTTTAGGAGTAATTACTTAGCTAACAATCGAATGATCTGTGATAGAGTGTCTTGTAAGAAGACACTCTATACTAGGGAGAATTAGTGAGTTAGTTAAGTAAATATCCATCTGAGACCTTCAAGGGAAGGTACAAGACACAATGAGATATTGTTTTGCTTTAGCATAAGAATTAGAGGGTTGATTCAATCACCCTAGCACTCTCAGTCATCTGTTTACAACACTCTTGCTCGTTTGATACCTTAGCTTAGAGACACAACTCCAGTAAGTCGTATCGACAAAATAACCCACATTTGTGCTACCTTGCTAGAAAATCAGTTTAGTAAGCCTTAGATCAATCTTACAGCCACCCCATTTCCCTGTGGATCGACCTGTACTTGCCACGCCTCCAGCAGGCGCTGTGCACTTGCAGTTTAACGTAGGCGAAAGCACTTTTCCCAAGCCTACCAATTTCTACATTGAGAATTCACAAACCTCTTATCTTGCAAATCCACCAAATAATTTTGAAAGAACTGATTAAAATCCACTATGTTCTTCTTTATAGTTTAAGAATAAAGTACCAACCAATTAGTATCAGGCTTAGGTTTCTTGGTGTATTGAAAACCCTTAACATTATTTGGAGATGGTCTGATCTTTAATTTCACTAGAATCTCATCAAAAAACTTCATTCATGTGTCTAGGATTTTCTCTGCCCATTCAGAACTGATAGGTGTTGTAAAACACCTAATTTACTATCTAGTAGTTACGCTTTCTTTGCTATTTTTTCTGGTGAATTATGTATTTTACGTGTGTTTTTGAGTTATTAGGTACTCTGGAGTCGCGCGGAGGAAAAGATGGAGAAATCAACCAATTGGAGTAAAATGGGAAAAATTGTCATTTCATGGCAATCACTACTGGGAGCTGAGCCAAGGTTAAGGGACAATCCTCTTTGGAGAAATATTAAATAACAGCCAGCAAATATTAAATATTTGCCAATTGGGTAGCCCTTATCAAGGTATTTGGACACTTTGGATATAACCTTGCTCCCATTACCCCTTATCTACCAGACCTGGGTGGCTATATCCACCATCATTTTCCTACACCACGACCTAACTCGAGAGATGTTCTCTCAATCATTACTTCTTCACCTGAAATTGAAATTCAGAGAAGGAGGCTGCTGTGCAGCCATGGCATCGAGTTCACAAAGAGGAGACGGCGACGAGTGAGTGCTGCAGTCGTCTAGGGTTTGAGAAGAAATACAAGGAGATCGAGTTTCTGGTGGTAATGTGGAGTGTAAGTGGTTGATTTAAGTAACTTGAGAACAACAGGGAGAAGATGGAGATCGAAATGAGTTTTCAACAAACCCTTGAGATGAATCTGTTGAGTTGGTTTGCTGAACTCAATTGATAGATTGTTTCAGATGGGTAGAATCAGAGTTAGGGTTGTATTAATTCTCTGTGGTTAAAACCAAGAAGGAATGAGAAGGAAATGGATCTACAGATTGGAGCAATGGGAAGAAATCGGGAGCTTGGGTTATTCTCAGATTGAATCAGGGAGTCGGCTTTGTGGGTGTGACTGTAAGGAAGAAGATGATGATTCAATGGTTTGATATGGGTTAACTGAGCTAAGCTGTTGTTGAGCTGTTGGAGTTGCTCAAAGGGTTTTGCAGGTGAAGGGAATGGTACTATTTGATAATGGCCTTGAAGTAGTAATGGTTTCGAGATGAGATGGCTCAATTATTGAGCTGTAATGTGAAGTTGAGAATTTTGCAGGAACTGTGGTCTGTGGATTAATGGATGTAGTGGAGTGAAATCAGTGATGGAGGAGGCTGTGTTGTGTGGAGCTGAAAAGAAAATGAAGCTCAAACTAAGTTACAGACAGGGAGGTATTGCAGCCGAGCAATGAAGAATGGATGTGCTGGCATTGGAGTTGAGAATGGGAGTTGCAGCTGTTGAATGCAAGTAGGTGGTCTTAAGATGTGGCCTGAGCTGGTGGTTGCTGGCAGGGAGTTGCTGAGAAGGGGTTGGTGCTGGTTCTGAGCTTGAGGTCTTGGCTCGAGTTCAAGTAGCAGCTGGGGCCAAGTCATAGTGGTGAGATGATGGGTCTTAGTGAAAGAAATTGTTGGTTGTGCTGAAGAGTTGAGAATGGACTGAGGCAATGAGCTGCAATTGGAAGCCCTGATGTTGCAGTTGTTGTGTGTTTGCCAGGGAAGAGCTGAAGCTGACTTGCAATGCAGGGAAGAATGGCTTGGCTGTAGTGAAGTTCATAATTAGATACTGGTGGTGCTCAGCTGGTGCCGAGTGGCTAGGATGTGGAAATTGTGACAATTTAGGATGGAATCGCAAGCTGCTGTGGGCTTGACTGAAGGGATTGCAGGTGATATATGGTGGCATCTTGAAGCAGTGATGAAATAGCCAGTGCAGAACAACAGAAGTGGCCTGAGTTCTGGGTATTGATGGAACTGGTAGAAGAATGAGTTGCAGGTATGAAGTGCAGCTGGAGTGTTGGCTTGGCTGTGCTGAGTGAATGATGTCTGGTGAAAATGGTGGTAGTGGTGTTGGATCCAGGCTTGTGCTGCAGTTTTCAATTGGAAGGAGGGGCTGTTGTGTAGTATGCTAGATATGAAGCCGGGGCAATAATTGGTGTTGGCCTGGGAATGTAATGCAGACTATGGAATTTCTGGTGCAGCTAATCCAAGTAAGGCAACTGAGATGGTGCTGCTGCAAATGGAAGAGAGTGAATAAAATGGTTTAGCTGGTTGGTAAGTGGCAATGCAAGCCATGATGGACAGAAGCACAATGATGGTGCATCAGAGTTCAGCCTGTGCAATGGCCTGGCCTGGCTTGGCCATTCAGCTCACTCAGCTGATCCAGGTCTGACTTGGGTCTAACTCAGACCTGACTGGTTCTGACCCGATCCGACTCAGAGTTGACCCGATCCGACTCAGAGTTGACCCGACCGATACGACCCGTTGACAGGTGACCGGGCGGACTTTGCCGGTCACCGGAGCCGTTTTCCGGGCACTTTTCCGGCCGATTTCCGGTCACAATACCAGACTTCCGGCGACCGTTTTTGGGGCGTATTTTCTACACGGGTTTCTCCTTCTTATGGGCTTGGTGGATTCTCATCTAATGGACTTTGAAGGCTAGACCTAATTTTAGAAGTTAGAGAAAAGTTATAAAGGGAAGGTCTTCTACAACTTATATATATCTTTTTCTTGGAATTTTGGAGAGCCGTTTTTGTTTACGCTTCTAGGGTTTGCTTTTGTTCTTCTTCTTCTTTGTTTTATTATTGAATATTGATGATGATGAACTCCATAGCTATGAGTAGCTAAACATCTTATTGGTTATGGGATAAAAGTTGATTTCTTAACATGCTTTTGATTCAATGAATTAGTTTTGTCTCAGTAATTATTGTTTGTGATTCACAATTAATAGTGTTATAAGATTTGAAAACTTGTTAGGTTGAGTCGGAATCAATCCGATTTGTGTTCATCTCTAGAGCTATATTAGGGTTTTCAATACGAAAAAGTTGTTTATCCACGATTCTAAGTAGCATAATTGTGGTTAGTGCTTGTAGTGATATATCCTACTAGTCACAAGTGAATCATAACTTTTGTTAAAACGTTTAGTGCTTTTACACATTCGTTTGCATTGATGAGTCTTATTACATAAAACTTAATGCTTTTAGGGAGTTTAACTTAATTGTGCTTTTACACTTTAGGTTGCTTTCTACGAAGAATTCACATATGCATCTTTTAATGTGGTTGTGATGAAAACGAGGGGAATTAACGGGTTATACTTGCGATCAAGATATCCTAGGACTTTTAATAAATACGAGATTAAAATACCAATTCTAATCATTGATGAAAATACATGTTTGTGAATGATACTATCCCGTGACCAATATCTTCTCCTTATTGATTTCTCGAATTACTTACTTTGCTTTTAATTACTTTTATTTGCTTAGATACAACAAACATACCTTGGGTTATTTTAGAAACTGAAATTTTATAACAACGAAAGCCTCTCTGTGGATACGAACTCTTTCTTATCGCATACTATATTTATATCTAGTTGATTGAGAAAGTGAAATTATATTTGACGGATTGACAACCGACCAAGAACTCATTACTAAATCATTTAATAACTCAAATTCCTCTGATTTCAGAAACCTCACCGTTTCCAAGCTCCAAAAATTTCGATTGATTCTTAAATCAGGACTAGTCTTAACATTCGACACAGAGCGAATCATCTTCTCATTTTCAAATATCTTCTTGAACCTCATCTTTCTTGATTCTTGATATGATATTTAACCTTCACAATATTCTTAAGAATTCCTTAACTTATTTATCATAAAAAAAAAAATTGAAACTTTTAGGGATTCTCTAATATACAAATGATCTTTTTTTATGGGTTTTGATTGGATTCGTGTTTTGATGAAGGAATTCTGGGTTTTTAACAAAAGAATGATTTTGGGTTTTTGATAAAATAATGATTTTGAGGATTTTTTTGCAGATAAAAGGACTTTGATTTTTTTATTGAGAGGAGATTTTTTTTTTCCAGAGAAAGTTCATTATGTGATCTGTGACTGATATATACAGAGCATGTCAAAAGTACTTGTTTAAAACGTCGCTTAAATATCAACTTATTCAAAAAAACTTATCTAATAACGATATTTTAGACACAATTAACAACATCCGTAAGCGATTTAACTCTCGGCAGCCAAAAAGTAATGCGCATAGGCCCGACGACTAGGATCAATATTCCTAAGTAAAAAAAATTAATTAAATGGGATCAACTTTTCAGCCCTTTTAAGAGGTGTCCAATATTCATCTTTTATCTATCTTTGTAAAGTTTATCTTTTTGACATCATTGCAGTGTATGTTAAGCTTCATCTCAGCTTAATAACGATTGCATTATGTGTTTCATAAATCTATTGATTGGAACTAGCATGCTTTAGATAATAACTTAGGTTGTTGTTCGTGGCGACTTGATTACCATGCATCGGTGATGGCCTAACCTATATTCCTTGGTGAGAATGTTTAGTTTTTGCTTTTATGATATCACCACACCTTTGTAGCAGTGTACTTTATATATATATTTATTTTATTTTTTATGGAAAGAGGGGCTTCAAAAAATACTCGTTGTTTTTCGGGTAGCTTGAGTGGTAGAGAGGAAAAAAAAATTAATACAAGATCAGTTGCATACATTAAAATTTTCAGAGACATTGATAATCATTATTCATCGTATAAATATGTAATATTTATTCCTTTTAAAGGGACACATGTCAGCCAACTCTCCCGGTATGTTATTCACACAAACTCCTAAATGGACCCATGATATAATATCTACATCGTTATAAACTCTTGTTGGCTAGTTATTTTAATCGATTTCACGAGAAACTTATCTTATGTCTCCTCCATTATTTTAATAAGCATTCTGGATGAAATTCTCTAACATTTTAAGTTTTGCACAAAGAATCACCTTTATTTTAATTGTTTTAACTTAATAAGATGAAGTATGAGAAAATACAGTTATTATATATATATATATATTCTACCTGGATGTGAGTAAATAAAATGGCTTTTAACTTCTAATGAGCAACTAGCAATTTCAATGAGCAACTTCTAATTGCCTATACCACCTACACAACTAGCAATTTCAAAACCTTTTCGTATCAACAAAGCCCATTTGGGCTACCTACCAAAAAACTCAATATCCACTCAAAAAAAATCCATCCCACTTTCAAGCCCATCTACCTCTATATCCTTAACCCCTCCGTATTCTCCAAATTCCCACCTTGTTTTTCCCGCAACCTCCACCCCACCTTCAATGTCAGACCCTAACATCACCCTACCCCTTGAAGACGGTGAAATTCCTCCATCCCCTGATACCCCTTTAGCTATCTCTCTCCCATCGGTGACCATGTCTGCTCCTATCTCATCAGTTCCGCCCCTGGACTCGGATCTCTTGGATGATGCTTCAAGCTCCTTGTCACTATTGAAGAAATCAGCTGCTCCTTCTGCCAGTATCATTACCCCCAGTGATTCGTGCTTCTTGCGGCATCAAGAAGACCCCGTCAAACAGGCCAAAGCTTTGGCGTATCTTGAATACAAATTCGGAACCTTATTTGACATGACTAAAGGCATTTTAAGCCCTACAGGTATGGGATTCCCTGACAGCAGAGAGGAATATATGGCAATGGTAATGGAGGGTATTCAAGGTCACTTATGTTTGGGTTTTTCTGGGATTTTTTTCCATGTTTAATTGCATCTCTTGGAATGTCAATAGCATCCGTAAAAGGAAGCGTAGGTCTAGGGTTAGCCAATGTATCAAAATTTGGAAACCAGACCTCATAATTCTTCAAGAAACTAGACTTGAAGATTGTAATGATCGAATTGCCAATCAAATTTGGGGAGGAAGTAATTGTGGCTGGGTAGCTATTAATTCCATAGGCTTCTCAGGTGGGATTCTGATTTTGTGGAATATAAATTCTATTGAAGTTCAAGACATTATTCGTGGAGTTTATTCGATTTCTTTAAAATGTAAAATGTGCCTAGATGGTTTTGCTTGGGCTATTTCAGGCGTTTATGCACCTTGCGACGTTAAACTTCGCAAAATCTTGTGGGCTGAGCTCTCTCTAGTTCATGCTTCTTGGCAGATTCCTTGGTGCATAGGTGGAGACTTCAATGAAGTCTTACGGATGTCGGAGAGGCAAGGTTGCACTTCTATAACAAGGGGTATGAAATCTTTCATTAAATTTGTAGATTCGGAGGAATTGGTGGATCTTCAAATGAGGGGTCCTAATCACACTTGGAAGGATCAAAGTACCCTGGATAGATTTCTTGTTTCCTCAGATTTTGATCAGCACTACCCTAACATCTCAGCTCAAGTTCTTGGCAGACCCATGTCCGATCATTCTCCTATAAAATTGAGTTGTGAGATTCAAGATTGGGGTCCTCCACCGTGGCGTTTTGAACTAATGTGGCTCCACAAAACAAACTTGATTGATTTAATGAGGGGCTGGTGGGAGTCGTATCACTTTCAAGGGTCAGCTGGCTTTATCCTAGCCAAAAAGCTTCAGGCTTTGAAATGTGACATCAAGAATTGGAACTTTACTGTTTTCGGCAATGTAGACAAGCAACTTGCAGACACCATAGATGAAATAGCAACGTTGGATGGCCTGGCCAGTCAAAATTTACTCTCTTCTACGCAAGTTACTAGAAGAAATTGCTTAAAACAAGACTTTGAATGCCTTTCCGACAAGAAAGATATCATGATGCGCCAAAAATCTAGAATTGATTGGGATATTCAGGGCGACCGCAACACTAAGTTCTATCATAGAATTACTAAAGTTAGAAGAAGACGGAACACTATTCGCTCTTTAAAGGTTAACGGCGTCCTCACAGAAGATAAATCGCTCATCAAGGACTCCATCACTGGGTTCTTTTCGGATTTATTTAAGAAGAAAACTTCTCCTAGGCCCTCCATCACTGACATGGACTTCAAATCAATCTCGGAATCTGCTGCAAGAGGTTTAGAAGTTCCCATCACTGAGCAGGAGTGCTTAATGGCGTTGAAATGCCTTGGACAAGACAAGGCACCAGGACCCGACGGTTAACAAGTGATGATTATTGTGAAATGTTGGTTTTTCATGAAACATGACATAATGCGGGTTGTGCGAGATTTTACTAAGTGGGGAACTATCAATTGGCGACTAAAGAACACTTTCTTGTCTTTAATCCCAAAGAAAGCTTCTATTGAGGAAGTTTCTGACTTTAGACCTATTGGTCTAATTGGTAGTGTCTTTAAAATGATTTCAAAGGTCTTGGCAGTAAGATTAAAAGTGGTGCTACCTACAGTTATCTCAAGCCAACAATCAGCTTTTCTTAAAGGTCGCCAGATTCTTGATAGTGCGTTGATAGCAAATGACTGCTTAGATTCTCGAATTAAGAGTGGTAAGCCTGGTGTGGTGTGCAAAATTGATTTCGCAAAAGCATTTGATCATGTTTCATGGGAATTCCTCGACGAAGTACTGACGAAAATGGGATTTAGGGCTACATGGAGAAAGTGGATTCAAGGTTGCGTCAACAATACACCAATTTCAGTTCTCATCAACGGTTCAGCTCACTCAAAATTCATCTCGGGCAAAGGTCTAACTCAAGGTGACCCTTTATCCCCTTTTCTGTTCTTAATAGTTTCCGAAGCTTTGAATGTGATGTTTCAAGTTGGTCACAATCGGGGGGGTATTGGTGGATTTGAATTGAGTCCCAATGGTTCAATAATCAGTCATCTGCAGTTTGCAGATGACACATTGGTCTTCTTAGATGACTCACTAAATCAAATGAATTATCTCAGATACACCCTTCTTGGTTTTGAGATGATATCGGGGCTTCACATAAACTTTGCTAAATGTAGTATATTCGGGGTTGCGAATGCGTCTAACTTAGAACAAATGGCTGCGATGTTGGGATGCAAATCAGAAGCCCTGCCTTCCATATACTTAGGACTGCCCCTCGGTGATTCTTCTAATGGAGAGCATAAATGGGATGCGGTGATTGAGAAATGCAAAGGGAGACTCTCCTCCTGGAAAAGGTCTTGCCTAACAAAGGCAGGCAAATTATCTCTTATAAAAAGTGTGCTAAGTAGTATCCCAATTTACATGTTATCTCTATTCATTGCTCCTCCAAAAGTTATAAAAGCCATTGAAAGAATCATCAGAAATTTCTTGTGGGATACTTCAGAAACCAAGAAAGGTATTCATCATGTAGCTTGGAAGACATGTCGTTCTCCCCTAAAAGCTGGAGGGTTAGGAATTAAATCTATCCAAGGTATGAATAGAGCTCTTTTATCTAAATGGTGGTGGAGGTTTAACAACGAAAAAACTGCACTCTGGAGATCCTCTGTCGCTTCCAAATATGGGTCCGCTCATTTCGATAGAGAGACTAGGAAACCAAATGCCACTAGAGGTTGTGGAGTCTGGAAAGGTATATACTCTAATCTGAAATTCTTTAAGCTTTGTACCAAACTGAAGGTTGGAGATGGCTCTAAAGTTCTTTTTTGGGAACATCTTTGGGTTGGCGATATTCCCTTTAAGGAGGCCTATCCTAATATTTACTCAATAACTTCTACGAAGAAATGGACACTCCAAAGATGCGCTGCAACCTTAAGTAACGGGGGCAGTTGGAATTTGGGTCTAGATAGAAGATTATCACAACTCCAAATCAATGAAGCTATCTCTCTTATATCAATGATTGAAAATGTAACTACAGGGGACGAAGAAGATTGCATCTCTTGGACAGTCGACAAGTCTGGTTGCTTCTCAGTAAAGGCTGCATACTCCTTCATTATTAAAGAGCAAGATTTGGAGGTAAAGAACCTCAGCATTTGGTCAAGGTCGTGGCCGCACAAAGTCGGTTTCTTTTTGTGGCAAGTTTATCACAAAAAATTGGCCACAATGGATTCCCTCTACAAACGCGGTAAGCTAATTGTAAATGGTTGTTTAATGTGTCGCAAGGCAGGAGAATCTGTAGCTCACCTCCTGTTCCATTGCACTATGGCTTCTGCTGTTTGGAGACATTTCTTCTCATACTCGAAACAATTGTTGGTAATGCCAAATTGTATCGATCTTCTCATTAAGGGCTGGAGAGCAAAGTTCACTTCTTTGGTCGGCCAAACTCTCTGGCAGCTTCTCCCGGCAGCTATTTGCTGGACCATTTGGAACTGCAGGAATGAAGTCGTCTTCAATGATGGGGCGACGAACGAAGTTGAAATCATTAAACAAGTAAAGTCTCAAGCCTTTTTTTGGTGCCAAGACAAGGACTTTATGCAGGGTATTCAACTGGATCATATCCAAGCTAACTGGGATCAATTATTCATTTAAACTTTTTTTGGTTAGTTGTCTTTTGCCTGTTTTAGTTTGCTATGTATCTCTGCTAACTCACTAGACAGGCCCTCGGGTTGTATTCTTCTGCTTATCTCTAGTAAGCTTCTTCAATATAATTTTTACCTTTGCCGATCAAAAAAAAAAAAAAAAAAAAACTTCTAATGAGCAACGAAACACTACAAGAGGACACAATAAACGTGCAAATTTGGAGAACATCATCACCAAATTTGGTTTATGAGCGTGAAAAAATGAGCATGACCAGAAACAAATTGACCCTTATGTTAGGAGTCGGGGTCTTTACATGTATTTTTGTTTTTATTTTTTTTCCTTGTAATCTAGGGGACTTGAGATAACCAAGATCTAGAATAGATCTAATAGGATATAAACCAAATATACTTGAAATATATGCTTATATCTGCATCATTCATCAAGAAACTGCTTTCAATCCGGAAAAATATATGTAGAAAGAGAAAGATTATTGCAAGCAATTACAATAGTAACATAGTAGGTTGCTTTCTAAAGCTACTCATATCTTCTTTTAAAGCTTACTTCTGTTATTCTTCCTAGTAAGGCTTCCCATAGCCTTCACTTTTTCTCTAAGAATATACTTCTGTGTCTTTCCTGTTGAAGTCTTTGGCATATCATCAAAAACAATAGTTCGTGGAGCCATATAATGTGGCAATCGGTCCCTGCAAAACTTGATAATCTCTTCAGCGCTTACATTTTTTCCACCTTTCAACTTAACAAATGCACAAGGTGTCTCACCCCAATGATCATCTGGACGACCTACAACCGCTGCCTCAAGAATTGAAGGATGACTAAACAATACGGATTCAACTTCTATGGTACTTATATTCTCCCCACCTGAAATAATTATATCTTTTGATCGGTCCTTTAGCTCTATATAACCGTCAGCGTGCTTAACGCCAAGGTCACCGGTTCGAAACCACCCACCTTGAAAAGCTTCCTCGGTTGCTTTTGAATTTTTAAGGTACCCTGACATGACCGTGTTGCCTCTGAACATCACCTCGCCCATGGTTTTTGCATCTGCAGGTACACTCTTCATGGAAACCGGATCCTTTATATCGACATCCTCCATTGCAAGATGTTGAACCCCTTGGCGAGACTTGAGCCTTGCTCGGTCATGGGGTTGCATGGAATCCCATTCTGGTTTTGTGCAAATTGTCGCTGGACCATAGGTTTCTGTCAGGCCGTATGAGTGGGTTATTCCAAAACCTAGCTCCTCCATCTTGAACAAGACCTGGGGAGGAGGTGGTGCAGCACCTGACATTACCTCCACCTTCGAAGGAAGTGGCCTTTTGACGGTAGGTGGTGCATTCGCGATCATATTCAAGACAGTTGGTGCACCACCCATGTTCGTTACCCTATGTGTAGAAATACTATCAAAAATGGTTTGAGCAGAGACATTTCTTAGGCAAATATTGGTGCCACCTTGAGCTGCCACTCCCCAGACGAGACACCAACCATTGCAGTGAAACATCGGTACAGTCCATAGGTACACAGGATTTGGACCAATGCCGTTAAGAAGAATTGCTGCAAGAGAATTGAGATATGCACCTCGGTGGTGGTAAACAACTCCTTTGGGACTTGATGTTGTTCCTGAAGTGTAATTTAATGATATGGGATCCCATTCATCATTTGGTTTTCTAATCTCAAAATCTTCTCTACCAGTACCTATAAGATTCTCATATTCCAAGTACTTGCCTGAATTGGTTTTGCTAGTTTCTGGATATGGATTATCAGATTCAGGAATTAGGACTAGGAGAGGTATCTTGGTTTTTGTGCTCGACAGAATATCGAGTGCTGCTAGTGCAACTTTAAGAAATTGGTAATCAACTAAGATGACCTTGGTTTCTGAATGTTTCAAGAGGACTGATATCATAGCCGAGTCGTGTCGTATGTTAAGTGTACAAATAACAGCGCCAGCCATTGGGACACCAAAATGAAGCTCAACCATTGCCGGGATATTTGGTGCCAATACGGCCACCTGGTCAGACAATTCTAAGTACATTAAAGAGGGTGACAACTGATGAACAATAAATAAGACACATAAATGATCTAATGAGCAACAATATTGAACACCCAGTCCACAACGTTCAATGGCACGCAAAAATGAAAAGATTGAAATTTCTTAACAAAAGAGAAAACTTACAACATCTCCACGGGAAATCCCAAGTTGAGTAAGAGCAGAAGCAAGTTTCAGACATCGTTCTCGAGTTTGCTTCCATGTAAACTTAACTGTACTTCCATAAACAACCGAGATTCTATCTCTATAAACAACTGCTGATCGTTCTAAAAAACTAATTGGTGACAAAGGAATGTAATTTGCTGAACATTTAACTAAACCCTCCATTAATTATTCTTTTTGAAGAAATGAACAACCAGGGTTCTCTTCAAATTCCGAAATCTTTGGATTTCTGAAATCCTCTTAGTGAAATATGTGTTCGAGAAATTTTCTGCTGTTTATTTTTCTGCAAAAGGATCTACATTTATATTAAATTCAACCTCAAACGTTTATATCTACCATTCATGTGCATGAGACGTTTTTGAACAATAACTCTTTTTCCACTTAATTCAATGGATCTCATTAAACATCTGAAGCGTTTTTATTTTCCATCTCATTCACGGGACCAATGCACCAACACGAGGATGATTCGAAATAGAGGAGGAAGTATCTTTTTTACCAAACAATGTGAACTTAAACTACGTAATAAACAAGAATACCAAAAAAAAAAAAAGAAGTACCAGCAAACATTGGACGCTGAAAACAGTAAAACCTCTTATGTTTTCTGCTGGCGATGAGTACGACTTGTTTCGTCTTTAAGTTCTTGGGCATCATGGGATAATCTCCTACGTTTGAGATTTGGTGGTCGATCTATGCGCATATTATGTCTACAAAGAGGACAATTATATTTCCTCGTCGACCATTCCATTATACACTTGTGATGGAAAGTATGCGAACACTTCAATACTACCGTACTACCATCATCACCAACATTCATCATATCTTCAAGGCAAACCGCACAGACTTCATCATCATCTAAAACAACGATCTTTTTCATATGGCTTTCGATGTCTTTACCTTCTAAAGACTCTTTATAAGCTTCAGTTGCGTTTTCTAGTTCTTCCGAAAGATGACCAAATATTAACCGATACACTTCTTCAATCGAATAATCAGCCAATATCCTGTCGAAGTCTGACATTGTGAATGAACAAGATTGCTGTAGGGTTTTGAAAAGTGGCGTTTCTCTTTTGTAGCAATATAGGTACAGGAAGTACTAGCTAGAATTAAATACGGAGACCTCTTAAGACCGCCGACTACATAAAGTTTGCTTATTTGACAAGTTTCACGATTACACGTTTGAGTCACACCACCTACCTTAATTAGATGGTGCTCGCAATACAACCCACTGCACAACAAAATCTCATGCTTTTCAAGCTGCTGAAAGATTAAAAAAAACATAAGAAATATGCGAGGGAGGGAGGTATATTTAGAGTTATTCTACACGGGTGACACTGTCAAAAAAATTCCAGAACCTCATGCCTTGGGTGGTCACAGTGCAAGCTGTTAACTCTAGCCATATGGAAATTGTTTTTAGCGGAACTCCGGTCAAAATGTATGGCACTACTCCAACAATGGATGCTCCAAAAGAACTGGTTTCCGCCTCTATGAAGATTAAATTAACCAACCAAATCAGATCAAGTTAGAATTAGAATTTCACCCAACTCTCAACCTATGCAACAAACGAAATTTCATCACAGAATATAAGAAAAACTTTAGTAAAATATTTAACTTTGTTTTTCATCATCAATTTGTTCATAAGATTCAATAATAATTACACGCAGAAAAAAAGAATACCGAAAACAGTAAAATCTCCTATGCTTTCCGCTGGTGATGAGAACTGCTTGTTTCGTCTTTAAGTTCTTCCGCTTTGACCGTTCTGACATACACTTGTGACGGAAAATATGCCAACACTTCAAAAGTTTTGTATTTTCATCGCGAACATTGATATCTTGAAGACAAACCGAACACACTTCATCATCATCTAAAACAACAATCTTTTTCTTATGACTTTAAATGTCATGCCGTATCGAAAACTCTTCATCATATCCACTAAGATTAGTTTCTTCCGTAATACAGTATTATTCATCAAGAATATTAATTAATTAGTAGGGCTGTCTAGTTCTAAGGGATCAATACCCCCCTAACCCAAACACACCTGCATTCACTAAACTTAGCAAGTCTTCTTCATCAAATTCATGAGCGTTCTCTGGTTCTGACGGATGAGTATCTTCTAATATACCCCCTAACCCATACACAGGTGCACCCTGGTGACGGTTACTGCTTGTTTCGTCTTTAAGTTCTTCAGCTTCATGCGATAATCTCTTACGTTTAAGATTTGGTTGTCTCTCTTGGCGCACATCGTGTCTACAAAGAGGACAATTTGGTTTCCGCTTTGACCATTCCGATATACACTTATGATGGAAAGTATGCGAACACGTCAAAACTTTTGTATTTTTATCATCAACATTGATATCTTGAAGACAAACGGAACACACTTCATCATCGTCTAAAAGAACTATATTTTTCATATGACGTTCAATGTCTTGACGTTCTGAAAGCTTTTTATCATTAATAGCGCGTACTGCTTCAACACCTTGTAACAGGTCAAAACCATCCAACTCAAACATGCGTTCTTCTAAAAAAACACTCATGACATCGAAATCGTCCATTCAGTAATCTCTTAGTTTTTCTTAATTGGGGTTAATTGAGATGAGCAGCAGAAGAAGAATAAGGTTGTAAAAAGTGAATGGGTCTTTAAAAGTGTACACGGTGATTCTCTTATATAGCAATATATATATACTATGTATATAGAGAGAGAGGAGGTTTAATAATTAATAGTACTATTTATAGGAAATAGCTAGTTACCACTTACAACTAGGAAACCTCTAATACCGACCGACTGCATGCAAATTCTTATGCGGTTGTTTCACGTTGGTACGCGCTACCTTCATTAGACGGTGCCCAATTATTTTGCCAACTTGAAACAGGGAAAAGCAAAAGAAAACTTTTGTTGGCTGCCCCTATCAGATAACAGTCTGCCCTAATAGTAGTAACTTCCAACAGAACTTCACCTGCAGAATTTCTAGTAAAAAAAACAAACAAGCTTTTAAGTTATCAGAGATCCAGGCTGCATCCTTGTTAAGCTTCAATTGATTTTCATTTGGTGGGTTCCAGTTTGTTATAAGCCTAGTTTTGGTGCCTTCCCTCCTAATGTCTGTATCAGAATTACTGGAAACTGGATTCCGAAAGTTCAAACGTCTTTGAAGCTGGTTTTATCTTAGAAGATTCCAAAGCACCTCACCTCTCTCCAAATAAACCACCACTTTGTTGCAGAAAATTCAATACACGATAAGTTACCTATAACTGCAATCCGTAAGCTGCGTAATAATCCATGAATGGCAGACCATGATTTTAGTATATATATACCAGGCAAAGGAGGCAACATCCAAACTGTTTTGCCAAATATACACCAGAATTCAAATTGCATCAGACACAGTTAAAGAACCTGGCTTGATTGGGGTATACCCAAACTAATTGGGGTATACCCAATGAGACAAAATAGGGTCATTTTGAAGTAAAGTCAAGCCACCCCTTAACCTTGTTTTTTTCTAAATGGCTAAAATGCCCTTGTTTAATTAACACTAAAAATTTGATTAGGTTAATTGATTGAGTTTAGATTAAAATTTTGAAATTATGAATTCAGTAGATTAAATCTTTTATCTCCCTTATGAGTTCGATTTCGATCATAAAATTTTGTTTTGAAAATAAGGTGCCGGCTATAATATAGCCGGCATGGTATTTTTTGAATAAAATGCCGACCAATTTTAGCCGGCATAGTCCTTGGATGAATAAAACGCCGACCGTTTTGTGGCCGGAAGGGTCTTTGAATGAAGATTATGCCGAATTTCTTACGGTCGGCACGTAAATATCTCCTATAACGCCGGCTATGATATAGTCGGCATGCATATAATTTATGACAATAGTTTGGCGTATGTGTAGCCGGCATGTTAAGGATTTATAACCCTGCCGACCTTTACATATACCAAACAGAAAACAGAATATCGGAAGATCTAATTCACTTTATTCATGCAATTTTTGTTACTACATTGATTGAAACGGAGGGTTTACATAGAGGTCTACCCACAAAACCTATACAAAAACTTCTAAAGCCATCAATCTTCCTCATCCGAAGACGATACGGCATCCAAGTATTCGGGTTATCCTTCGGGATTCTTTCTTCCAAGAAGTGATAGCTTGCATCGAACGCGAATGCTTCCCCTTTTCCTCCAAGTAGCGCTTTCACGACTTCGTGCTACAAAAACACAAAAACAAACTTACATTTGTTAGTGGCGTTTCATTGGAAGATAAAACAACATGGGTTGCATAAAAAATAACCACAAAATTACTTACAAATTGTGCAATGGACAAGGTGAAGGGGCGAGTGTTAAAAATCCGAGGTTGGAGAGCCAAAAAAGCAAGTATCGCATTTTCGATGACTAGGTGCCTTTCATGGACTTGTTGAATACTTCTTCCATTATGATTACCAAACTCGCCGCTAAATTTGTTGTGTACCCTAGCCCAAAAGGTTGTGGAATCCTCCCTTTCGGAGGATTGACGTCTAAGTCGAGTTTCCGCGTACCATGCTTTGGTGATTGCCAAATCTTCGTTTGAATCAAATGATGTCATTTTTGTTTAGCTATTGGGTGAGTTTAATGGATTGTATGATGATATGAGCTTTGGATAGTATATGGAACTATTTGTATGTTGTTTTGTAGAGAGAAGTAGTGTATTTATAGGATTGTACCCAAATTTGGCCGTTATAGTGCCCAAGTACAAGTCAATCAATGAAATTGTACTTGTCAAAAATTTGAATTTTGAATTTGCCGACGAGATTTTTTTTATCAGTATGCCGACTACCTAGGGCCGGCAGGGTGAGAAGTGTATAACTATGCCGGCGTTATGATGGTTTTGGCATCAGTAAATCATTTTCTTCTGTCAATACGCCGGCATAATATTTTGAAATTTTACTGCCGGCTATGATATGGTCGGAAGGGTATAAATTTATTACCATGCCGGCGTTATGATGGTTTTAGGCATCAGAAGAAGGTATTTTCTGTAACAAATCGCCGGCGTGTTCGAAAACATAATACACTGCCGGCTGTATCTTCGCCAGCTTGGTAATGATCTGACTCACTTGCCGACCCTGGTATGCAAGCATTTTCTGCTGACAGGGCCGGCAGTCTGACACTTCAAAACCTTGCCGGCCCTGGTATTATCGGCATGGTGAATTAAAAATAACATACCGGCTATTTATTTTGAAACTTTACGTAGCTAAACAAACCTTTCATTCAACAATTAGAAATCAAAGACTTGTTGTCCAAAATAAGAAAACATGTCCCATAAACCTTAAAAAACCATTTGTCCAACCATTAACCTTAACATTTGTCCAACCCAACATAAAGAAATAAATTAGGAAACGATTCATTCACCACGACCACGACCTCGGCCCCTTTTAGGAACACCAGCACTACTACTACCTTCACCACCACGACCACTACGAGCCCTCTTTTTGTCGGCATTCATCTTGGCTTGTGCGGCCTCCTGGCCTTTTCTTCCCTCTTTAATTCAGCATCAGCTTGCTTGAACATTTTATAGGCATCCTCATTGTCAAGATTGCTAGCATAGTGAATGTGCTTGGTTTGCTCTTCAATCGACAAAGGCTCTCCTCTTTCTCTCGCAACACAACAGACTTCACAAAGGTCTTCAAATGCCCCTTCTATTTTCGGTTAAACAACAAACAATTAATAGAATTATTCGATAATGTAATCTTAAATCAGTAAGAGCTACTCCAAAATACTTACAAGGAAGTTAGGAATTGTTGTTGAGTCATTCGATGCCATCTTCCTCTTACGAGCCAATTGTTCACCAGTCATTTCCCTAATCACAGTAGGACGAGCCCAACCCAAGTACCACGAAATGTATCTCTCCTGAGCTTCATGACCTTCGGTCACCTCGTCCAAAAGACTCGTATCGACTTTACGGTCAAGTCTTCCCTTCCAATGTCCTAGAGTTGGGGGTGGAGCGTAAGCGACGATAATAGTTTTTTGGGATGTGCTGCAGTCCTCCCTTAACACTTTAAAGAAATGCTCAAGATCGAAATGGGGTTCTTCTTGGACGTAACCCAATTGTCGCATTACCCGATGTGGATCGTACATTGAAAATCCATGGGAGAACAACAAGGGTCCGTAGTATAATGCAACATCATCTCTCCTTTGGATTAAACCTTGATTTCTAGCATCTCGGTAAGGATCAAATATTACCTCATCCGCAGTCAATTTGTCCAAGGCGATTCGCACGTTAATAAGCAGCTGCGGCATATCCTTTTCCTGAGCACCCTTAAAACTGTATCTTTGCGCTCTTGGCTTATCAATCGCAAGCTTTTAATTTACTTTGACGTGGGAGTTGGTTTTCACCAAAGTAGGGAAGTGCTCATATATCTAAACCTATTGAAACACAAAGTTTAGTAAGAATCAAACATTACAAGCATTTGGCAAATATAAATGATTTAGACAATATAATTACCTGGAAGAGACATATGTTTCCGTTAACTTGCGTAAAGTGAGTGCCCTTGAAGCCTTTGTCAACTCATTGTTCAAGAAGGCGACCACCGCATACCCCAAGAATACGCATGCATCTTATCTAAGGGATCCAAAGAGTTGCAAATAATCGGGGCGTTGACCAAGCTTCCGGAACTATCGGGAAGATGCATCCGCCCGGGACGTATAGCAAATAAGGCGGCGCGGTAGCATTGATTCGCACGGGGTTCACCCTTCCTTCCACATCAAAGATTTTCTTGGTCCCAGATAATGTATCCCTCAGCTTCTTCAGATTAAACTTCTTGCTTAGATTACCATCCTTCATCGCAAGAATAGACTCCGTCTTAATCTGATCCCAACCGAACAAAGTGTTGGTCAATTTGAAGATTTCCTCCCAAGAAATGTTATTATCGAAGCCTTCACTGACTGCTTTTCCCTCAACCTCGAGGCCTAGAATTTGATGAGCATCATCGGGAGTTATCGCCATCTCACCGAATGGGAATAACATTGTGTCGGTCTCTCCGTAGAACCTCTCACAGAATGCAGATACGGTAACTCTATCATACTCAACATTCGAACTCTCCACCGCAGGCAACAACCCGGAGTTCTTGACAATCACTTTCACCTCCTCACATTCATCCTCAAGATCCCAAGACTTAGTCACTGAACATGAATCTTGGCGCCTCATGAGACGGATAGCATGCTTGTGATCCTAAATACCAAAAACACAAAATGAAAAGAAATACAAACACTTGACGCAAATTTAAGATAGTTACACACTTAAATGAAAAACAAAGACGGATTGAGATTACTTACGATAGTATTTTGGATTTCACATGCCCACGAGTCTTTGTATCCAAAAAGAACATGTCCACCATCTTCTGGGGTCCCCCGGGGAAGCTCGTTTGGTTTCAATTTAACCTTCAATTTAGAGGGAGGCATGTGGGAATTAGCTGGTTTAGTGATAACCCTTTTCTTCTTCCCGGTTGCACTAGTACTTGCAGCTTGGGTTTGTTCCCCAACTTCTTCTTCTTCTTCTTGTTCCTCCGCCTCTTCAACAATTTCATCACGAATATCCTTACCTTGATCTCCATTACCACTACCATCATCATAATCATCATTACCTCCTCCAACATTAGGCATGTCTTGATCACCATCATCATCATCATCATTGTTACCTCCTCCAGCAGCCGGATTTCTTTCATCACCATCATCATCGTCACCTCTTCTACGGATGGAATTGATTGGTCTTCATCCGAGTCTCGTCCGAATCACTCGGGTTCCGATGATGGTTGATAATCATCATTCGGCACACGGATATTTGTCGTTCCCGCCACAACGTATGCCCCTCGATGTCTTGAAGTCAAGAGTTTGTCACCAACACGAGGAGGTCTTGAAGGAGGACTAAGAGCTTTCATAGCTTTCTTGTTTGCCTTTTGCAACCTGAACATGAACAATTAAGAAAAAAACTATAAATCGGAAGGCTCAACATATATAACCATTCCGGCGGACTAAGGTCGGAAGGGTCGATATCTAATCAACAAGCCGGCTAAACAAGGGTCGGGAGGGTTTTATTCCAATAACCTGCCGGTTTTTAACAACTATGACTGGGTTTTCAACTACAAAAGTCGGCAACGTCCATAATAAAAACAACACCGGCTAACATAACGCCGGCGTGGTATTATTTAGATATCATTCTGACCTTTATCATTCAAGGCATCAGGAGACGCTAAAAAACTGAAATCCTGCCGGCAAGTTAAAAGTTTATAACCAACCCGGCTTAAAAAAAAAAGCGCCGGCAAGATTATACGTTGAATAACATCCCGACCCTGTGAAAGCAGTTACAAAAACTAAACCTCCGGCAAGATATTCAAACAATGATCATCCCGGCGGAACCCTAACTATGAAATCCTGGCAGGGTCGTGAAACAAACACATTGCCGGCGAAATAACTGCAAATTCAAAGATTCGATTTTTCTGACCTAATTTGACATGCAAACATGAAATCGAAGTACTAGAGTGAGTTTAAGTAGGCCCTTACTTTCTTAATCGCACCATTTCTTCGTTTTGAGCGGGTTCAATCTCTTCTTCGACGGTTTTTTTCTTCTCTTTTTGTTGAACTAATTTTGCAATTCCAGGGTTGTATTGATTGGGTTTTCGATTGGCGCCTTTCATACGAGTTCCCTTACGCTGTGGTGGTTCCATTGATGAAGATTACTCGGAGTTTTCGAATCGACGATGTTAACGAATTAATCGACGAGTTTTGGTGGTGGTGGTGGGGGAGGAGCCGGTGTGGTTATGGAAGAGAAGAAGAGAAGAAGGAAGATGAAAATAAAAAAAAAACTGATTATGGTAATAGAATTATAAAGGTCAAGGGTAGTATTGTAACTTCAACCAAATTTGACCTCCCCCTAGTAAGGTCACATGTCCACTTAAAATTGGGTATACCCCAATTAGTTTGGGTATACCCCAATCTCGCCAGGTTAAAGAATGGTAAAGGAGGCAGCATCCAAACTGCTTTGCCAAATTGACAATCGAAAAAATGATGCCTAATCTTATTGTTTCAGGAAAATTGCCACAAAAAATACAATTTTGATCAAGCCATTAGTATTCAATGCCCACAATTCAAACCGGATCAAGAAGACATGGTATATGGTTTCAAAGTCATTATGACAGAAACTACAGCCAGGAGAGGTGCTATTGCCTTTCCTGTACAAAAGTCCATTCAGGTTAAATCTCTTACGACAAAGTATGCAGATAAATTTTAATTTTATTGACAGCATATAAGATTCCAGAAAAACTTCCAGTCAGTTTTAACTGCTGGGCAATCCATCTTAGCAGCAACAAGGTAAGCTTAAGCTTTATAGACAGTCAACTTATCATCCTTGCCAGGGGTCCAAATCCTGGTATCTGCATTAGATAAAAATCTATCCAGACTCCAAACTCTAATTTCAATATCGATTATCCAATTAAAATGCTGAAATTTAACAATGCAAACAAGTAAAATACCGATTATCCCATTACCAAAATTCAGGAGCTACACATCAGAATTCAATTAGACTTCACAACCCAACTTGAGTAGTAAAGTGGTAAAATACTACCAAACAGAAAACCTCAAAAGAGTTTCTTCAATTCCAAAAATCAATGTAAAAGAGTTTCTTCAATACCAAACAGATTATACAAAATCGTAAAATACCATTTGCTAGCTCTGAATTCTCCTTCAACCCTTCAATACCAGTCGGAACCACCATTCCCTTACTATTCCAGAAATCAGTAGTGCAGAGTACTTGCCTTTAGAAATCTAGTAAGCTGAACCACCATTCCCTTACTATTCCAGAAATCAGTAGTGCAGAATGCCTTTAGAAATCTACTAAGCTCAGAGTAAGGGTTCTTATTTTTTCTTGAAGCCATCTTGTCAAGAAGAGCCATATTACTCAACTCCAAATCTCTAATCCCAACTCCCAAGACCTCCATTAGTGCCAGGACTACAAACTTCGCTCCATTTCACCCCCATGCATTTTCCTACTATCCTTGTCTCCTCCCCAAAGAAAATTTCTCCTATATTTATCTATCTTATAAGTGAGGTCCCTAGGGAGTTTGATCATGGACATAATATGAGTTAAAATTTCCTGCATTTCAATGGATGTTTTTCCAAAGACTCATTACAATGGTATGCATGCTCAGGCACTTACCAGGATTATAGCAACCTGCACTTGGAGAACCCTAGCCATACCCATAGCAAAGCAGATAACCTAACCAGTCCACCTACTGAACTTATCAAGGATGACCCCAAAAGATTACAAGCATTCTTCTTCAGCAAATGCGCTAAAAGATATGTCCGAAGCCACGAAAGAAAAAAAAATCAAACGTGCAGTTGCCCAGTGACAATATTTTCTCACAAGTGGCAATATTTTCTCGAGACTATATCCAAACCGAAGGTTGTGCGGTAACATACTTGGAAGGGTATGCAAGTGTGTCTGCCATTAAAAACCAGTGTACCCTGCCATCCAAAGTGTATAGAGCTTCCTATGTGTAATGAGCTTTAACCCAAATAAAGCAATTATTATGAGGACCCAATTCCTAAAAAACTGCATATAAACAAAACCCACTAATTAAAATCTCTTCGGAATCCTTAAACTACAATCAATTTCTGGGCTCCTAAGTCTCTTATGACAAAGTATGCCAAGATAAATTTTAAATTTTTTGAGCGCCTTAAGATTACCCAAAAACTTCCAGTCAGTTTTAACTGCTGGGCAATCCGTCTTAGCAGCAAGAAGGTGAGCATCAGCTTCTTTGACAGATACCTTACCATCCTTGCCACGGCTCCAAATCTTGGTAGCTGCAATAGAAGTAGATTTAAAATGTTTGATAACAAGATCAGATAAAAATCTATCCAGACTCTAAACTCTAATTT
The DNA here is from genome assembly GCA_023531295.1 of Papaver armeniacum. Taxonomy (NCBI): domain Eukaryota; kingdom Viridiplantae; phylum Streptophyta; class Magnoliopsida; order Ranunculales; family Papaveraceae; genus Papaver; species Papaver armeniacum. The sequence continues at coordinate 953,569 of JAJJWW010019006.1, forward strand.
GAATACGATAACATCCTTGGCTTAAATGTTAGGAATTTCATCACTGCCTAAGCTTGATATAGCAGCAATAGGGAGATCAAACACCCACTTATCTCTCAAAAATTAATCTGACTATCATCACCTTAAGCTCCATCTAAAACTCTCCTTAACAGAATCCTTAACTTGGACAATTCTCTTCCAGCAGACAGAACCACCACACTTAGCCTTAATATTCCAGAAATCGGTACTGCAGAAATACTTGGCCTTTAGCAATCTAGTAAGCTCAGAGTCAGGGTTCTCACTTTTCCTTGAAGCCATGTTTTCAAGAAGAGCCATATTACTCCAAATCTCTAATGCCAAGATTAGTGACAGGACTACAAATGGCAGGGCTTCTAGTGAGAAGGTAAAAGCATAGATTTAGCAGGGCTAATAAGCTGACCAGTCGAAAAGATTATAAGGATGGCCCCAAAAGATTATAATCAAATGCACTATAAATTATGTGTCGGAAGCCACAAGAATATAATCAAATGCACTATAAATTATATGTCGGAAGCCACAAAAGAAAAACAATCAAACATGCAGTCGCACCATGCACAATTCTCGTAAAATTAAAATACTGGAAATTATCAATGTGTTTTACCCATTTATTCAAATAGTCAATTAGAATGCACAATCTGAACCCACTCTACAGAATTTCATTTCGCAGCCAAAAAGAAAACACTACTGGCGAAAACTAAACAGCAGAATTCAAAACGAACCCAGTCTACAAAATGTAATTTCTCACTAGTAAAATGGTTAAAACCTACTAAACAGAATACGAAAAAATCAATGTAATTATGTAGAATACCATTTGTTAGCTCTGAATTCTGCTTCAACCTCCATTAGATATTCTTCTCCAACCTCCAACAGCCAACAGATTATATGAAATTGTAAAACACCATTTGTTTCTTCAATTCTTCAGTTTTGAGTTGTTTTTCAAACTCCATGAGAAGTTGTAAGAGAGCGGTCCTTTTCTTTTTTAATTTCCTTTCAAATTCTTGTAGATCTGCACCTTGTAATTCCATTGGAAACCCATGAATATCCTCCATTTTTTGCAAAGTCATGTTCACCAATCTCTTCCATGTTTCTAAAAGCTCCATAATAACTAAAATTTTTATCTTCATCTCAATGAGCTCTTGATAAACCCTTTCACAATAAAGACTCAACTCTTCAAATGACGATTCTTGTGTAATTTCTGGAATACTTTCCTCATTTGCTTTCCAAAAGAAATTGATAGGAAAATCTTTAAATTTCCGTTCTTCACAATTAACTAACTCATTGCTTTGCAAGAAAACGAAATATCTATTTAAATGTTCATTGAAATCAATCAGATTCCTTTTTACAGTTTGCGAGAAAAAATTTACCCAAGAAGAGATTGTAGGAGATTTCCAATTTGTTTCCTTCACCCCGTGAGTAACTCCCCTCGCCTTCAACAGTACCAATCTCCTTTCAAACGAATCTTTACCTTTCTCCAAGATTTGTTGCACATATTCAGAACTCAGTAAAACATAATCCAGAAATTGCAACTCCTCCGAATTCAGAAACTTGACAATATTTGAACTCCAAACATTTCTTTCAACATTACAACCACCCATCTTCTTCATTGTCTCTTCATCTGCTATGTTTTTCTTCAACCTCTTTGAATTCCCAAGATCCATCTTAATCAGTAAAAACTCAGATTCTCACACAACAACAGTATCAATCTTTGAATTCTCGGAGAAGAGAAATGTTTGAATTGCTATAAAAGAAAAATCTTTTTTTGATTTGGGTATTTTTGAGACAAGGGTTTCGGGAATTTCAGTGATTTACAAATAAAGGTTTGATGATCTTTTGGGGGTTTAGATTAGGGATTTTGTTGAGAGTACAATCTGAGGGGGACGATATATATACAGAGTGCCACGTGTGCGGGTTCTCAGTCGATTTGGAGTTGAAAAGTGAAATAATCTCTCCAAAGCCTGGATGATTTACAAATAAAGGTTTGATGCTTAATGTCTTTTGGGGTGACACACATTAGATTAGTGGGAAAATGGTGAGCTTTAGTTCTCTCAACGTGTGAGCTGTCATATGTATTGGGACTTTAAATACTTGCTTGAGTGTAAAATGGAAAACTTTATCTTCTCAAATGAATCAATCAGTGATTAGTTCCTGTGATTGATACGACTCTATCAATTTGAACTCCAAACATTTCTTTCAACATTACAACCACCCATCTTCTTCATTGCTTTATGGAATTCCCAAGATTCTCACTTCAGTTCTCGATTTGGAGTTGAAAATCTTTTTTTGATTTGGGTGCCGGAAAAGTAATATGTTTGGGAGGAGTACTGTATTGGTGTCTATTCCTAACCGCGAGCACTAAGGTGCAATGGTGAGATTTTTTTACCAGATAGTTTTTGTGTGTGAAAATTTGCGAGAGTCGGAGTTTTAGTTTCCGTCAGATAAATTGTTCCTGGTCCTTTTCATGTTTAAATCAGTTTTTAATAAAGTAAAAACAAAACAAAACAGGCTATTGAGTTTTCGTCAATTTTTAATCATCAGATGGATATTTGGTTTTCGGGCCTGATATAACCAAGCACCGTAACAATAATTTTATTTTTTTCGTCATTCTGGTAAACCTCGTATTTTTGTTTCTCTCGCAAGCAAGATATGCTTATTGAAATAAATATGCTTCAGCAAAGGCAAAGCAACGGTTAAATAAATTGTTCCTCAACAATTTATGCGAGATTATTTGGGCATTGTCCACTTCGGTCTTAGTTAAAAAGGTTGTGGATTGTTCCATTATTTCTTCATTTGACTTTTAACTTTTAAGGCAAAGCAACGGTTAAAGAGTGTCCTCAACAATTTATGTGAAAAAATTTTTGGGGATTGTCCACTTCAGTCTTAGTGAAAAAAGGTTGTGGATTGTTCCATTACCCATCCAATATAAAAAAAAAAATACTTCATTTGGCTTTTAGCTTTTAAGTCATAAAAAATTTGGCAAGAGAAAATGTTTCTGCTAGAGGACTGAGTGTTTCTGATAGGTGCCCTGTGTATCATATCCATATAAAGACAATTGACCATCTTTCTCAACAGTGTAGTTTTACTAAAGATATTTGGCTGTAGATTTATCAGATATGGGACTAAACCTCTCATATGCATCCAGTGAACATATAAAGGGTTATGAAAAAACTTAGTATGCACATTTGGATTACCTTCAACTTTGTTTTACATCATCAACTTTTTCACAGGGTGAGTAAGTTGTTATTCATCAACAAATCATCTTAATAATCACAATCAAACAACTACTTTAAATCCGTAAATAACCATATCCCAAATTCTACAATGTCCCGCCCTTATCTCTTATATCACCGCTTACTGCTTTCTTCTTGGTCTCTTTGGACGACTAGGAATGAAATAGTTTTCAGACAGACCCAATCCCCACCATCAGTCATCCTGGAGAGAGCTTTAATTTAACAGCAAGAAATCGAATGGCCAAAAAAGATTATTCCCCCGGTTCTCCATGGAGAATCCCCATCTAGAATTACAACTACCAACATCCGAACAACAACAACTATCTCAGTGGGATGGTCCAGTCCAGTACCAGATTGGATTAAAATAAACACTAATAAGGATGCAAAGGTTAACCCTGGATCGGCAGAAGTAGGATTTATATGCAAGGACTCGAATTGCAAACATTATTTTGGCTCACGCACAACCGCTGAGAATAACCACTGCACGGACCGTCGAGACTTAAATAACCTTGTTTGCAACCAGAACGAAAACGGAAAGAAAATGGCCAAAAGTGTTGTTCGGAACGGACTCAGAAAATCTCATGCACTTCATAAAATCTTCATCTGAAGCTCCTTTGTCTATTTCAAGTATGATCAATGTAGTCAATAACAGTTGTATTAGCCGATATTAATAGGTTTTTATCGTGTATCAGAAAAAATATTTACGATATCTAAAATATCGTCTTTACAAGGATTGCACAATAAAAACGTTCATATCAGCCTTTACAAACCGATATATCAAGTTTACTGATTCACTGATAATATCGGTAACGGTAATTTAGTAGAATAAATTATTTAAGAACTGAAAATATGTAAACAAAACCCTTCCTCCTAATAATCTTATACTTCTTCCTTCTTCGTCTTCTGTACCCTTGAAAACTCAATATGATGCATTAAAGAAATTTTAACTATTTTATTTTTTAATAAGTTTCTTATCCTTGAAACAACTACGGTTCCTTATAGCTTTTTTTCTTTCTTATGAAGACTTATCAAATGATAATTCATTATCGTTGGCGCTTTTATCTTCAACATCATCAGTTCAGGTTAGTAGCAACGACAGGGTCATCTAAAATAGGAGTAGTAAATATGAGATAAATAGTTGAATGCGATTGAATTTGTACTATGAAACTTTTGATCTTACGTATTAATGCAAAATAACGCACCAAATTTTTTGTATTGAAACATTTATAAGTATTTAAATTCTAGTCTTAATGATGTATCACCGATACAATATTTTGTGTAGGTGTGTCAGACCCGGCCGATATTAACTACTTTGGGTATGATCGCAGAAATAAAAGAAAGAATGCATCGAATTTACTCTCTGCGCTATTCAACAGTGCAGATGGACTAGAAAACTATGCAGCTGACAGAAGCCAAACAAATACGTTTTCAAGCCAAGCGATTTGGGACCATACAATCCCTCCTTTTATTAACCATATTATTCTCAGTGACTCTATAGGTGCCAAATAACCACGTGTAATAATAATTTAGTCCTTCTATTTTTTAATATACATGCTTCAAAAAAAAATCAATTTGTTCATAAGATTGAATAACAATTGTTAGAGCACTGCTCGGTCGAACTCGCAGGCGTTTCTATCTCAAGTTTGTTGTCTTGCCAAAACTATAAGTCTTGATTTCTAATCTACTTATAGATAAATCTCGGATTAGGATAGAAAGTGTAGTTGAGCATTATACTTCACTGCGTTCATCGATTGAAAGCGAAGAACTACTAAGGGGAGCTTGTGGAACTTCATCAACAAAAGGTATGTGGATACTTGAACTCATCTATCACTCAAAAGTCTATCTACTCTATCTCCTATTTGAGATAAAAGTCTTATAACTCTATAGACTTCAATTCTACACATTTGATATTTCGAGGTGAGTTTAACTCACTTACATATTTCTCGAAATATTTGTTGGTAAGCTTTCGCCTTAACCAAGTTCATCTTATATTCTTTACGAAAGTCAAAAGATAATCATGTAAAAATCTCCTGGTAACATCTTACATGATTTGTGTGAGACATTCGTTTGATGTAGACTCGGAATGTTTCGTATTGATCATTCGATCACTTGAAAATTGTTTTGAAGCTAATAGTTTGTGTGAGACAGCCATTGCCATCTTCAAAGAATGTTTCAATGATTGAAATGAGAGTTTAAAACAATTGGATATAAGCATAGTGTGTGTACTTGCATATATGTAATCCATGTACGGAAACTATGGTATGCATACCTGATAGGGTGTAGAATACATCCTATTTATTATCTATTGTTTATGCTTTCTTTGCTATTTTTCTTGTAAATTATGTATTTTACGCTTGTTTTGAGTTTTGTAGCTACTTTGGAGTCACACGGAGGAAAAGAGGAAGAAATTACTTTATTTGAGCCAAAAGGGCAAAATTGTCATTTCAGGGGCGAACACTATCTGGAGCCCAGCCAAGGTTAGGGGCAACTCTCTTTTGGAAGGATACTAGTAGTAGTCTAGCCAAGGTTAAGGGGCTGTAAATTGGTTATTACTTATCAAGTTTTACCGGGTGTCATTATCCAAATATATCTAACCCTAAATCGAGAAGAAGTTTCTCTTTCTCAATCAGTTTCATTTACTCGATTTTTCCTACACCTGAAAGTGAGAAGCAGCCATGGCTGCTGCTGTAGATCGGGAGAAATCGAGAGAGTAAAAGATATGGGTCGGTGACTGAGAGAAGTAGAGATGCTGTTTCACACAGAGAGAGGCGCAACCCTGAAGAAATCGATGTGTTGATTGAGAGTTGTTGTTGGTGGCGTTGTCGATCTAAAAAATCAGATGCAAGTGTTGTCGAGTGAAATGGAGCAGCGATTGAAATGAGTTTGAGTCGCGGTTGATGTTTAGATTGAACTCAGGGTTATAAGAGATGGATTGGGTTAGAGTCTAATGGCAGAAATTAAGTGCAGGGAAATCAAGCTGGTGGAGTCGGTGAACGATTAGAAGAACTAGAGGGAAGAAATCGAAGATGGGTTCGATCTGTGAAGAAATGTAGTGCTGTTGCTGTGAAGAAATTGAAATCAAGAACAGACAGGGAGGTGGAGATGAAGTCGATTCAGAATTGAATCTATGTAAAGGGTTTGGAGAAATTGGAAGTGATAAAGCTCGAGAAACTAAGACCTGTGATGATTGAAACTGGGTTAATTTGAGCTCTCTGAGAAGAATAGAGATGGGTTTTGGCAGCTGTTGTTTGAAGAGAAAGAGCAGATGAACCTGATGCTGAAGAGGAGATGGGTCTGTGGTTGAAATTGAAGAACTGCTGATGTGAGGCTCGAGATTCAAAGATAAAGACCTCAGAGATGAAGAGAGGATGAATCTACTAGTGCCATAGAACAGACAGATGTAACAGGTGATGGGTTTGCTGGAAATCGAAAAGGAGGGTCAGTGAAGCTGTTATGACATACATAGAAGATACAGGGGATGTTAATGGTGGACTCTGCAAATGAAGAATGAAAGAAAATGGGTTTTGGTTGATTGAGATCCAGAGAAGTAAACTGGTGCTGCAATTGATTCAGGGAATGAATGGGTCTCAGAATTGTGCACATGGGAAGTATGAGTGAAGCTTGAAGAAGAATGAATGTATGAAATTTAATGTGTTAGATGTATGATAGGATTGTTTGTGGATTGGAGCTAAAAATGGCCTGAAATTGGCCTGAGAAAGCCCTGAAACAAACGAGACTCGGCCGGATTTCTGCACCGGCGAGTCAACTAGGCGATGACCGATCCAGCTCAGTGATCCAGCCTAACTCAGCCGAGTAAGCCAAACGAGTCAGACCAGCTATCTTAGCGACTCCCTTCTTCGCCTTGACTGTTGACCATTTGTTGACCTGTTTGACCGTTAATCCTAACGGTGGACTCGACGGAATATTCCTTCGAATATACCAAGGATCGTGAAATTTTCAGTGGCGGCGGTGACGTTTTCCCAATGGATTCCGCCAGAATACCAGTTTTCCGGCGAGCCAAAAAATTCAGAATTTTCTATGGACTTCTCTCATGGGTGTGAAGACTTGGACTAGGAATTGGATGGAGAATTTGGCTCAAATTTGGAAAGAGAAGATGGAAGATGAGAAAGACTTGAATTTGGAAATTGAATTGCTAAAGGAAAAGGGTTCTATTCCTTGGAAGATTTGGAGAATATTGAAGCCTATAAATAGAGAATTTTTCTACATCTTTTACACATCTCTCTACACACACAACACTTGTGTTTTTGCTTTTGAAAATTCTTCTTTTTAATTATTTTGTGTGAACTCTTGAAAATTCTCCTTTTAATTATCTGTGTGAATTTCAAAAACATGAGTAGCTAATTTTATTATTGATTGAGGATGAATTCCTAGTTCTTAATATATGATTTGAGTTTTGTTTCAATTCTATCTTGAGGTTTTTCACATGATTATCGTTTGTTTTTACTATTAGGAATGTTTATTCATTCATGATTGATTGATAGGTTGTTTAGAGTGCACGCTAAATTGATTTGTTAATTTGATCTAAAGCTAGTGAAAGTTAGGGGATAAGTAATCGTTTCTTGACTCTTTACATAAGTAGCAAACACGAGACCTTGCGGAGGGATTCCGTGGAGCAATTGTGTGTGAAAACAACGTTAGCAAGTAGACCTTGATCTAAGAGTCTAACTACTAATATTGACCTAATAAGTTCATAAATCTTAATGCGTTTATTTAAATTACATCTAGAGTGATCTACTACTAGGTGGTTTGGTAAATAGAATCCGGTAGTCGAGAACTTCCGTATCCGTGTGATACAAGGGATTTAGGGGTTTAGCAGACCGATCTAGCCGCTTTACCTACGGTTGGTGATAATTTGTGACTAATAACAAGTAGAAAAGAACATAACTTTAATCATTGTTTTGCAACGAAGAATGATTCCTTGATCTTATCTCTCTTATTGCTTTCAACTTTATCTTTTAATTGCTTTGTTTATTTTCTTTTGCTTTTTACACCCCCCTTTCGTGACAATTTTTACAACTAGAATCTCTTGCTCCTCGTGGGAACGAACTTGACTTCCATTATATTATTTTTAATTGAGTGGAAATATTAATTAATTTGATTGCACCTACGACACGCATCAAATTTTGGCGCCGCTGCCGGGGAAGCAACGGACGATTTTAGTTGTTTTTATTTTTCTTTTTGCTTTATTCTTGCTTTGTTAGATTCTTTACCGTATCTAACTTAGTTTTTGAGAATCTTGTTTCAGGTGTTATACCTTTGGTGAATGCTTAAAGAGGGCAGACCGAGTCCAATACGTCTTCGATCCGGCACTCAACTAAAGGATTTCATTCGAGCGGTTAACACTCCACTTCCTCCTTCTTCATCAAGTGATTCGGACAAAGAGGAAGAAACAATGGCTGAACGTACACTCAAGGACCTAGCTTCTCACAAGCTCGATACACAACAATGGTGTATCCAAACTAACTCAACCTTCGAGATCAAGCCGGGGTTGATTAGAGAGTTACCAAAGTTCCATGGCATGGTGAATGAGGACCCAAACAAACATCTTATGGACTTCTATACCATAGTATGGCCATGCTTCCACCGCAAACTAATGCGGATGGAGCAATGTTGAAAGCTTTCCCGTTTTCTTTAGCGGGCAATGCTAAGGAATGGTTATATTATTTGCCTTCCGGAAGTATCACAACATGGAATGGGATGAAGAAACTTTTCCTCGAGAGATATTTTCCCGCATCCAAAGCTACTCAAATTCGCAAGGAGATTTGTGGGTTGAAACAACATGTGGGAGAGTCATTGTATGAATGTTGGGAGCGATACAAGAGGTTGGTGGCAAGCTGTCCGCACCATCAATTTAGTGACGTTATGATTCTCCAATACTTCTACGAAGCTCTCAACCCAAGTGATAGGTCTCTTCTTGACGCCGCGGGTGGTGGTGCACTAGTGAACAAGACGGTGACCCAAGCTACCGAGTTGATTGAAAGTATGGCTGCGAACTCGCAACAATTCTACACAAGAGATGAACCCATGGTTAGGCGAGTGCATGAAGTTAGTGATTCATCATCACATCTTGATCAAAGGATGAGTAACATGGAGATAATGATGCAAAGGATGGCCGCGGTAATTATTCCGGATGGTGAGACCGAACAAGTAAATGCTTTATATCCAAATCAAAGGCCAAGGTACGATCCATACTCCAATACCTATAATCCCGGTTGGAAGGATCATCCCAACTTTAGTTATGCTAACAAGCAAGCGGCGGTTTCCAATCCGTATGAGCAACAAGGTGGTTTCCAACAATCACGTTTCCAACCTCAACAACAATTTCAACCACAACAAGTCAAGGAACGTGATTCTTCAATTGATGACAAGCTCAATGCATTGATGCAAGGTATCACCACTTTGGTTCAACAACACCAACAAAAGACCGATTCGGCAATCAAGGATTTACAAATTCAAGTGGGGCAATTAGCGACCGATGTGAACTTATGAAAGCTCAAGCGTCCACAAAGCTTCCTTCACAAACATTTGTTAATCCAAGAGAGAGCGTTAATGCGATTACTTTGAGGAGTGGGAAACAAGTGGAGCAACCAAATCAACAAGATAAGGTGTATGATGAGAAAGAGGAAATTGAAACCGCACCAAAGGAGAATACATCCCCAACCAACCTACCTAAGGAGACGGTTCCTACTTTCACAACTCCACCCCCGTTTCCTAGCCGATTTGCTAATTCGAAGAAAGACTTGGAATACAAGGATATGTGGGACATCCTTAAGAAAGTACAAGTCAATATACCACTCATTGAAGCGATTCGTCAAATTCCTCGTTGTGCAAAGTTTTTAAAGGAGTTGTGCATGAAGAAGAAAAGGTTAAAAGGGAATGAAGTCATGAGTGTGGAGGAGAATGCTTCGGCTTTCATTCTCAAGAAACTCCCACCAAAATTAAAGGACCCCGGTAGTTTCAATATACCTTGCACAATTGGTAAAACAAGGTTTACTCGATCTTTACTAGATTTGGGAGCATAGGTTAATGTTATGCCTTCTTCGATTTATGATTCTTTGAATCTTGGTCCTCTTAAGGAGATCGGGGTAGTTCTTGAACTTGCTAATCGATCTAATGTTTACCCGAAAGGGATTGTTGAGAATGTTTTGGTGCAGGTTAATGAGCTTGTATTTCCGTCCGATTTCTATGTCTTAGACATGAATGATGAGAATTCTTCCAAGTCTACACCTTTGCTATTGGGTAGACCATTCTTAAGCACCGCCGGAACAAAGATTGATGTCCAAAATGGCACCTTGACTATGGAGTTTGATGGTACACTCATCCACTTCAATATCTTTGAGACAACGCGATACCCTAGTGATGTGAAGTCATGTTTTCCCGTGAAAGAGATTGATCCGGGCTAATGAATCTTGCAAGAGCTAAGTCGGGCCGTCGACTTTAAAACAAGCGCTTAATGGGAGGAAACCCATGGGTTTTGTATTTCTTATCCTTTTGCTTTTTGTTATCTCTTTTTCTTGTTTCTTATCATGTTAAAATTTCCCACCTTGACTTTACTAGGAGGATTCAATTACATTGAGGACAATGTAAGGTTTAAGTGTGGGGGAGTGGTTAAGCATGTATATTTTAAAAAAAATTACAAAAAAATTAAAAAATATAAAAAAAAAAAAAGTTTTACATAAAAACTCCAACTTTTAAAGATTTTAGAGTCATTAGCATACTTCTAGGTATGTTTACATAGAGATTTTGACCGACATAATTGAACTTGAAAATGTTAGAGAACTACATTCGGATTTCTTGCTTGTTTGAGTGTTAAATAATGGATTTAATCATGCCGGTGATGCGAATTTGGTGCGTGGGAGAAATGCATTATTAGAGTTGCTGATCAATCATTAGTGGAGACTACCCGTATTCATCATGTGAGGCACCGACCAGAAATTTTCCATCTACTAAAGAGCTTTCTTTTGAGTGTGTGTCACCGCACGTAAATTCCGGGTAGAATGGTGAGCTACCCAACCTCCCACCAATAGAAGCACTACTCTTTGATCTCTTGAGTGCTAATTTTGTCAATCATGAGGGTGACGTCTATAGATGAAAGCTTCCTTCTTGTAGTTCGATTTGCAGTTAGCACCATTCTCTCTCTCGACAACAACGGATCCATAGAAACACTCCCATCATCAACAAGGAGCGACATCAAAATCTACAAGGAAAGTTGAAAAAATGTTAAGGTTTACAAGCAACGGAACGAGAAAAAGAGCAAATTTCATATTCAAGTAAAGCAACATACAAATGAGCAGATTTTTACATATATGTTGAGGACTTACTATACAATGAGGTAATTTTATATTCAAGTATGAAGACTTATTCACAAGAGCAAAGAAAATCAAAAGGTGAGAATTTTTGAAGTTTATGATTTCAAGACGATACAAGTTGTGAAGAATCAAGCGGTAAAATACTTCTTCCACGGCCATGATTTATTTTGTATTTAATTTCTCTTGTTTTGTTTCAAAAAAAAAAAAAAAAAAAAAAAAAGAAAAAAAAAAAGAGAAATATTTGTTTTTATTTAATAAGCCGTGGGGAAGGAAAATCTATAAGGAAGTTTCAAGCGACAAGGATTTTAAGGTAAAAAGAGTTATAAATTGTTAAGGATTTATGAAATTCGAGAGTTTATCACCAATAGTTGAAACCGAAGACGAAGACCAAGAAGATCAAGATGAGGAGCGGAAGACGTTTCTATTGGATGCCGTGAGAGTGGTGTTATCATAATTGGCGATCGGATGTGAAGGTGAGTAAGTAATCTCATCCTCGATAATAGTGGTTGATTTCCTTTCTTAGAGATCGTTAGAAAAATGGTTTTTCAAAATATTAAAAGATGTGGGTTTTTAAAAATATTTCGGAAGTTGTCCTTCCCACCATTCAACGTGTCGCAGATTTCTCTCTTCATTCCTACTGCACACATGTGAGACCCATAAAAGCCGTCTTTTTAGTGCAACTATCATAAAATCCTTTTTGGTGAGGCAGAAGTCGAGGCGAAATGCTTATTGATCGTTTCTCAAACACGCGTTCTCTCATTATGGTGTGGTTATTTCTCACTCAACATTTAAGAATGAGAATATGTTCTTTAGTATTTCTAACTTCTTATTACTAGAATGCGAAACTCTATGTCCTCATAACTCTTTGGATGCTTGGGACGCTTGAACGCTTTGAAGTTGTGAGTTTTTAGTTTGATTTGCTCGAGGACTAGCAAAGTCTAAGTGTGGGGGAATCTGATAGGGTGTAGAATACATCCTATTTATTATCTATTGTTTATGCTTTCTTTGCTATTTTTCTTGTAAATTATGTATTTTACGCTTGTTTTGAGTTTTGTAGCTACTTTGGAGTCACACGGAGGAAAAGAGGAAGAGATTACTTTATTTGAGCCAAAAGGGCAAAATTGTCATTTCAGTGGGCGAACACTATCCTGAGCCCAACCAAGGTTAAGGGGCAACTCTCTTTTGGAAGGATACTAGCTTGAGTCTAGCCAAGGTTAAGGGGTCAGAATTGGTTATCCCTTATCAAGTGTTACCGGTGTCATTATCCAAATATATCTAACCCTAAATCGAGAAGAAGTTTCTCTTTCTCAATCAGTTTCATTTACTCGATTTTTTCCTACACTGAATGTGAGAAGCAGCCATGGTCAGCCTGACAGATCGGGAGAAATCGAGAGAGTAAAAAGATATGGGTCGTGACCGAGAGAAGTAGAGATGTTGTTTCACATGAGAGAGGCGCAACCTCAAGAAATCGATGTGTTGATTGAGAGTTGTTGTTGGTGGCGTTGTCGATCTAAAAATCGATGCAAGTGTTGTCGAGTGAAATGGAGCAACGATTGAAATGAGTTTGAGTCGCGGTTGATGTTTAGATTGAACTCAGGGTTATAAGAGATGGATTGGGTTTGAGTCTAATGGCAGAAATTAAGTGCAGGGAAATCAAGCTGGTGGAGTAGGTGAACGATTAGAAGAACTAGAGAGAAGAAATCGAAGATGGGTTCGATCTGTGAAGAAATGTAGTGCTGTTGCTGTGAAGAAATTGAAATCAAGAACAGACATGGAGGTGGAGATGAAGTCGATTCAGAATTGAATCTGTGTAAAGGGTTTGGAGAAATTGGAAGTGATAAATCTCGAGAAACTAAGACCTGTGATGATTGAAACTGGGTTAATTTAAGCTCTCTGAGAAGAATAGAGATGGGTTTTGGCAGCTGTTGTTTGAAGAGAAAGAGCAGATGAACCTGATGCTGAAGAGAAGATGGGTCAGTGTTTGAAATTGAAGAACTGCTGATGTGAGGCTCGAGATTCAAAGATAGAGACCTCAGATATGAAGAGAGGATGAATCTGCTAGTGCCATAGAACAGACAGATGCAACAGGTGATGGGTTTGCTGGAAATCGAAAAGGAGGGTCAGTGAAGCTGTTATGACATACAGAGAAGATACCGGGGATGTTAATGGTGGACTCTGCAATTGAAGAATGAAAGAAAATGGGTTTTGGTTGATTGAGATCCAGAGAAGTAAACTGATGCTGCAATTGATTGAATGTGAAGTATGAGTGAAGCAGAAGAAGAATGAATGTATGAAATTGAATGTGTTAGATGTATGATAGGATTGTTACAGGGATTGGAGTTAAAAATGGCCTGAAATTGGCCTGAGAAAGCCCTGAAACAAACGAGACTCGACCGGATTTCTGCACCGGCGAGTCAACTCGGCGATGACCGATCCAGCTCAGTGATCCATCCTAACTCAGCCGAGTAAGCCAAACGAGTCAGACCAGCTATCTTAGCCGACTCCCTCTTCCGCCTTGATGTGTTGACGGTTGCTGACCCGTTTGACCGTTAGTCCTAACGGTGGATCGACGGAATATTCCGTCGAATATACCGATGACGGTGAAATTTTCAGTGGCCGGCGGTGACGTTTTCCGCACGGATTCGGCCATAATACCAGCTTTTCCGCGAGCCAAAAATTCCAGAATTTACTATGGACTTCTCTCATGGGTGTGAAGACTTGGACTAGGAATTGGATGGAGAATTTGGCTCAAATTTGGAAAGAGAAGATGGAAGATGAGAAAGACTTGAATTTGGAAATTGAATTGCTAAAGGAAAAGGGTTCTATTCCTTGGAAGATTTGGAGAATATTGAAGCCTATAAATAGAGAAGTTTTCTACATCTTTTACACATCTCTCTACACACACAACACTTGTGTTTTTTGCTTTTGAAAATTCTTCTTTTTAATTATTTTGTGTGAACTCTTGAAAATTCTTCTTTTAATTATCTTGTGTGAATTTCAAAAACATGAGTAGCTAATTTTATTATTGATTGAGGATGAATTCCTAGTTCTTAATATATGATTTGAGTTTTGTTTCAATTCTATCTTGAGGTTTTTCACATGATTATCGTTTGTTTTTACTATTAGGAATGTTTATTCATTCATGATTGATTGATAGGTTGTTTAGAGTGCACGCTAAATTGATTTGTTAATTTGATCTAAAGCTAGTGAAAGTTAGGGGATAAGTAATCGTTTCTTGACTCTTTACATAAGTAGCAAACACGAGACCTTGCGGAGGGATTCCGTGGAGCAATTGTGTGTGAAAACAACGTTAGCAAGTAGACCTTGATCTAAGAGTCTAACTACTAATATTGACCTAATAAGTTCATAAATCTTAATGCGTTTATTTAAATTACATATAGAGTGATCTACTACTAGGTGGTTTGGTAAATAGAATCCGGTAGTCGAGAACTTCCGTATCCGGTGATACAAGGGATTTAGGGGTTTAGCACTGATCTAGCTGCTTTACCTACGGTTGGTGATAATTTGTGACTAATAACAAGTAGAAAAGAACATAACTTTAATCATTGTTTTGCAACGAAGAATGATTCCTTGATCTTATTTCTCTTATTGCTTTCAACTTTATCTTTTAATTGCTTTGTTTATTTTCTTTTGCTTTTTACACCCCTCTTTCGTGACAATTTTTACAACTAGAATCTCTTGCTCCTCGTGGGAACGAACTTGACTTCCATTATATTATTTTTAATTGAGTGGAAATATTAATTAATTTGATTGCACCTACGACACGCATCAATACCCGTATGTGTACTAGTTTGTTTGAGGAAGTCCTGGAACCTGGTATGCATACTGGTACACGTACTGGCGTAAGGTTCAGGTCGGGGAATTTCTTCTGAGTTTGGATGGTATGCGTATCGGTTCGCGTACTGGCGAAACCCAAACTTGGTCCGGCCATTTAGGTACGCGTACCCGTATGCATACCTAAGTGGATAATGTTCTAAAATCGTTTGTTCATGAATTAATACATTTATATATCAAGTAATGCAATATTTTGCAAACCGTGGCTATAATGTTCATGACTTGATTCATGTGAATCAAAATCGATTTTTCTTCAATTGTATCTTGTATACTTCTATGAGAATATAATCAATTGAACAACTCTATAACTAGTTTCATTTGAGTCATTTGAACTAGTTATGGTTAAGATGAATAAGGTTGATATGAAAGTGTCCATATGGCTAATTATTGAGCCAACAAGGTGCACACGTTTACGTACGGTTACTCATATCTAAATGAAGTCACTTTTCATTTGTGTGTAAAAAAGCTAAGTTTGATCTAACGGTTGAAAGATATTATCTTGAGTCTAATCAGGTTTTCATCTGACGGTGAATATTGAATGCTTTGTTATTAAGGTAACATTGATTTCAAACCCTGATTTGAAGACTATATAAAGGATAACTCTAGAAACTGGGAAACCTAATCCCCACACCTTCTGTGTGATATTAGTTGCGACTAGAGTCGATTCTTCTTTAACCTTAGGTTTTTCACGAAACCATGTAGGTTAACGACTTGAAGACTTCATTGGGATTGTGAAGCCAGACCCAAATATTTTCTATGTAGTTACGTGTTCTGATCTTGCTGTTTCTATCGTATTGAGTACTATCTTCTCTAAGATTTGATCGAGATCTAATCTCTGATAGGCAAGATAAAAAGTAGTCTTGTTTCGCTACCATACGATTAATATTATTGTGAGATGATTGATATTTTCTACGCTGTTCTTCGGGAATATGAGTCTGGTATATTAATTGGTTCCTGTTGACCTTGATTTATCAAAAGACGGAACAAAAATCATAGGTTTATTGTGGGGGACGGATTTATCTATACAATAGACTTTTTTGTGTGAGACAAATTGGTTTATCAAGTCTTCAACTTTGGGTCGTAGCAACTCTTAGTTGTGGGTGAGATCAGCTAAGGGAATCAAGTGCGTAGAGTCCTGCTGGGATTCAGAGACGTAAGGAGCATAATTGTACCTTGATCAGTGTAAGATTGGTTAGGGCACAACTACATTCCAGTCCGAAATTAACTTGGAGTAGACTAGTGTTTGTAGCGGCTTAATACAGTGTGTTGTTCAAATCTAGACTAGGTCCCGGGGTTATTCTGCATTTGCAGTTTCTGATAGGTGTTGTAAAACACCTAATTTTATATCTATTTTTTATGCTTTCTTTGTTATTTCTTTTGTAAAATATGTATATTATAGTTACTTTCGAGTTATTAGGTACTCTGGAGTCGCACGGAGGAAAAGAAGAAGAAATCACTCAATTTGAGCAAGAAGGGAGGAAGCGTCATTTCGTATGCATGTGATATCGAGAGCACAATGGAGGATGAGGGGCTTTCATGCTGTGGTGGCTCTTTTATTCACTCTTGTGGGGTACCTTGAGTAATTCCTATTACTACACAAGAGCTAGGTTTCAGAGAAAATCATTTCTCATCATTGTTTTGTTATCTCTTCATCGCTGTCTGTAAATAGTTGCGGCTCCATTGATTTTCATGGAGGAAATTGAAGCATAAGAAGGTGTTGAATCTAGGATTAGAGAACAAGATCGAGATGGGTTTGTTTGTCTACAAAACAGAGAAGATGGAATTGAAGCACTGAGTTAGGGCTTCTGAGATGGGATGTTCTTGAGCTAACAGGGAATCGTAGAGCTGTTAGGGGTCTTGAGAGTAAAATGAAGAAGGAGGATTAATTGATAGCTCTAATGGCTGCCGTGGAATCGAAGAAGGGTTTGTTGTCGCCCTTGAATTGAAGTTGGATTATGAAATGGGTTTTTCAGTGATTGAGAAAGAGAATCGAAGATTGGTGACGGATGCTGTTGAATTGAGGGATAGATCGAATCTGGGTTCAGAGGATATGTTGGGATTTTATTAGTGAAGAACATTAGGTCTTGTGATGAGAAATTGAAGTTAAGAAGAGCATGGAAGGATGGGTATTCATCAGATTGGGTTTTGGTTTGAGCTTTACTGCCGACTGATGGTGGTGATTTTGTTGTTTGGAAGGATGAATAATTGGTGGAGAAATTGGTTGTTCTCAGGGTTTGAGAAATGGAAGAATGGCAGTAAAGATGATGGTTGCAGCTGAACACAAGAGTTGTTGTTGGTTATGGTAGTTGGAGTCTGTTGGTGGCATTGAGAATGAGCTGCAGAAAGTGTGGGTTTGTGTAAATGGGAATGAAATTGAGTTGTTACTGCTGAGTTTTGAACTGAAACATGGAAGGAGATGGATAAAAGGGTTTGAATTCAAAAGAGTCAGAGAGAATATCAGGGTTGTTCTCTGATTCATACAAGTGTTGCTTCCGTGGTTGTTTGTGGCAGAATCTGGAAATGACTGAGATAAGTTCAAGTCCTGGAATAAATGGAGTTTGGGTTATGAATGAATGTGAATTATTTGCAGGGAAGGAGTTGTGTGTGATATCCAATATACAAGCAGCTCACAACCTTCACCAGTGAGCAAAAATAACTGAGATGGTTGGTGATGTTGGTGGTAATGAATTGCTACAGTTTCATGTGATGTTGGTATGCAGTGTAATTGCAGGTGGTGCTATTTCGAGTTCGCAAAGAAGCTAAGCTATTGCCACTGATGACTGGAGCTAGTGGAAGCTTGAGATGGGTACGAATCTGAAGATGGGTAGCTGTTAATGATGGTTGAAAGTATACGGTGGGTTCAGTGAGTAGAGATGAATGCAATGGGGATGTTCTGCTGCTGAGAAAAAAAGAACCCAGAGCTATGTTGAGCTGTAGTGGTCGAGCTAAGAAGATTGCAGGTATGCAAGGAAGCTGAGAAAGGAATAGTAGCTGGGTTTGTGCTGTAGGGTTCTGGCAGCGATTACACTTGGAGTCTGTTGTTGTTATGATATAGAAGAGTGATGACTGAAGTTGAACAACTGGCAGGCAGAAAAGATCAAGACTTGTGGTGCAAGAAATGGAGTGAGCAATGGCAATGGTGAATGATTGAATCGATAGAAAGTGCGAGCTATTATGAATTACAGGTGGTATCTACAACAGATGTTTGCAGGATACGATTTTTGAGGTGATTGCAGGGTTGTTTGAGCTATTGTTGCTACAAATTAGAAGGCTGTGGTAATGGCAATGAGTTGCAGACTAGCAGGACGCTTTAGAAGGCAAGATATGGAGCTGTTATGTGAGAATAAATGAATGTTGGCTTAGTTGAAGAATGGAAGATTGCAAAGAGTTGTAGGGCCATCTTGGCGCATCACAACATTTGACCTGTGCAAGAGGCTCAGGCTGTGGAACATCTCTGACCAAGAGATTAACCAGCCGAGTCAGATAGATGACTCGGTATGACTCGGTGCTTGACCCGATTTGACTCGGTTTGACCTTGACCGAGTTGACCTAGTTGACCGGTGACCGGGTGGATTTTGTCGGTCACCTGAGACAGTTTCCGGTGCCGGATTCCGGCCGATTTCCGGCCATAATACCAGTTTTTCGACGACGGTTTTTGGGGCATATTTTCTACATGGGTTTCTCTGACTTATGGGCTTGGTGGATTTTCATCTAATGGACTTTGAAGACTAGACCTAATTTTGGAACAAGAGGAGCTATAAAAGAGAAGTCCTACAACTTTTGGAAGACCTATTATTCTTGGAAGAAAAATGAGAGAGTCACTTTTGTTTACGCTACTAGGGTTTGCTTTTGTTCATCTTTTTATTTATTCAATTGATATTTTTGTGATGAACTCCATAGCTATGAGTAGCTAAATTCTATATTATTGGTTAAGGATGTAGTCCTATTTCTAAAACTTGTGCTTGAGTTATGTATTAGTTTTCTCTCTTGATTATTGTTTAAATCTCTACTGTTTTTAATAATCACATGATTGATGTATTGTGATAGGACTTAGATGTTTGGTTAGTTAAGTGGAGAATTAATTGAACTTGTATACTAGTCCATAACTATTTTAGGGTTTTTCATCGAGCGATAACCCTGAATACAAGTAGCATGATATGTTTACGGTTTGTAGTGATACACTCTCGTAATCATATGTAGAGTTTGACCATTGTCCGAATTGTTATGCGCAATGTTGAGGCGGATGGTGCAATGTTGAAAGTTTTCCGTTTCTCTTTGATGGATAGTGCTAAGGAATGGTTGTACTATTTGCCTCCCGGAAGTGTCACGACATGGAATGGGTTGAAGAAACTCTTTTTAGAGAGATATTTTCCTGCATCAAAGGCTACTCAAATTCGAAAAGAGATTTGTGGGATGAAGCAAAATGTGGGAGAATCCTTATATGAATGTTGGGAACGATACAAGAGGTTGGTGGCAAGCTGCCCTCACCACCAATTCAGTGACGCTATGATTATCTAATATTTCTATGAAGGACTCCAATCAAGTGATAAGAATCTTCTTGACGCTGCGGGTGGTGGTGCACTAGTGAACAAGACGGTGGCACAAGCTAGAGAGTTGGTTGAGAACATGGCAGCAAACTCCCAACAATTCTTGAGTCGTGTTTCGGATGTGCTTCTTAGGAAAGTTAATGAAGTGAGCGAGGTTGAGGAACTTCGTCAACAATTGGGTAACATGACAGAAATGATGCAAAAAGTTGCAGCCGCGGTGATACCAGGTTCTTCTCAAGCTTATGAGGATGAGCAAGCTAATGCGGTCTTTCCAAATCAACAAAGGCGGTATGATCCCTACTCTAACACCTACAATCCGGGATGGAGATATCACCCAAATTTTAGCTATGCCAATAAGCAATGAGCGATTCAACAACCTACCTTCAACTCTTCGAGTGGATTTCAACCTCAACAACAACAATTCCAGCCGAGACAACAATTTTAACAATTTCAACAACAACAACAACCTCAAAATATGGGGTCTAATATGGAGGAGTTGCTGAAATATTTTATGCAAAGAACGGAGAGTACGGTTAAGGATTTGAAAACTCAAGTTGGTTCTATGGCTATTGAGTTGAATCAATTGAAGGCACAAAATGGTGGGAAACTCCCTTCTCAACCTATCAACCCAAAAGAGGGTGTTAATGCAATTACCTTGAGAAGTGGTACACAACTTGTGCAACCCGAAGTTACTGATTCGGGCACGGTGGAAACACCCAAAAGAACCTGTTTTGGAGGAGAAAAATGAGGATTCTCCCCAAACTTCCGAGGTACCTATTTCTAACTCTAAAACTCCGGTTTCTACTTATGTTCCTCCTTTACCTTTCCTCGCAGATTTGCAAATTCCAAGAAGGCGGAACTAGAAAAGGAGATTTTAGACATTCTCAAGAATATCCATGTGAACATACCACTCATAGATGCAATCAAGCAAGTTCCAAAGTATGCAAAGGTGTTGAAGCACTTGTGTACTAATAAACAAAGGCTCAAAGGTAATGAAGTGCTTAGTGTGGGGGAGAATTTTTCGTCAATCATACAACACAAACTCCCACTTAAGTGCAAGGATCCCGGTAGCTTTGACATTCCCGTCACAATTGGTAACACCACATTTAACAAAGCTATGTTGGACTTAGGTGCATCCGTTAATGTTATGCCTGCATCTATGTATAATTCACTTGATCTTGGTCCTCTTAAAAAGCCTGGAATTGTGTTGCAATTAGCCGATCGTTCTAATGTCTACCCAATAGGTTTTGTTGAGGATGTTCTTGTGCAGGTTAATTAACTTGTATTTCCAGCTGACTTTTGTCTGTTAGAGATGGATGAAGGTTCACCGGACTCGTCTCTTCCATTGATACTTGGGCGTCCCTTCATGAAAACGGTGAAAACCATTATTGATGTTGACAAGGGAACGCTAACTATGGAGTTTGATGGAGAAACAATACGTTTCAACATTTTCGAGATTATGAGATATCCTAGTGATGTCCACTCTTGTTTCTCCATTGATGTGATGGACACATTGGCGCAACAAATGTTTGAGTTGAATGGTGTTGATAATTTGGAAACCGTGGTCACTACACCCATTGATAATGGTTTGGAGTATAGTGATGAGATTAAAGAAACCATTGGTTCTCTTGACTCATTAGGAAAAATCAGCAATTAAGAATATTCCATATGCTTCTTTACCTTGCAATAATGAAAAACTTGTGGCATCTATTGTTAAATCTCCAAGTTTAGAATTGAAACCTCTTCCAAGTCACTTAAAGTACTTGTACTTGGGTGACAATGAGGAGTTACCCGTGATTGTTTCTAACGAGCTTAATGAATTACAGGAGCAAAAACTTCTAAGGGTGCTAAGGACATACAAGACGGCCATAGGATGGACAATCGCCGATATCAAGGGTATAAGCCCTGCCGTTTGTATGCACAAGATCCGTGTGGAGGACGATGCAAAGCCTACAAGGGAAGCGCAACGTCGTTTGAATCCTCCCATGATGGAAGTTGTGAAAAAGGAGATACTCAAGATTTTGGACGTGGGTGTTATCTACCCCATATCCGATAGCAAGTGGGTAAGCCCGGTACAAGTAGTACCAAAGAAATCAGGTGTGAGGGTGGTGGAAAATGATAAGAACGAACTTGTCCCAACTCGTGTGCAAACCGGTTGGAGGGTTTGTATTGATTATAGAAAATTGAATGCCACCACTAGAAAAGATCATTTTCCTTTACCATTTATTGATAAAATGCTTGAAAGTTTAGCTGGACACTCTTACTATTGCTTCCTTGATGGCTATTCAGGTTACAATCAGATTGTGATAGCGCCGGAGGACCAAGAGAAAACCACTTTCACTTGTCCATTCGGTACTTTTGCTTATAGAAGGATGCCTTTTGGCTTATGCAATGCTCCAGCTACCTTTCAAAGGTGTATGGTAAGTATCTTTTCGGAATATGTTGAAAACATAATCTAAGTGTTCATGGACGATTTTAGTGTCTTTGGTGATTCATTTGACCTTTGCTTGAACAATTTGTCTCTAATCCTTGAACGATGTGTTGAAACAAATCTTGTGCTAAATTGGGAGAAGTGTCATTTCATGGTAACTCATGGCATAGTTTTAGGCCATATAATATCTTCTAAAGGCTTGGAAGTCGATAAATCTAAGATAGACCTTATTCGTGCTCTAACCCCTCCCACTACGGTGAGGGAGATACGCTCTTTTCTTGGTCATGCAGGTTTCTATCGTAGATTCATCAAGGACTTTTCCAAGATAGCATCACCACTTTGTAACTTATTGCAAAAAGATGTGGTTTTTAACTTTGATGAAAAGTGTGTGGCGGCATTCAATCGTTTGAAAGAACTTTTGATTTCAACCCCTATCATTAAACCACCGGATTGGAGCAAGCCCTTTGAGCTTATGTGTGATGCTAGTGATTATGCGGTTGGTGCGGTGCTTGGGAAGCGTGTGGGGAGGATACCTCATGCCATTTATTATGCTTCTAGAACGTTAAATGAGGCCCAACAAAACTACACAACCACTGAAAAAGAGTTATTAGCTATTGTTTTTGCTTTGGAAAAGTTTCGCTCTTATCTAATTGGTACAAAAGTTGTTGTCTTTTCTGATCATGCAGCGCTTAAGTACTTGCTTACAAAGAAAGAGGCGAAACCGAGGCTCATACGATGGATTTTACTCTTGCAAGAGTTTGATATTGAAATCAAAGACAAGAAAGGAATTGAGAACACCGTTGCGGACCACTTGAGCCGTCTTGCTGTGGACAAGGAGACTATCCCATTGCGTGAAAGTTTCCCGGATGAGCAACTATTCTCAATTGCCTTTGGAGAACCATGGTACGCTGATATTGTTAATTACTTAGTTTCTAAACAAATCCCAAAGAACTTGTCTCGTGCTGAGAGGGACAAACTTAAGAAGTTAGGAAACCAATACATATGGGATGATCCATACTTATGGAAACATTGTAGTGACCAAGTAATACGAAGATGTTGGTAGGTCTTTAAAAGAGTTTCCTACGTGTTAAACCGCAAGTGCACGGTGTCTACAATGTAAAACAGGGCAAATACGGGTCGATCCCACAGAAATGGTGTGTGTGAGGTGTTTAACTTAATGGCTTACTAACTGATTTCTAGGGAAAGAGTGACACAATTTAGGGTTGTCGAAACGACTGAATTGTTATTGTAATTGTAACTAAGGTTGCAAATGGATAGTGACAATTTGGAGGACACTAGGGTAGTTGATTCCACCACTTGACTCTATGCTAAGGTCATTCAATTAATGTTGTGTTCTTGTACCTTCCTAAGGAAGATTCTAAAGAATAATGTATCACTAATCTCACTAATTCCTCCTAGTATAGAGTGTCTTCTTACAAGACACTCTATCACAAGTTCCTTAGTCAATTAACTAAGCATCACTCATACCTCATTAAGCACATATCTTCTTCCATGAAAGTCTCACATAGAGAATTTGCTAACTACTCTATCTAATTCTCCCTAGTATTGGCTGTCTTCTTACAAAGATGACCAATCACAGTGAGAATTGGATCAATCACCTAACTAAACTCCTATTTCTATTAAGCACAAAGAATAACAAAGAACATCAATATGAATTAATCAACATATTATCTAGGGTTTCAACAACACCCTAGCAGATTATTTTAGAACATAATTAAATGAGTTTAAACACAAAACTAAACTAAATTGGTGCTCGGCTAGTCCAGCATGAGCTTAAACATCAAACTACCTCTTCTATTTATACATGCAAAGTCAAACCCTAATTCACTCCAAAACAGAAAAAATAATTGAATACCCTCTCACCATCACCGCTTGAATCAGTTGTCTCCTCTCGTATTCGGCTCTGAGATGATGGTTCCCTCAATTGATTTGATGTAACCCTAACTCCTAGTTCTTCCTATCTCAGACTTAGCTTCTAGGGAAGAAGCTATGAGTGAGATAGAGAGCAAGTAGGGGGAGAAGGTGTGCTTGTTTGTCTTTGTTGATGGTCAGTGTCGGGGAAAGGGATGGTGAAGGTGGTGAGGTCTCGCAATCGGTATGGGTGAAGGAGGTGGATCTTTGTGGAGTTGTTGGGGAGAAGAAAGAGAAGAAGAAAGAAGAAATGGGGTTTGGTCGATGGGGTGTAGGTATAGGGGATTTTGGTGTTGAGCGGGTACAGCAGGGGATGATGTGAAGGGTGGAGCGACCGTAGGATCTAGGGTCATCCGACGCGTGTGCCGATGCGACCCTAGGATGAAGATGGGTGAAATCTAACGGCTCGGAAGGGATGGGCTCGGATCCGGGTCGGGTCTTGGACTGCTCAAGCCCATGTCTTGTAAATGGGTTGCTCCTTGTTGGGTTGCAACTGATGCGTGCGCGGCTTTGGCTTTCGCTCCATAGACGCTCGTCTCCAATTTTCTCGCTCTTTTGGTTCCTCAATTTCTCCGAGCTTTATTTACTACCTAAAAACACAAAATTAATTAGTACAAATATTTATTCTTGAAAACAAAGAAAATACGAGAACTGGGATAATATCCGATTTCGAGCACAAAAGATGAGTTAAATGCCAATAATAAGGTGTAGAAATATGCAATATTTGGCACTCATCAAATACCCCCAAACCGAATTTTACTTGTCCTCAAGTGAAACAGAAATTAGAAATCCTAACTATACCACTGTCGCGGGACTCTCGAATGCATTTAGCGTATGCACTAAGCCTTTAAACCCCTAGGTGTCCCTAGTGGACGAGTTGTAGTCTCGTGAGGGTTTACCAGAGGTGTACCCACAAAACCTTCTCCAACTTCAAAGTGTAAAAGAGTCTCAAGCATCCAAGGAGCTATGAGGACATAGAGTTTATGCATGCTAGTAACACGAAGTTAGAACTATCAAAGAACGCATTCTCATCCTTAAGTGCTGAGCGAGAATAACCATACCATATGAAAGAATTCGGGTTCGATTGTGATCATAATCCTCGACTTCTGCCTCACCAATAGGGTTTTATGATAATTGCACTCAAAAAGACCGCTTTTTTAGTCTCTCATGTGTGCAGGCAGGAATAAAGAGAGAAATCTTGCACACGTTGAAGGTAAGAAGGATAAACTTCCGAAATAAATTCTGGAGACTCCACAGAGTTGTGGACAAAAAGAATCTTTTCTGATGATCTCTAAGAAAGGAAATCAACCATTAGCAAGGATGGGAGTACTCACTTACCTTCTCACCCGATCGGCAATTAATATCACTCTCTCAGCATTCATAGAAACGTCTTCAATCTTCGGTCTTCGGTAGCTGATGATGATGAACTTCTGAATCTTCACAAAAACTTGAAATTTTTTTTTTTTTTTTTTTTTTTGATAATACATGAAATGAAAATAACAATTAAACAATTAAACTTGTATTGTCTTGATTTCATGAACTTCATTAATTCTCATCCTATTTCTTTTCTTTTCTTTGTTGCACGTAAACCTTGGACTATTTCAACTTTTCTTCAAATATTCTGATGATGCTCCGCTTGCTGACGATGATGTGTTTCTATGAATGTGTTGATGTTGTTGAGAGGGAGAGAGAGTGATGCTAACTGCAAATCGATATTTAGAAGGAGTTTTCATCTTTAAACGTCACCCTCATGATTGACAAAATTAGCACTCAAGAGATCAAAAATAGTCTTTGAAAGTGGTGCGAAGTTGGGTAGCTCACCATTCCTACCCGGAATTGATGTACGGTGACACATACTCTAATGACTTTTCTAGAAAGTCACAAAAGCGAAGGTTGGTGCCTCGCTTGATGTAAAATGGGTAGTCTCCACTATGGGTGATCACAATTCTACTACCGAATGTCTAAACAAAGACCTAATTCTCCCTCCGGTATGGTTAAATCCAACTTTAACGCTCTAATCAACTAAGAAACCCGATTGTGTTCTCCAGTACTTCCAAGTTCTGTTATTTCGATCAGACTCTCTATTTAAACATAGCTAGAAGCATGCTAGTGACTCTAAGATCTCTAAAAGTTGGAGGTTTTTATGTACATATTTACAAAGAGTTTTGAATTTTTTTTTATTTTTATTTTTGAATAAAAGACTAAAAACTCTATATGCAAACACACCTCCAAACCTAAATCAAACATTGTCCTCAATGTGTCAACAGATGATAAAATTTTAAACAGTCACATACCAAAAGAACTATGCTGATAAGAGAAAAGGGAAGAGATTACCGGTATGTCGGCGGGAGCAAGGTTAGAGCTTCATTAGTCAAGGATAGAATCCAACATTCTCAGCGGAGATCATATCGGATTAGCACAATATATGCACAAGAAGACTCAACCGATTCAAGATAGAAAATTTAACAAGTCCTACTGGATTATATACAATGAAAATTCACCATACACCAACAATCTAAAGAGTTGAGGATCAACCCAAAAGAAGATATGCACAAATATCAATAGCCTTACACAAATATAACATGAGAGTGCAAGTAAGACTACATAAGTGAACGATTTTCCCCCAAACCTAAACTTGTCAACAGATGTGTTTTTGAGCACAAAATCTTGCAAATTTAAAGGTACATCATGCACAAGGTCTAACTCAAAATGAGTTTTGCTAAGAACAGGCAGACATACATATTCCAACTGTGGCTCCTTAAAAGTGTTATCCTTTGATGCAAAATAGTCCAAGAGGACTTGGGAAGCACAAAGCTCTAGGCCTAAATTGGGCATTTTCAGAAAAGTTGGTTTTGCAATTTTGTTACAAACTACACCTAGGTTTGGTGGAGGAGTTTCAATCTGTGCCTTAGGAGAGAGATTAGGTACATCATGTTCACTTGCATAAAACAATTCATCAATCTCAATGTCATAATAATCATTACCCAAAAGCTTTGTGTCATGCATATGCAAATCAGAGGGAACATCATGATGTAACCTAAGCATGGAATCAGACACATCAAAATTGTTTTCATGCATAGAATTATTGGTGTCGACAAGAAATTCAGCATTTCCCAAGTCACAAACAAGTGGTATTGCATGCTCATTTTCTGGAATAATTGCACGGAGTTCCCAATCAAGCATCACATGTATGAATATTAGAAGAAGCATCATTCATAGGGTTCACAGAAGAGAAGCTTAATGTCTCTGAACCCAAAGATTCCATCATATTTTCAGCATGCACATGCTCTTCTAACATATCATATTCATCCTCATCATCATCATAGAAAAAATGCATTTCCCTATTCACCTCAAGATTAGGTTCATATTCAGTGTCATGAGTAAGAACACTATTTTCAAAATTTACTTTATTATGGACAACAAACATCTTATCATGAGAGATTCCTTCCATTCTTCATTTTGTAACTTAATCAGGTTCATTTGAAGAATCATAGTGAGATGCTCAATTGAAGTAGAGTCTTCACTAGTGGGTATGGATGCCTCATATGGATATTCACTGCATGGTTGTGCATGAGGTTCACTAGAGAAGGGAAATTCAGACATGTTGCTATATGGATGATCATGCATTGCACTCAATTCAAACCTAGCATTGTTTTGTTCTATGAGCATGAGGTTTTCCATTATTGACTGCATACAAGGGTTTATTGGAGGATAGAATTGCTCATCCTCCCATGGTAGTTGATGATACATGTGGTCATAATGATTAGGGTATGAGTATTCAAGGTCAGGGCCCTGAGAAGGTTCATAGTATTCCCTAAAATCACTATGGTCTCTGTGGGGATTCATATTGTGGAGCATGCCCGTAAGCAAGCTCTCGATGGATTTGTTTTCATCCCCAGTTGCGAGAACAAAATCGACATGATCTAGCAACTCAATTTGAACTCAAAAAGAAGCATAGCTTAGCACACATCAAGCATGTATAACCAATGATGTCTCAAAACAGGGAAGCTAAGCCCACAGGGGTGCTTGGTATTGCTGCAAATGTGCATCCCAAGTTATGCAAATGCACAGCCCAAAGGTTATGGAAACCCAGTGGTTGTGGGCTTCAGATTTGTGCAGAGCCCAGGTTATGTGTAGAGGAGCAGAGCCCAGTTTATGTGCAAAGCCCAGTGGTTGCGCATGCTAGTTGTTATGCAAGCCCACTGTGCACAGTGGGCTTGATTTGGTTTAAGTGGGCTTCAAATTGGTTTATGTGGGCTTCAGTTTCAGTGCAAATGCACAGGTTGCTGGTGTGCAGGTCTTATGCACAAGGAGGCACAACTCACAAAAATAACACAGCACACAGGTTAAGCACAGGATGGAAGATGCACAAGAAAGACAGAATGCAAGGTGCACAAATTCAATATGTTGCAAGGGTTGGGTGATGCTATAAGCATAAATACTACAGCAAGCAACCAGTTCAGCTGAAAAACATGCTTAAAATTCAAAACATTAAAGGTTCATTGAATCAACAGGACAACATGTTACTCAAGTTCACAGATCATGTGCAAAGGTGCATGGCATGCAACAGATGAACAGCTATTCAGGGGTATGCAACACCTGGGGTTAGACAAGCATAGCATCGATTTTAACACTCTTGCAAGGGGTCCATCAACAACTCAGTCACACAAGTACAGGCTTCAAAATATCACAGTGGTGATTGCTTGATAGGCTTATGCAAGGTGGCTAGTGCATTATGCGGCATGGTTCATGTGATTCAAGATGCATCACAAGGTTAAGGTTGATCACCACGGCAATCGGCCAAGGCAAAAAACACGCTGTGGTCGTGGTTATGCTCGGGGTTGTCCGAATCAACAGGGTAGTTGATATCAACCAGCCAGATTGATGTTACGATAGGTGTAGAATACACCGTATTTAATATCTAGTATTTATGCTTTCTTTGCGAGTTTTCTTGTAAATTATGTATCTTATGTGTGCTTTTGAGTTTATTAGGTGCAATGGAGTCATTTGGAGCAAAAGAAGTGGAACTCGCTCAAATATTGGATTTCTTCTCATCATGGTGACAAGAGCGGAAAGGTGAAGCTATCGGCGAAAGAACGAGGCCAATCCGGTTCCGTACGAGAAGGTTACGAGCAAAAGCAACACTTAAGCTTGTCAGTTCCCAAGGATCGATAAAGACAAAACGAGTTTTGTTCAAGTGAATTGTCACTTGTGGTGGCTGTATCCATCCTTTGGGTGCCTATAGAAATTCGTTCTTACCTAGCCCAGATTTGAGAGAAGATGATTATCTCAATCATTCTTCACAAACTCGTAGACGAGTTGAGCTATGGCGGCACCGTTTATCGCAGAGATTGAGAGTGAAGAAGGAGTGCTGCTCGAGTTCAAGGAAGAATTGAGAGAGAGGGACATTGGGTACAAACCAATTGGTAAGAAGACCACAGAGTCTGTGATAGAAGTTGAAGGTTTTGGCTAAGGAAAATCCATTGTAAAAGAAGGTCGTCCTGTCATCGATGTTTGGCTGTTCAACCGAGATGAAGAGTATCAGGAAGCTAAGAGTTGTGGGAATGATGGGTTTCGAATTGAGGAGCACAAGGTGAAGTTCAGCTGAGAAAGACAGGGATGAAGACAAGCTCACTGCCATTGTTCGATTGTAGACCAAATGGAGATTAAAGCAGAGATTTAAGTACAGAAATCAGCAAGGAAAGTGGGTTTGTCTTCAATTCGATTTTGCAAAGTTGAATGAGAGCTCGGCCAATAGCGTAATGGCCGATTTTGAATTGTCATTCATGGCACATTATGTGTTTGATAGACGACGGGCCGAACGATCTCACCGCCTTTCTTGTCACTCAACCAAAGACTGTTGCAATTGGTTTGCGGTGAAGCAAGAAGATGCGAATAGGGCTGTTGAGTGAGAGCTATTGAGGTTGTGTATAGGCAACCACAAGAGAAGGCACCTTGCCGGTGTCAGGGAATGAGACAAGGCATTAATGGAAGGTTAAGCCGGCAGTGATGAGTAGAAATAGCGAGGAGAATGAAGTCAATTGTCTTTGGGAGTTGGCAGTGAACTAATGGTGCAAATGAGCTGCCGGTGAGGCACTTGGTGGTTCGATGCGCAAGTCGAGGGATGCAGTTGTGATGGTGGAAGATGCTATTTCTCGTTGCAGCTCATGATGCAGTGGTAGTTGTAATCAAGTGAATACAAGTGCAATGGAGTTGGAGGAATCTGAGCCAATGATTGAAGCCGAGAAGCAGCTGAGCATTACAGGGAGAAGCCAGTGATAGCTACAGCTAGAATTGGTGGTTATGAACATTGCAGGCTAAAGTCGAAAGTCTGGTGTCTGTTGTGCGTAATCGAAAGTACCGATCGCAGAGTTACGGGGCTACAATGGAAATGGAATAAGAGTGCGGGTAACCGGGCTTTGCGGGTGGTTTTTATTATGTTGCAGCTGGAGTGCAGGTGGAATGCAATTCTGGTATGAAAACTGGAGTTTGAGAAGAACAAGGAAATGGGTCTGTAATTCAGATTTGGTTGTGTGTTGCCGCTAAGGGTGCACAAGGAGGAAGATGTGTCTTGCCAAGCTTAATGCTCGAAGTTGTCGCCCCGCAATGTCAATTGGAGAAGGAATCGATCTTTGTACCGCAAGGATTGGAGGATTGGCTCAAGTGTGTTGCCCGAGCTAAATTGCAGGTGAATCGGAGGAATTGTCGCCTTTGAAACAAGCCAATGGGAATCACGGGGAAAGTTAATGAAAGTTGATTGAGAATGGATTTTGAAGTTGCAGAAAGTGTGCGAAAACGGAGCGAGAATGGCGCACCGGTGAGCATAGTTCCGGTAGCCGGATTTCAGAGGTTAAAGTGTCGATCGCAATATTTCAGTGACTCGCGAGGGGGGTATGAGTCGGATGCAAGAGTCGACGGCCGGACATATGGGCTACGAGTCACGCTTTTGGGTGCGTTTTCGCAAGGAATGAGAAGTTGGGTTTGGTGGTATTTTGTGAATGTTTGAATTGCAGAGAAGCAGAGTTGAGATACTGGAAGTGTAAAATGTCTTGTGACAGCTTCAGTAGCCGGAGGCAAGTTCAGGTGGTCGGAGACAAATTTCCGGCGACGATTCCGGCGACGGCGACCGGATTCCGGCGATGACGTCAGCAATCCGGCGACCCAGTTTTTAACCCAGAATTTCCAGAGACCTATTTTCACTCCTGGGCTTGGTGGACCAACTTGGAGACGGGTTTTGAGAAGAATCAACCTAATTTTGGGAAAGTATCCTTATGGGGAGAAAAGCATATAAATAGAAAATTCTTTTCTAAACCGAGATATATCTCCATTAGGGAGACTTCTACTTGGTTCTAGGGTTTCACATGATAGGTTCTTCTAAACTTCTTATGATGATTTCCAAAAACACAAGTACTTAATCTTATTATTGGTTGAAGATGTAGTTGGATTTTGCAACCAAGTTATGATTTTTATGAATTAGTTTTCTCTCAATATTATCGTTTGACTTCTACGGGTTATAATAATTGCATGATTGATGGATTGCAATATGATTGAATGTTTGTTTAGTCGAGTCTAGAATTGATTGAACTCACATCCATATCTATAGCTATTTTAGGTTTTCATCGAGCGATAACCTTGAATACTAGTAGCATGATATGATTCTAGGTTGTAGTGATACATCCTTGTATTCATATGTAGAAATTGACCTTTGTTCGAATTGTTTGCGCAATGTATTACAATTGCATTGATTAGCCTATTTCTGAAACTTAATGCTCCTAGGAATTGAACTTGATTAGCGCAAGGCGTTAGGTTATTCTTTAGGTAGATTTCACATACGCAGCCCTAATGTGTGTGTTGATAACTTTGGAAATTACGGAGTATTCTTGCAATAAGGTATTCTATGGCTTTTGATGATAGCGAGATTAAATACGAATTCTATTCATACATTCATAAACTTGTTTGCAATTGAAGATGAAACCTTTATCCAATATTTTCACATCCTTGATTTGTGTGTTTATTTTTATTTGTTTTGCTTTTATTTATTTCCGTTTAAATCAGAAAATCCTCGGTGTTTTATATAGGAAACCATAACAATTTGACAACCTAGACCTCTCTGTGGGATCGATCCTTTCTTGCCCTTGCTATATTTATATTTTGAGTAGTAAGAAAGTGTAATTATATTTGTGTCGCCTACGACAGCGATCAAATTTTGGCGCCGTTGCCGGGGACGGAGCATATTGGAGCAATCAATACGGCTTTCAACCTCAACAACATAACAATTATCACCCTTATGGGGAGTATAATCAAAACCAATCCTTTGGCTATGATCAATACTCCACGTACCCTATGAGTTATTCTCATACATATCAACCTTCTTATGGTGGTTATGTAAGTGAGCAACCACAAGGAGGGAGAATAGTTGTTTTCCTATTAATTTTTCCTCTAGTTTGGTAGATGAGATGCAACAATTTATGGCCAGCATGGAGTCAATTTGCGGACAACCAAGCGTGGAACCATTTTCATCGACCGAATGTGCTCATGGTGTGTTTGGCCCAATTTCTGATCGTAGTTATGATCATCTACCCATTCAAAGGGAATATAATTGGCCTAACAATACTGAAGTAAGTAATTCTACTTTTTCTTTGTCGAATGAGCTTTACAAACAAATGGAACACTATATTCGAATTTGGATGGAACACTCCAAGAGCTTCAAAAAGGTGTTTCTACTTTAAGACAGGGCATTGATGAGTATAGGAGGAAATGAATAATTATGTTGAAAAGGCGAACCTTCGGGGACTTTTGTTGATATTTGTGTAGTTAACTCAACTCTTGATCGTAATAATGATCATTCACCTATTCAAAAGGATGAGTTCGAGATTAGCAACACTAAATTCAGCGAGGACCAATGTTATGATGACTATGATAGTGATGATGATTATTATGAAAATACATTGCCTAAACCAATTCATGGTGACATCCCGAGGAATGTACAATGGAGTCTTTTTGGGATCAAGATGAAGACGAAGAGGAATATGTCGACACTTGTGTAGATTACTCAAGCATTGATCTTAATAATGATCAAGAGCCTATTCAAAGGGTGGAGCTTGAGGATGATGCATTTTCGAAAGTGTTCTAGAAAAGTTTCTTATGATAAAATTTGGATCCGCAAAAGAGTATGTGCCTTACAACAAAAAGGAGGAATATGTTGAGAATGAGACGGTTATGACCAATATTGTGGAAGACCCAATTGAGCTTGCAAATGATTGTAATGATGATGTTTATGTCGACACTTTGGTTACGGCAGAAACGGACGAAGAATGGTTGCAAGGTTTAATAGAGGACCATGATATAAAAGAGGTGAATTATTCACTTGAGTTTTTCAAGGATGAAGAGGATTCCGTGATAAAAGAGATTGTGCAAGGTTTATCTAATCCATTGCCTATTATTTCTTCTCCTTTACCTCTTTTTGGTTTGAATTTATGTGCTTCGAGAATATTGTTGAATGACTTTGTTTCTCGTTTTCCGCCATTAGAGAAACTTGATTCTCATACTATGCAGGTTTTGGACCAAGAAACCGTGGAAGTACCCGACTTCTATATTCTTTATACACTCCCAAGTGTGGACAAGAATAAGTGTGGGGGAAGCTTTTATCGGTTCATAGCTTCACTTTTGCTTTATTGTACTAATATTTGTGTGAAGCTAGTGTTTGCAAAACAGGTTCTATGGAAGGATCCTCAACTTTTCAGATTGTTGATATATGGGGAATGAATCTTGCAAGGATATAGTCGGGCTGACGACTATAAAACAAGCGCTAAGTGGGAGGCAACCCACCGGTTTTGTATCTCTTATCCTTTTGCATTTTATTTTTGTTTCGTTTATTTATTTTTTTTTTTTTTACTGTTTTTATATCATATTTGCATCCCTATGTTTAATTTCATTGAGTCCGTAATCTATCTTAGAAGAGAATTATGACGAATACCTTTTCGTCAGAAAATTTCAGACTGCGCGTAGTTCAGTCCAGAGACCATAACTGTCAGACCGTTTATCGAAACACTGTGAAATTTTGACACTGTGTAGAAAACACGTAGGCGAACAACTTTTGTGAAATGGAGTTTTTCCAAATTCCTTACCAATTTGCACAGTTTTTGCGTTTTATCTGCTGTTACGTCAGAATTCAGAACTTTCGGTTTTACACATTGAGGACAATGTGAAGTTTAAGTGTGGGGGAGCATTATATGTTTGTATAGTTTGTTTTTGACACCATTAGTGGATGGAACCATTTTGAATGCAGGAGTTGAGAACCAATTAACTAAAAGGGACGAATATAGCTCAGAAATCACAAATTAATATGATAGTTGTTACCATATCTCGGAATATCACCATATCGCATTCTATTTTTATTTTTCCATATTTATCTATTGTTCTCTAAGTGCTTTGGTGGGTCACTAAAACATCGACGTGTTATTACTGCTAGGATGAAATAGAGTGGTTGAGTTACTAGAAAAAAAAAAAATTGAAAAAAAAAAAAAAAAAAAAAAAAAAAAAAAAAAAAAATGAAAAAATTTATGAAAAAAAAAAAAAAAAAGGACCGACCAATAGACCAAAACGGAATAAAAAGACACTTGGGAATAGCAGTATGTGTGAAACGTAGTCCCTGTCTCCGTCGCCTAAACAAGCGTGGAATGCAGGATCCAAGGCAACTATCATGTACTGGCTGACAAGAAGCATGCGCTTGGATCCAAAAGATCTAATCATGCCGTTAGTCTAAAAAAATTGGATCCGATTTGATCCAATCATAAAAAAAAATAAAAATATTATTGTGTTGAATAAAGTCACTTTTGGTTCCCTTGTATATGCCAATTGATTTGATGTAGCATTCAAAGACAAGTAGCTCAATCCAATAGGATTAGGTTCATCTTAGCAATGACCTTCAGACAGATATGGGAAACATCGAGCACTTGTGAATATTCGCCAACATCTACATCTATATCCATCTTCTTAATCTTTTCATTGTGATTGTGGTTTGTTAGTTTCCGAGTATTGTGGCTTGTTCGACTATCTAATTAGAGTTTATTTACTAATATATGAATTGAATTTGCAAGGTACCTCCTCCTGTAGTCAATTTGGATTCGTTCATTGATTTGTCACAAATAGACGGAGTTGGAAATATAGGTTTTGTAGGTATATCTCTAGTAAACCTTCACGAGACTATAACTCGTCCACTAGGGACACCTAGGGTTTAAAGGCTTGTTATTTATGCTAAAATTAACCGTAGCCTCGACGTCACGGAGTTGTTGTATTTTATTGTTTTGTTTGATTTGCTCGAGGACAAGCAAAGTCTAAGTGTGGGGAATTTGATAGGTGTAGAATACACCGTATTTAATATCTAGTATTTATGCTTTCTTTTAAGAGTTTTCTTGTAAATTATGTATCTTATGTGTGCTTTTGAGTTTATTAGGTGCAATGGAGTCATTTGGAGCAAAAAAGAAGTGGAACTCGCTCAAATATTGGATTTCTTCTCATCATGGTGACAAGAGCGGAAAGGTGAAGCTATCGCAAAAGAACGAGGCCAATCCGGTTACGTACGAGAAGGTTACGAGCAAAAGCAACACCTTGCTTGTCAGTTTCAAGGATCGATAAGACAAAACGAGTTTTGTTCAAGTGAATTGTCACTGTGGTGGCCTGTATCCATCTGCTGGGTGCCTATAGAAATTCGTTCTTACCTAGCCCAGATTTCAGAGAAGATGATTATCTCAATCGTTCTTCACAAACTCAGAGACGAGTTGAGCTATGGCGGCACCGTTTTATCAGAGAGATTGAGAGTGAAGAAGGAGTGCTGCTCGAGTTCAAGGAAGAATTGAGAGAGAGGGACATTGGGTACAAACCAATTGGTAAGAAGACCACAGAGTCTGTGATAGAAGTTGAAGGTTTTGGCTAAGGAAAATCCATTGTAAAAGAAGGTCGTCCTGTCATCGATGTTTGGCTGTTCAACCGAGATGAAGAGTATCAGGAAGCTAAGAGTTGTGGGAATGATGGGTTTCGAATTGAGGAGCACAAGGTGAAGTTCAGCTGAGAAAGACAGGGATGAAGACAAGCTCACTGCCATTGTTCGATTGTAGACCAAATGGAGATTAAAGAGAGATTTAAGTACTTAAATCAGCAAGGAAAGTGGGTTTGTCTTCAATTCGATTTGCGGAGTTGAATGAGAGCTCGGCCAATAGCGAGAATGGCCGATTTTGAATTGTCAGTTCATGGCACATTATGTGTTTGATAGATTGGGTGAACTCTGCCGCTTTTTCTTGTCACTCAACCAAAGACTGTTGCAATTGGTTTGTAAATGAAGCAAGAAGATGCAGAATAGGGCTGTTGAGTGAGAGCTATTGAGGTTGTGTATAGGCAACCACAAGAGAAGGCACTGCCGGTGTACAGGGAATGAGACAGAAGGCATTAATGGAAGGTTAAGCTGCTGCAGTGAGCTGAAATAGCAGGGAGAATGAAGCTGAATTGTGCTGGGA
Source organism: Papaver armeniacum (assembly GCA_023531295.1). NCBI lineage: Eukaryota > Viridiplantae > Streptophyta > Magnoliopsida > Ranunculales > Papaveraceae > Papaver > Papaver armeniacum. The sequence goes on from JAJJWW010019006.1 coordinate 990,421, forward strand.
GTTGGCAGTGAACTAATGGTGCAAATGGAGCGGTGAGGCACCGGTGGTTCGATGCGCAAGTCGGGGGGATGCAGCTGTGATGGTGGAAGATGCTCATCAGTACCATTCATAGCCTGGTGGTGGTCAGACCGAAGTGAATACAAGTGCAATGGAGTTGGAGGAATCTGAGCCAATGATTGGTTTAGAAGCACTGAGCATTACAGAGGAGAAGCCAAAGTGATAGCTACAGCTAGAATTGGTGGTTATGAACATTGCGGGCTAAAGCCGAAAGTCTGGTGCTGTCACAGTGTGTAATCGAGTACCCCAGACTGCAGAAAGTTAGGTGGCTACAATGGAAATGGAATAGAAAAAGTGCGGAGTAACAAAGCTTTGCAGGTGGTTTTATTATGTTGCATTTGGAGTGCAGTGTGGAATGCACCGGTATGAAAACCGGAGTTTGAGAAGAACAAGGAAATGGGTCCGTAATTCGGATTTGGTTGTGTGTTGCCGCTAAGGGTGCACAAGGAGGAAGATGTGCCCAAGCTTAATGCTCAAGTTGTCGCACCCGCAATGTCGAATGGAGAAGGCGTCTTCGCATCGCAAGGATTGGAGGATTGGCTCAAGTGTGTTGCCCGAGCTAAATTGCGGGTGAATCGGAGGAATTGCTGCCATCGAAACAAGCCAATGGGAATCACAGTGGAAAGTTAATGAAAGTTCAGTTGAGAATGGATTTTGAAGTTGCAGAAAGTGTGCGAAAACGGAGCGAGAATGGCGCACCGGTGAGCATAGTTCCGGTAGCCGGATTTCAGAGGTTAAAGTGTCGATCGCAATATTTCAGTGAATCGCGAGGGGGGTATGAGTCGGATGCAAGAGTCGACGGCCGGACATATGGGCTACGAGTCACGCTTTTGGGTGCGTTTTCGCAAGGAATGAGAAGTTGGGTTTGGTGGTATTTTGTGAATGTTTGAATTGCAGAGAAGCGAGTTGAGAGACATGGAAGTGTAAAATGTCTTGTGACAGCTTGAGAGCCGGAGGCAAGTTCAGGTGGTCGGAGACAAATTTCCGCGATTTATTCCGGCTGACGGCGAATGATTCCGGCGATGACGTCGCAATCCGCGACCAGGTTTTTAACCCAGAATTTCCAGAGACCTATTTTCACTCCTGGGCTTGGTGGACCAACTTGGAGACGGGTTTTGAGAAGAATCAACCTAATTTTGGGAAAGTATCCTTATGGGGAGAAAAGCATATAAATAGAAAATTCTTTTCTAAACCGAGATATATCTCCATTAGGGAGACTTCTACTTGGTTCTAGGGTTTCACATGATAGGTTCTTCTAAACTTCTTATGATGATTTCCAAAAACACAAGTACTTAATCTTATTATTGGTTGAAGATGTAGTTGGATTTTGCAACCAAGTTATGATTTTTATGAATTAGTTTTTCTCTCAATATTATCGTTTGACTTCTACGGGTTATAATAATTGCATGATTGATGGATTGCAATATGATTGAATGTTTGTTTAGTCGAGTCTAGAATTGATTGAACTCACATCCATATCTATAGCTATTTTAGGTTTTCATCGAGCGATAACCTTGAATACGAGTAGCATGATATGATGCTAGGTTGTAGTGATACATCCTTGTATTCATATGTAGAAATTGACCTTTGTTCGAATTGTTTGCGCTAATGTATTACAATTGCATTGATTAGCCTATTTCAAACTTAATGCTCCTAGGAATTGAACTTGATTAGCGTAAAGGCGTTAGGTTATTCTTTAGGTAGATTTCACACACGCACCACAATGTGTGTGTTGATAACTTTGGAAATTACGGAGTATTCTTGCAATAAGGTATTCTATGGCTTTTGATGATAGCGAGATTAAATACGAATTCTATTCATACATTCATAAACTTGTTTGCAATTGAAGATGAAACCTTTATCCAATATTTTCACATCCTTGATTTGTGTGTTTATTTTTATTTGTTTTGCTTTTATTTATTTCCGTTTAAATCTTAAAATCCTCGGTGTTTTATATAGAAACCATAACAATTTGACAACCTAGACCTCTCTCGTGGGATCGATCCTTTCTTGCCCTTGCTATATTTATATTTTGAGTAGTAAGAAAGTGTAATTATATTTGTGTCGCCTACGACAGCGATCAGTTACACACGGCTTGCAGCAGATTTGGATATCTTAGTTGACCAAGTTGCAGCTTAGGCTCAACAAATGACAGTGGACCGGAGCTAAGCACAGAAAAATGTAAGGTAAGGCCTGAACACACAAGCACAAAGATTTCGTGGTGTGAGCACTACCTAGCACAGGTTTTATCATGCAATCGTGGTAGTGAGATTGTCGGGGAAGAACCGCTCCACAGGTGAAGATGCTCGGTAATGCACAAAATATATCAATGCTGTGCATGCAAAGCAAAGGGGGGCAATGCTCAAAGAACAGGTGACAACTTCATACAGGGGAGAATTGTGTCTCAGAGGTCACAGGATTATGCTAATGCAGATATCCTAGTTCAGTGAGCATACAAGGCATATTAAGCATCATATTTATGCGAATCAAGAGCTAGTTATTATGCACACAGAGTCACAAAATACTGCACTAGTCAGTTGAGATGTATTTGCACACTTCACAGCTCATTCACAGTGGCAATACAAGGTTCAAAAATCACAGCAGATATATCAACGTTCGGTTATAACCCATTCACAAAGCTAACCTCAAGTCCCTGCGCTTTTCCTTGTCTTCCTTGGGTTGGCTCACTGCACCACAGCACTGTTACTCAAGATGGAAATCTCGGCTCCCAATATTGCACTGCAGTTTAAACATGGTAAGGTGCACAGATGCACAGTTACAATGGAGCGGATCTAAGTTTAGACAAGAATTGCTAAGATGCTTATACTGATGTGTCACAGGAGGATGAAAAAGAGTTTGAGTATCAGTGGATTAACAGAACCACTACTCAAGATTCAAATTTGCACAGAATAAAAGTCTAGCAATTAACACATGGATTTAAAGAACCACTACAGATTTGCAGATTTAGCATTCGGCAAGTGCAAATGACAAGCTAGTGAAGAAGGCTTAGCGGTGACGATTTTCAGTTCACAGAGAGTCTCACAGTGTGGTGCACAGTAGTAAGGCATGCATAAGCTCGGGGCTTGTTGTGTCAACTCACTCGGTTGACCTCAAAGTCTCGATTGATGTCAAATGAGTATGACAAGATATGCGTAAAACAAACGAAACAATGGTGATAAGCCAAGTCAGATGCTAAATGCAATGCACAGATGAGGATGAAGATATGCAAATATGCAGTTAAGATTAACTAAAATGCAATGGTGTAATATGCAATAGAAGATGCAATGCAGAAAAAGAAACTAACAGCTATCTGCGACGATATAATATGCTAAGTTACACTAATTAAAGGGATAGAAAAAGTAATACAAAGCATGTATATACAGGGTGAGTATCAGTGTAGAAAGCAAGTTAATCAACAAGGCACACTACCAATTCCCCGGCAACGGCGCCAAAAACTTGGTAGGTCTTTAAAAGAGTTTCCTACGTGTTAAACCGCAAGTGCACGGTGTCTACAATGTAAAACAGGGCAAATACGGGGTCGATCCTATGAAAAATGGTGTGTGTGAGGTGTTTAACTTAATGGCTTACTAACTGATTTCTAAGGAAAGAGTGACACAATTTAGGGTTGTCGAAACGACTGAATTGTTGTTGTAATTGTAACTAAGGTTGCAAATGGATAGTGACAATTTGGAGGACACTAGGGTAGTTGATTCCACCACTTGACTCTATGCTAAGGTCATTCAATTAATGTTGTGTTCTTGTACCTTCCTAAGGAAGACTCTAAAGAATAATGTATCACTAATCTCACTAATTCCCTCCTAGTATAGAGTGTCTTCTTACAGTTCACTCTATCACAAGTTCCTTAGTCAATTAACTAAGCATCACTCATACCTCATTAAGCACATATCTTCTTCCATGAAAGTCTCACATGGAGAATTTGCTAACTACTCTATCTAATTCTCCCTAGTATTGGTTTGTCTTCTTACAAGACAACCAATCACAGGATAATTGGATCAATCAGCTAACTAAACTCCTATTTCTATTAAGCACAAAGAATAATAAAGAACATCAATATGAATTAATCAACATATTATCTAGGGTTTCAACAACACCCTAGAAGATTGTTTTAGAACATAATTAAATGAGTTTAAACACAAAACTAAACTAAATTGGTGCTCTGGCTAGTCCAGGCATGAGCTTAAACATCAAACTACCTCTTCTATTTATACATGCAAAGTCAAACCCTAATTCACTCCAAAACAGAAAATAATTGAATACCCTCTCACCATCATTGCTTGAATCAGTTGTCTCCTCTCTGTATTCGGCTCTGAGATGATGGTTCCCTCAATTGATTTGATGTAACCCTAACCCTAGTTCTTCCTATCTCAGACTTAGCTTCTAGGGAAGAAGCTATGAGTGAGATAGAGAGCAAGTAGGGGGGAGAAGGTGGTGCGGCTGTGCTGTTGATGGCTGGTGTCAGGGGAAAGGGATGGTGAAGGTGGTGAGGTCTGCAACTGGTATGGGTGAAGGAGGTGGAGCTCTGTGGAGTTGTTGGGGAGAAGAAAGAGAAGAGGAAAGAAGAAATGGGGTTTGGTCGATGGGGTGTAGGTATAGGGGATTTTGGTGTTGAGCGGGTACAGCAGGGGATGATGTAAAGGGTGGAGCGACCGTAGGATCTAGGGTCATCCGATGCGTGTGCCGATGCGACCCTAGGATGAAGATGGGTGAAATATAACGGCTCGGAAGGGATGGGCTCGGATCCGGGTCGGGTCTTGGACTGCTCAAGCCCATGTCTTGTAAATGGGTTGCTCCTTGTTGGGTTGCAACTGATGCGTGCGCGGGCTTTGGCTTTCTTCTCCATAGACGCTCGTCTCCAATTTTCTGCTCTTTTGGTTCCTCAATTTCTCCGAGCTTTATTTACTACCTAAAAAAACAAAATTAATTAGTACAAATATTTATTCTTGAAAACAAAGAAAATACCGAATCTGGGATAATATCTGATTTCTGAGCACAAAAGATGAGTTAAATGCCAATAATAAGGTGTAGAAATATGCAATATTTGGCAATATCTGATTTCTTGAAAAGAAGTTAGGAAACCAATACATATGGGATGATCCATACTTATGGAAACATTGTAGTGACCAAGTAATACGAAGATGTGTTCCCTAATCGAATTTAATTCTATCTTATCTTTTTGCCACTCATATGCTTGTGGAGGACACTTTGGGAGTAAGAGAACCGCTCTCAAGGTACTAGAATGTGGTTTCTTTTGGCCAACTTTGTTTAAGGATGCACATGCATTTTGTACCACATGTGATAGGTGCCAAAGAACAGGCAATCTAGGTGCTCGAAATCAAATTCCACAAACTATTATTCAATTTGTTGAGGTTTTTGATGTATGGGGAATTGATTTTATGGGCCCTTTTATCAATTCTAGTGGGAATTATTATATCTTGCTTGCTGTGGATTATGTCCCGAAATGGGTGGAAGCTAAGGCCACCCCAACTAATGATTCTAAAACTCCTTACTATCCACAAACAAATGGACAAGCCGAGGTTTCCAACCGAGAGGTGAAATCCATTCTAGAGAAGACGGTGAACCCAACAAGAAAGGATTGGAGCATGCGACTTAATGATGCTTTGTGGGCGTATAGAACCGCATACAAGACACCTATTGGGATGTCTCCCTTTAGGCTTGTTTACGGTAAACCTTGTCACTTACCCGTGGAATTGAGCATAAGGCGTTTTGGGCTATTAAGCAATGCAATATGGAGTTGGATGGTGCTGGAAGGCAAAGGAAGTTACAACTCCAATAGCTAGAGGAGATTCGCAATGATGCATTTGAAATCTCATGAATTTACAAGGAAAAGACGAAGGCGTTTCATGATAATATGATTACAAAGAAACAATTTTGCATTGGGGCGTAAAGTGCTTTTGTTTAATTCTCGCTTGCAATTATTTCCGGGTAAATTAAGGTCACGTTGGATTGGACCTTTTATTGTGACTAATGTGTTTTCTCATGGTGCGGTGGAAATTCGTAGTTTAGCTACAGAAATGAACTTAAAGTAAATGGGCACCGGTTGAAACCATATTATGAGAACTTCTCTTCGGATATCGTGGAAGGAGTTAATCTTGTGGAAGTAATCCCTCTGGAGGAGTCGTAGAAAGCAAGGAGATAGTCGGGCTGATGACTTTAAACCAAGCGCTAAACGGGAGGCAACCCATAGTTTTTGTATCTCTTATCTTTTATCTTCTTTTCTTGTCATATTTTTTACTTTTTCTGATTTTTTGTCACTTTTTAGTTATGATTTCCCACCTTGACTTTCTTTGGACGATTCAATTACATTGAGGACAATGTAAAGTTTAGTGTGGGGGAGTGGTTTGCATTGTAAATTTTTCAAATTTTTCGGGAATTTCAGTGATTTGCAAATAAAGGTATGATGATCTTTTGGGGGTTTAGATCACATTCTGGTAATCCTCATATTTTTGTTTCTCTCGCAAACAAGATATGCTTATTGAAATAAATATGCTTCAGGAAAGGCGAAGCCACGGTTAAAGAGTGTCCTCAACAATTTACGTGACAAAAAAATTGGGCATTGTCCACTTCAGTCTTAGTGAAAAAGGTTGTGGATTGTTCTATCTTTACTTCATTTGGCTTTTAGCTTTTAAGTCATAAAAAATTTGGCATGAGAAAATGTTTCTGCTAGAGGACTGAATGTTTCTGATAGGTGCCCTATGTATCATATCCATCTAAAGACAGTTGGCCATCTTTCTCAACAATGTAGTTCACTAGAGATATTTGGTTGTGGATTTATCAGATATGGGACCAAACCTCTCATATGCAGCCAGTGAACATGTAAAGGGTTATGAAAAAACTTAGTATGCACATTTGGATTACCTTCAACTTTGTTTTACATCATCAATTTTTTCACAGGGTGAATAAGTTTTTTTTCACATATCAACAAACCAACTCAACAATCACAATCAAACAACTACTTTAAGTCCGTAAACAACCATATCCCAAATCCTAAAAGGTCCCGCCCTTATCTCTTATATCACCACTTACTGCTTTCTTCTTGGTCTCTTTGGACGACTAGGAATGAAATAGTTTTCAGACAGACCCAATCCCCACCATATGTCATCTTGGAGAGATTTTTAATTCAACATCAAGAATTCGAATGGCCCAAAAAGATCAACTCTCAGTTCTCCATGGAGAATCCCCATCTAGAATTACAACTACCAATATCCAAACAACAACAACTATCTCAGTGGGATGGTATATTCCAGTACCAGATTGGATTAAATTAACACTAATGAGGCTTCAAGGGTTAACTCTGGATCGGCAGAAGTAGGATTATATGCAGGGACTCAAATTGCAAACATTATTTTGGCTCTTGCACGACCGCTGAGACTAACCATTGCACGGACGGTCGAGACTTGGGCAACCTTGTTTGCAACTAGAACGACAACGGAAAGACAATGGCCAAAAGTGTTGTTCGGAACGGACTCTGAAAATCTCATGCGCTTCGCAAAATTTTCATCTGAAGCTCCTTTGTATATTTCAGGTATGATCAATGTAGTCAATAACGGTTGTATTGGTCGATATTAATAGGTTTTTATCGTGTATCGGAAAAAAATATTTATGATATCTAAAATATCGGCGATCCAAGGATCGCACGATAAAAACATTCATATCAGCCGATACAAACCGATATATCGAGTTCACTGATTCACTGATAGTATTGGTAACGGTAATTTGGTAGAATAAATTATTTAAGATCTGAAAATATGTAAACAAAACCTTTCCTCCTAATAATCTTATTCTTCTTCCTCCTTCTTCTTCTATATCCTTGAAAACTCAATCTGATTCATTAAAGAAATTTTAAGTATTATATTTTTTAATGAGTTTCTTATCCTTGAAACAACTACTGTTCCTTATAGCCCTATTTCTTTCTTCTGAAGATTTATCAAATGATAATTCATTATCGTTGACGCTTTTATCTTCAACATCATCAGTTCAGTTTAGTAGAAAATGACAGGGTCATCTGAAATAGGAGTAGTAAATATGGGATAAATAGTGGAATGCGATTGAATTTGTACTATGAAGCTTTTGATCTTGCGTATTAATGCAAAATAAAGCAATAAATTTTTTGCATTGAAACATTTATAAGTATTTAAATTCTAGTCTTAATGATGTATCACCGATACAATCTTTTGTATAGGTGTATCAGACCCTGTCGATATTAACTACTTTGGGTATGATCGCAGAAATAAAAGAAAGAATGCACCAAATTTACTCTCTGCGGTATTCAACACAATTATAGAGAAGGAAACCAAGTGGCAGATGGACTAGCAAACTATGCAGCTGACAGAAGCCAAACGAATACGTTTTCTCAGGCCAATCGATTTGAGACCATACAATCCCTCCTTTTATTAACCAGATTATTCTCAGTGACTCTATGGGTGCCAGATAACCACGTGTAATAATAATTTAGTCCTTCTATTTTTTTAGTATACATGCTTCATAAAAAATCAATTTGTTCATAAGGCTGAATAACAATAATTTACACGTAGAAGAAGAAAAAAATATTGAAAATAGTGAAATCTATTATGCCTTCCGCTGGCGATGAGTATCAGATATGGGACCAAACCTTTCATATACATCCATTGAACATGTAACAGGTTATGAAAAAACTTAGTATGCACATTTGGATTTCCTTCAACTTTGTATTATTCTGCTTATTGTCAAGGGTAATTGGTATGCCAAAAAAAAAGTGGTCTTTCAAGGCAGAGTTTTTAATGCCTCAGAAGTTATAAATCTAACTCTCTACAAGGATAACGATTATGTTTTTCTCCAAATATCTCACTATGAGTCTAGTCCCTCTAAGCAATTGAATATGGTGGGCTGGATATTATTCCCATAAGAACCATGTTAAACTGAATACCAATGAAGCTCCTAATTTTTTTGGTTTTACATGCATTGATGGAGTTGTCAGAGATGACGAAGAACAATTTGTGGCTAATTTCACAAAACATATGTACAAAAATGGGAACAACATAGTGTGCTCCGGGCAATCCAAGAAGGTATGACTTTTGTTCACAAGTTGGGAAGGAGAAATACCTAGGTCGAAAATGATTCCCCATACATTCTAAATTTGTGTAAAAGACAAACTCGTGTCCCTTGATTTTTTTTTATTAATGTTCAAGATGATGTTATGGTTATGGTCTCTCAGCTTGACAATATGATTTTTGTACATAAGTTTAGGGAGGGTAATCAAGCTACTGACATTGTTGTTAAGAAGGAGACTAGTGAAGATTTATCTGATGTGAATGAGTAAATAGAGTAGTTATCTGACAATCAATGAAGTCTCTCTAACAAAGCGGAACTGGTTCAACCACGATTTCCCACTTCCTTGGTATTCTAGTCATCTTTAACGGTCACACTAGATATCAGTATCTTAACTACCTTTGCTACAAATAGGTCTCTGGACTATGATATGAACAACAAGAACTGAATTCATCTTATCAGACATCAGTCATTTTACAACCATATCAATCACACATAGAACTGAATTCATCTCAGCTTCTATTCCTACAGAACAACTGATCTCCTTCATTTGTGACCGAGTTGAATCTGGAACGACCATTTCTTGGTTTAGGCAAGAGTCTTACACATTGATCTCTCAAACTCAAATCACTCCCGTGTAGTGCATTTGCTTAAAGGTTTTAGACGATTTGCATCATCTAGCATCTGCCTACTCCACCACTTTACACTTTAACCACTAAATCATTTTTACCTATCAACATTTTTCTATCACAAACTTGGGTATAAAAATATATTTTCAATCGATGGACTGAAGATATTTCTTTGATAATCAACATCACGTTAACGGTATCACAATAAGTCCTTCAGAACGTATTCACATTATTGAATATGAGATTAAAAAATATAAAATTAATATTCATGAGTTGAATTTCGTTTGAGGCTTTTAAGGGGAAAGAACGTGTAGTTATTTGATGTTATATTTGGGTTCAATTCAAACTTTCCAATTCAAGGATGATAGTATAGATGCAAATAGAAAAGTTTGGATTATACGCACCCTTATGCATGGTATCGTTTCTTACCTAATAAAAAACAATTTGTATAGCTCGATGATTGTATGTGTGTCAAAAAGAGGGTTAGCTTCATCCATTAGATTTAATGTATATATCATAATAAGATCACCAATATGAATCATTTTGAGTTTTTATATATCAAAAGTCTTTCAAACATATTTACCTATTACTGGAATGATAACATCGTGCATTTGAAGACGACAAAAAATCAAAAGATAAAACCATAATTATTTTATTTTAGAATATGGGAGAAAGTGAAATTATGTGTTATGGGAGCATAGTTTGACAATCACAATCATAAATTACCGTCTATAGAATGTGTAGCATAGATATGGTTGTCCAAATAATGCAATCTTGGTTGGGTTTGATGATGCAATTTTTAATAGAGTTAACATCTTTACAGTTTCATTGGGTGACATCTAGGTAGATCTTATAGTTTTGGCCACTGCCTAGAGTCCAAATGTTTAATTTCTCTAGGTTTGGATCATCATAACATCACAATTAATGTTCAAAATTAAAAATAACGACCATCAAATCGTCTATTTCTTTACTATTTTTCATAAAAATAGTTCAAATTTTCATTATTTTCCACGAACCAATACTATGAACGAGAAACGACTTTGTTTATTCTTAGGGTTTGAAGCTAAGCATTTTATTTTTAAAAGTTATGAACTAATATGTATTTGATTGATTTGTTATGAGTTATCTTTAATAATTTGTAAGTTCTGAGTTTTATGATTTACGTACACCGTTAAACTATAAAAGTCTTAGAATTTGGGGTCAAAATTAGCACATTGGACAAGGTTTAATATTTTTAATTTTAATCATGTTGATCTTTAGGTTGTAATCATGATACTAAATGAATTTGGGGTTAATTTATACGAAGTTTTAGGATCGTTATCATTACAAGTTTACCACATACTTACAAAAATATCTCATACTTCGAGTTCACTTATAGCATCCCAAAACGAAAAGACGACCCTGGTAATATCGACTAAGTTTTAGCCTCATTTCGTAACAATATTGACCCAGTTGTCTTTGACCAAGATTATATTGTCGGCTCTGAGTCCATCTATGTGCACCCCTACTAAACCAGGGGTGCACATTCCTCCCATCATTATTGGTTGTAATTAACCTTGGTGAGTTTACTTTATAATCAGGGTCCACCACAATTAAACAGGAATATATTTTTTTTTGGGGAAACATTATTAAGTTAAATTATGTTATCGATATCTCTATCTATCTCCTTTTAAATTATGTTATCGATAATCCATGAATGGCACACCAGAATTTAAGTCTGTTTAACAGAAAGAACACTACTGAGACATTTCCACAGAAGAAGCTTTGATGTTTTGAGAAAGGCTTCGTTTACAAAAACATAAAAAATTCCAGAATAATACAACCTCATTGACAGGTGCAGAAACCATATTCAACTTATCATACAGGCTCTTGCTGAAGACACAAAAATTTTAAAAAATAATAATCAAATGTGCAGCTGTACTATGCACACAATCCTCATGAGCATACAAATGGGATTCAAAATTAGAGTTTAAATGTATAGACTTTCGAAAGAAAGAGTTCCATGGTATCAGTTCAGAACTGACCTTACGTACGCTTTCCTCTCAATTGAAAAATCAATCATCATTTGACGAACAGGATGAGGTTAACGTCAGCTATGATCCGTACTCACAGAATCAGTAGTACTGATAGTTCTAAAACATAAGAAGATCTTTCAAACAAGAGTGATTTAGTCTTTGCAATACAACCCACTTCGCAACAAAATGCCAGTTCTAGTACATGGCGGAAACCAGGAGAGACCAAAGCCCACTTTGCAATACAACCCACTTCGCAACAAAATGCCAGTTCTATTATAGAGTCAGCGATCATCCTGGGATACATCTGACGAGACATGGCCAGAGAAGTACCAGGAGAGACCAAAGCCCACTCAACACATTCTGAAGCTAATTGCTCTAGATTACAGTCCTCCAGTGAGTAATAAGCTCACGAAACAGAGTGGATCTGAACATTCTAAAACTCGATTCATCCCCAAAGAAAAGAAAAAAGATCCAAAGCTCGTTTTTAGTCGAAATTTATGCAAGACAAGGTAAACAACAAAACTCCGTATACAGATTAATTATGCGATTTTTTCACTTGATGTATTATTTCATTGGATTTTACGAGACATAAATTCTAGTTGTACTTGGTGCCTCCTTACTTTCAAATAGTTATCATGCAGCCTATGGGAGGTTTTTGCTTAAGGCATTAAGATGAGAACTACAAGTGAGATTGACCACATGGATTATGTGGGTTGTTTTGTTATGGAAGAACTCCAAAATCCATCAAGGTGAGCTTCTTAGAGCTCCCTATGGTTAGTTTGATAGTTTCTATTTCAATGCATGCTCTAATAAATTTTGACGTATTTCACAGATGTGTATTTCCAGGAGCTTTTGTAGTTCTTTCAAAATGATCGCATCAGGAAAAGACTGCATTGATGAAAATGATTATTCTAGAGAGGCATTAAGAAGCAAAAACAAGCTGAGCACTCACCAGAAGAGAGAATGCATGAGCAAGTGATAAAACTGTTGGGAACACTGAGAACAATCTCTTCAGTTACCTGAGGGATCTGCATCAGTAAGAGATCAACTTCAATAGAACATGATTGACAAAAGAAAATCCCAAAGCAAACATAGAAGCCATCATTGGTTTACTCTATCAATGTCCTAAAGCCAATTTAGTTGCTTCAAATTCTCACCACTGAAAATCTCTTTCATCCCAGAATATAGGAATGGGCGCTAAAAAGCCAGTTACTGTTGCTTGGTTTTAATGGAAGCATAAATGCAATACCATCTTAAAAAGACAAATTGTACATTTAGAAGAGAAAAAAAAAATCTCTATTTAGGAAGGGTAAGTTAAAGTTTGGCTCTGCTTAGGCCTATGCATGCAACTATTTTAGGTCGCTATGGCGTTCTCTAAAGAACAGGAGCAAGGCATGTTAAGATACTCGCGTGGGAGGTGGCATATGCCTTGATAATCGTCAAATCCCATATCCTTAGTGCAAGTCCAATGAAGACTGTCAAAAAAGAACAAATTTGCTAAGCGACGTGAAACTTAAGGATTGAAAGCAGCTGCCATGGAACCAGTGGTAGTACTTTACGCCAGCACCCTCCAACCCTGTGGTTTTCTACAGGATTGAAACTGCTTTACAAAGTCAGATTCTAGGTTTGAAGAATACAACAACAAAAAAAACCCTTTCTTTAAAGAATACTAGTAAGGTTTATAAATGAAAAACATGCTTTCAACAATGTGTAAATTTTACTCATCCAACAATACTAAATGAAAAAAATTCTAAAACAAAAATTTATTATTCTTAACGTTACGTAGATAATTGAAAGAGCTTTTCAAATTTATAAAATTTACAAAAATCCGACATATTAAGTTTTTAAAAATTTGATCTATTTTTAAAACAATGGTATTTATGTAAATATATAAAAAAATGGGGACAACTAAGTAATTTAGGGGGTCTCCTACCAAACAATTACCTCTTTTCTTTATATTAGTATAAGTAAGATATAAGATATAAGAAATACTACATGAATGAACACAAAGAAATTAATAATTTCTTGACTTTGTTTTACATTAGTTCATAAAAATTAAGTAACAATTACACGTAGAAATTACTAAGTACCAACAAAACATAAGATGCCAGAGCAGTAGAATCTCCTATGGTTTCAGTCGGGGATGAGTATTACTTGTTTCGTTTTAAGTTCTCCGGCTTCATGCGATAATCTCTTACGTTTGAGATTTGGTTGTCTCTCTTGGCGCACATCATGTCTACAAAGAGGACAATTAGGTTTCCGCTTTGACCATTCTGACATACACTTGTGATGGAAAATATGCGAACACTTCAAAACTCTTGTATCATCATCGCCAGCACTGATATCTTGTAGACAAACGGAACACACTTCGTCATCGTCTAAAACAACGATCTTTTTCATATGACTTTCAATGTCTTGACGTACCGAAAGCTCTTTATCATATTCATTAAGATTAGTAACTTCAAACTGATCAATACCCGCTAACCCAAGCACTAAACTAAAGGAACTTAAATCATATTCATCAAGAGGAGCGTTCTCTGGTTCTGACGGATCAATACCTATGAAGTCAGATGCTAGCAGTCTACGAAAGTAACTTGCCACTGAAAACTCTTCTTCGTCATATTCATCAAGAGGAGCGTTCTCTAGTTCTAACGGATCAATACCCACTAACCGTGCACCCAGTGAACCATAGTAGCTTGAGTCTCTTGACATTGCGAACGAATTAGTCAAGTGATTTTTAATCTCTTTGTTTTTCTTGATTGGGATGAGCGCAGAAGAACAAGGTTGTATGCGAAGGAAAAAAAGAAAAGAAAAGTGAATGGGTCTTGAAAAGCTTACACTGCTGTTCTCTTATATAGGCATATAGCAACCAAGAAAGGTTTAATGTATTTATACGAAGTACTAGTTAGAAAAGTATCAGGAATACTCTAATACCACCGACTGCATGCATGCAGTTTTAACTTTTTTTGCTTGGCAAGTAACTTAAATAGAGGTGCCCGAATCAAATTATCAATAATCAAAAATTCATTACTGATCATAACTTAGGTTAGATTATCATCAAGCTCTTAACATGGAAGAGGGTAGTGCAAGCTGTTTGCGAGTAGTATTTTTAGCTGCAGAGTTGAATGCGGCATAGGAACTCAAAGCCGTGTAAAATATGAATGAATATATAAATGACTCGTACAATTACAACCCAGATCATAAAAAGAACCTTGTTTTAGTTCATGGGGGAAAACCTATAGGGGAAGTCAGTGATCATCCTCGAGGAGTACATTGCCGGAAACTAACCGCTGGTGCCCGCTTTTGGCCACCAAATTTCCAGGGGCCACTAATGCCAAAGTATTTCTTAAGAACTTTTCGAAATAAATAAAACGAACTTGAGTTTCAACTTAAAATCAGCGTGGAATCAACAGGCAAAAGCAACACCGATTTCTACTAATCCTATAAATCACGTTACATTTCGAAATTTAAAGTATAGTCACTTGAAGCTATGATCATTTAACAATGGTAAGTTGTGGTAGGACCCACTGCACAAATTTGTTTTCACTTTGAGCCACCTAGCTAAAATGTAAACATTCATCTCCAGTTGACCCTTATTGGTCTCTTCTTCTCATTATCCTTGAGTCTGTGCTATCCACATCACTTACGTCTGCAGCTAAAGTTTTTTGCTTAGAACAAATGCACCACTACCCTGAAAACAAAAGCAAACCACCATGTATTGAAGTTATGTTGATTTGTTATAAGTGTGTGGGCTTCCAACTCAAAACCAATTGGCAATGAGTGGAGTGGCTCACCACCTTATATATTAAGATCTAGGCTAAGGAGTTAGCAATGTGGGACTATCTTATAGTTTCTCCAACATGCTCCCCCTCCACGTGTAGGGCGGAGATTAAGCCACTACAACGTGGACCTATGTACGGGTGGACGGGCGCCCATCGGGTCTACTTCTCATTCCACTCTCATACGGGCCTAGCTCTGATACCATGTTATAAGTGTGTGGGCTTCCAACTCAAAACCAATTGGCAATGAGTGGAGTGGCTCCATACCTTATATATTAAGATCTAGGCCAAGGAGTTAGCTATGTGGGACTATTTTTATAGTTTCTCCAACATGCTCCCCCTCCACGTGTAGGGCGGAGGAGATTAAGCCACTACAACGTGGACCTGCTCGACGGGTGGACGGGCGCCCATTGGGTCTACTTCTCATTCCACTCTCATACGGGCATAGCTCTGATACCAATTGTTGGATGTATGGGTGATTAAGATAGATGTTTATGGATGATTTTGATAATGGAGTAGTGGGAACCTCTTTGGTTCTTCTCACTCTCTCTCTTTTTCATTAAGTTGAAGAGATAATACTAACTCTTCTACTTGGTCTACAAAAGACCTTACAACTTGTGGATGTCCTACACCCACATATTTAGTCAACACACACAACTAAATATAAAGTTGACTTGACACTCCTATTACACTAGTTCACTAACACTGGTACACTAGGCTAAGGAGTTAGCAATGTGGGACTATCTTATAGTTTCTCCAACATGCTCCCCCTCCACGTGTAGGGCGGAGATTAAGCCACTACAACGTGGACCTATGTAAGGGTGGACGGGCGCCCATTGGGTCTACTTCTCATTCCACTCTCATACGGGCCTAGCTCTGATACCATGTTATAAGTGTGTGGGCTTCCAACTCAAAACCAATTGGCAATGAGTGGAGTGGCTCACCACCTTATATATTAAGATCTAGGCTAAAGAGTTAGCAATGTGGGACTATCTTATAGTTTCTCCAACATGATTAATTTTGTAATACAACAACCTATTTGGAAATGACTGAGAATCTTTCTAACGGAATGCGATGCAGGAAATCCAAGTCTTTAAGCATGACTAGAAGGTCCACCCTTATGAAGTCAGTTTTAGATCCTATTTCTAATCATATAATGGCGATGGTGAAGCCTCCTGGGGGCTTTTTTTGACATCATTCACAGATTTAGGAGGAACTTTCTTTAGGGGAGGTGCCAAGAATAGCTCTAAAATGCATTATACATAGGTTGGTCCAAGGTTTGTTGTCCCACTGTCTTTGGGGGAATAATCTTGCTATTCTTGCCAAAATGGCCTGGAGCGTTTTTTCAAACCCAAATTCTCTTATGGCCAAGTTACTTCAAGCTAAATATTTACATGACATTGATTTCTCAAGTGCCCAAGTTACTTCAAGATGAATATTGATAATAACATTGATTTCCCTAAGTGGCCAAGTTAGCTCAAGCTAAATATTTTCATAACATTGATAAATATAAATGTTATTGATAATAACATTGATTTCTCTAAGTGGCCAAGTTAGCTCAAGCTAAATATTTCTGGACAAGTAAAACCAAACAGAGCAGCTCCACGAAGCATATTAAAGGTGGCTTAAGATATGGTGTCTAGGGTACTGGTGAAGACAGACTTTTGAAGTGGCCCTTGGATAAATGTTATTGTTAACGAAGTTGTCCCTAGACTTATCTTGCTCAACAGGTACAAGCTACTCCCTATACTTGGTTTACTAGGAAGGAGAGTTGGTTTGTTACTGTCAAAGATGTTTCTAACTTTATTTTCTCCGAAAAATGGCCAATGTTGATTTGAGGTACTTGGGTAAGATTAAAATGTCCACACACACACAAGTAAAAGAAAAGAAGAAAAAAACTATGGCAGTTCTTACTGAGTAAACCCATCATAGAACCTCCGAGTACTGCATTCTCTTTTGCAGCGTAGATACCCGAAAAATACCAAGTACCAAGGAAGAAGTATGGCCTCCCCATATCCAAAAGGGAGTATGACATAGCGTCCCATGCTAAAGAGGATACCAGGTTTCCCCATATCTTAGAGAGGATACTACCCGGGCGTTCCCTCCTCTTTTTCAAAGCATTCAAGTACACGTGCGGGAAGTCACAAGGGATAAGTCATCTAGAAGAATTTAAAAAGTACGGTTATACGAGGCAAGGAGGGCGTAGCAAGATAAGGAAAGATAGGAAAGGACACATGCGACATCCCCCATTTGGGAAATAACTATAAATAGGACTCTTTCCCAATGAAAGGACTCAGTGATATCATTGTGGGAAATTGTGTTCTACTTCCTGGAGCTAGTCTCTACACCCTACTTCTATTTGTACCCTGGAAATACCCTACTGTGTACATTTTGGCGACCACATTGGGAAACTAGGTCACAGGATTAGCGCATAATTCATCACATGGACGCTGACACATTCGCGCGCCAGGCTCAATCGCACGTGTATGGACCACTAAATGAAGTGGAACAAATGCTATTTGATATAGAGGAGAACAACCGCCAGCGCCAAACGCTTATAGCCAGACTAGCAGCCATCGACGCATCGCCCGAAGAAAATCAAGCTGACGGGTCAGACTCCCCTCAACTTAATCATGGAGGCGGCTTCGATCAAGACCAACGGTTTAGAACTCCTCAAGGGAGATTGCAAGACAATCAATCCGCCAATCAACAGTTAACTGAAGAACAAGCCCGAATCGCCTTGACTGATGGGAAATTCACTTAAGTTTGCTCGAAGAAATATATGGTCTTGAAACGCAGTAAGCGCTACACCATAACCTCACCCATACCCTCGAAAATCTTGTTCGAGACCAATGCCATTGAAATACAAAACTCCAAAGTTCAAGTTGTATGATGGGAGAGGGAACGCAACAGAGCACATGCATCGCTTCACAATGTCCCTTAACGAATACGCCCAAGACGAGAACGTATGCGTGAGGGAGTTTGGGAAGACCCTTACTGGGGATACGTTTACCTGGTACATCTCTCTAAAATCTAACAGCATTCGGTCATGGGACGAGATGCGCCAAGCATTCATGTAGAAGTTTTACTCCAAACCGGTCAAAATCTCCATCTCGGACTTGGGAAATATCAGGCGCCTAGAAGTGGAGAGCGACTTAAACCCTTTGCAAGGTTCGGGGAGTGAGTCTCTTAAATGCCGAACTGAAGTGTCAGAGGAAGAGCTAGTAGGAATTTGCATATCGATGTTAGATCCCAAAACACGTCGAATGTTCGAGAATGCACAGATAACAATGTTTGCGGATCTTGAGGAGGCGTTTGCAAGAACTGATGCGACTAATGACAAGATTGACGCTGCTGAAAAGTCTTGGTCTCATTTAGTCGCATATGCCAAAGAGGACGGCCTGGGGGCTTTTTTTGACATCATTAACAGATATAGGAGGAACTTTCTTTAGGGGAGGTGCCAAGAATAGCTCTATAATGCATTATACATAGGTTGGTCCAAGGTTTGTTGTCCCACTGTCTTTGGGGGAATAATCTTGCTCTTCTTTCCAAAATTGGAGCGTTTTTTCAAAGCCAAATTCTCTTATGGCTGGCCAAGTTACTTCAAGCTAAATATTTACATGACATTGATTTCTCAAGTGCCCAAGTTACTTCAAGCTGAATATTGATAATAACATTGGGGAATATTATCTATATACCCTTACTATGAGACCCATTGCAAATATACCCTTTTGAACTTTACAAATACCCCTAAGCATAATACATTACTAAAATACCCTCTTTTATACAATGTATATACAAACCATTACCACTAACCACTATTCAAAAAAAAAAAAAAAACATTACTGTCCGCCATCACCACTGTCCACCACCGCCAACAACCACCACCACCACCAACGACCACATCCGACGACCACCACCGCCAACAGACACCACCACCACTGTCCACCACCGCTAGCCGCCACCACTGTCCACCACTACCGCCGCCAACCAGCACCAATGTCCACCACCTCCGCCGCCCACCACCGCCGGCGCCAAACACCTTTGTCCACCACCAAAAACCACCACCGCCAACCAGCACAACCATTTTCCTCCACCACCGCCGCCAACCACCACCGCCACTACCACAACCGACAACCAGCGCCACTGTACACCACCGACAACCACCACCACTACCCACCACCGCCACCAACCACCACCACTTTCATCCACCGCCACCAATCACCACCAGCAACCAACCACCAATTCCACCACCATCATCTAGAGGCAACTTTCTGAAAGTTGTCTCCAAATCTGGAGGCAACTTGCTGAAGTTGTCTTCAATAATGGAGGCAACTAGCTCAAGTTGTCTCCACATATGGAAGCAACTAGCACAAGTTGTCTCCAAAAAAATAAAAATTATACACAAATAAGTGAACCTAGTGTGAGTCGAACACACATCTTCGACATATAGTCAGTTGTGCTACCATTGCACCACAGGATCGCCACACCATCAGTGCTCAACCAACAATTCAAACCACCGCCATACAACACCACATCCTCCATCTTTGCTACTGCAACTCTACCTGCAACAGCTTCATGACCACAACCGTCTATGCACACTTGCAACATGAGCCAATACACTTCCATGCCCCTACTCAAACACCATCGACAACACACAAGTAGTAACAACTTCTTGTTCGTTTCAATGCCTGGATACATATTGATTTCTTCTCAACTTCCTAAGCATTCATCTACCCTCTTGACTTTAAAGCATGAGCATCGCAAAGCACAACCATCATCAGCAACTCAACACAACCCTGTGTTACCATTGAACCACAAATTCGTCACAACTACTCTAAGATATAACCTATAAGATAATTTCCCATGAATGAATGAACCCAAAAACATAACCAAGTTGCCTCGGAACTGGAATCAACTAGCTGAAGTTGCCTCCAAAAATGAAAGCAACTTTCTCAAGTTGTCTCCAGAAAAAGGAAGCAACTAGCTCAAGTTGTCTCCAATAGTGGAAGCAACTTGGTCAAGTTGTTTCCAAAGTTGGAAGCAACTTGATGAGGTTGTCCGGGGGTTGCAATTACTTTACCTTCCCAACGGAACAGTTGTGATCAGTCAAGCAGCTAACCACCAATTCCAACAACACCAACAGACATATAACAAGTTGCACGCACACAAGCAAAAAGCAAAAAGACAACCACAATCCCTTCACTTCGATTAACAACATGATCTCTTCTGAACATACCTGCATCTACTAACAGCTTCAGCCTCTCAGCATCAAACCAACATGTCCCATTTCATTTGCCTAGCATTCATCTACTCCATTTCAGCTTCAGGCCGACTGCAGCGCCACACACAAATCTAATTGAGTCAACTCATCATAGTATGCGTATTGGAGGTCATCATCATGACACAGACAATATTCTCCACTTCGTGTGTAATCACACTCAAAATGAAGTGACAATACTAAAAATTCAAGCAATTAAAAAAAGATCAGATACACGTTACAATTGAGAATTTGACACAAACCCAATCAAAACGGAAATAAATTTGATTAATTTGTAGGTGATTAATTTGATCGAGAATTAAGGTTGAAATTGGAAACATACGGACTTACTTGGTTCAATTTTGAACACAAAAGCATCCCAGGAAATCACCACCACCACCACTATCATTTCTATATTCTTCTTCTTTCCAAATATAAACTGGTTAGCTTTCATAATGCTCCTATATAGCTGCAATACAAACCTGAAAAACAATAAGAACCAAAATAATAACACAAGTCCAATTATTAGTATCAACTGTGTAGACTATTCCAAACAACACCCCCACTATCACCATTCCAACACCACTATCATATGGAACCAATTAATCACCAAATTTCAACATTTACATCAATACAGCATCACCACTACTACCAACAGTACACAAACCACTGCCATACCCATTAACCAAAATTTTCAAAAACCATAAAATACGGAGTAATACCCTAATTTCTCTGTAATTTTTCAATTAAAACCACAAATTGCGATAATCACAAGCCATTATTCTTCATTGAAATTAGCCACTATCAAACCCTAATTTCCATTAACATCAACAAATGATCTTCCTTCTCTATTCAACATAAATTACAAACCAAACCCATTCTTCTCAACTTCAACAGACTCCCATCTAGTTATTTCATTATGTTTCTCTAAAATTGGGATCTCACCTGAATCTTCAATGAAGAAGAAGATGGACCGCTGCTCCTAATGATTTTTATATTCAGATTTCAGGATTTGATTCACAAATAGGTGACAAAAATGGAGAATTGTTGATGGATCTGGTGAAAGAATTGGTGGATTTTGAGGCGGTGGTGGAATTGCATGTGGGTGTTGTTGTTGGTGGTGGTGATTGCCAAAGAGAAAGAGAAGAGAGATACATGATAACTCACTGAGATGGTGATGGAGACGATGGTGGTGCTGGTGGCGTTGGATGTGGCGGCGACGGGGATGGAGATGGTGATGGCGACGGAGATGGGATGGAGATGGTGGAGTTCGTCTGGTTTTTCTCGAGTGAGAAACAAAGAAGAAGCTAGAGTATAAGATGTAAAGGTTAAAAATGGGATTATGTGAATTATTTTGTTGTTCATAATTTCAATTATACCATTAGGGGTATTTGTAAAGACTCATAAGGGTACTTATGAAAGACCCATGGATAGTAGGGGTGTTTATTACAGTCCCACATAACATTGATTTCCATAAGTGGCCAAGTTAGCTCAGGCTAAATATTTTCATAACATTGATAAATATAAATGTTATTGATAATAATATTGATTTCTCTAAGTGGCCAAGTTAGCTCAAGCTAAATATTTCTGGACATGTAAAACCAAACAGATTAGCTCCACGAAGCATATTAAAGGTGGCTTAAGATATGGTGTCTAGGGTGCGGTGAAGACAGACTTTTGAAGTGGCCCTTGGATAAATGTTATTGTTAGCTTGAAGTTGTCCCTAGACTTATACTGCTCAGTGTGTACAAGCTACTCCCCTATACTTGGTTTACTAGGAAGGAGAGTTGGTTTGTTACTGTCAAAGATGTTTCTAACTTTATTTTCTCCGAAAAATGGCCAATGTTCATTTGAGGTACTTGGGTAAGATTAAAATGTCCACACACACAAAAGTAAAAGAAAAGAAGAAAAAAAACTATGGCGGTTAAGTGAGTAAACCCATCGAGAGAACACTGCGAAGTTTCGCATTCTCTTTTGCGAGATACTAATATCTCAATCAATACAGCATAAAAACCAAGAAAGTAAGCAAATCGAACTACATACGGTGCAGAAATCAATGAATAGCTAAAAAGAAAGATTGAATCTATTATCTCTATCAATTTATTGAAGTTCAATGTTTTACATAATCCTTCGGATAACTGGAGGTGCACAATCAATGACAAACCAACAAAGTAAAATCATTACTACAAAAATACAGAGTATTCAAATCGCTTCTATTCTAGTTCAATGAACTCTATATACCAGAATCAGTCAGCAATCACAGTCACAGTTATAACCAAAACAATGCAAGAATACCATACTTAAGAGTTGCAATTAGATTGGCCGAGTAAACACAAACTTAAAGCCCTTGGTCATATGAAATCGTAATAAATCCTTGGCTTCTTGAACCCGATTCTCCTCCATCTTCCATTGTCTTTTTATATAACTCACCCACCAACAGGAAATTAAAAAAATTGGTTCTAATTGTCCTCAATCTTTTGCTAAAATTTTCCAAATCATCGGGTTTGGACAAGCAGATTCTCCATAGACCCATGATTCCTTGCAACTTCTTCACATACTTCAGTTATGTGATTAATGAAATTATCCAAAGTCACAACCACCCTTGTGAAGCTGGTCTTCTGATCAATCAACTCATTCAGTGCCCACTTACAGTAGACATCAACTTCACTTTCAGGTGATTCAAGGGGAAATTTCGGATACTCAGATTTAACAAAAATCCTAATGGGAAATTGCCTAAGATTTCTTCTGCCAACCACTAAGTTTGAGCGTTGCAAGTAAACTAGATAGTTATTCAAATATCCATTAAACTCAACAAGATTGCAGGATATAGTATTAGGCCTCTTCCTATGCACATGCCAAAACATGGTATTTGGCATATATGCACCCACTATGGGTATGCCAAACTGCCAAACTCATATGCCAATATGTTATTTCTGGCATATAGGCATACACGACAGAGTTTCCAGCGAGCGATAGAGTCTTCGTCGCTCGATGGTCAAACTATCGTTCGATGGTCATTCACTCGACAGCGGCAGTCAAGCTATCGCTCGATACTATGATAATCGCTCATCAGATCTTCATCCAACGGCTAATATTTCCCCCTCTATAAATACCTAATTTTAATCTCATTTCAACTCACACGGAATTTCTTAATCTCTTAAGAATTTCTCAATCTCTCTAGAATTTCTTAATCTCCAATTCTTTTCATCACTCTTCCAATTCCTTAGAGAGCATGGCTGATAATATGAATCTGGCTGAGTGCATGGCAAACCACTGTATTATCCAAAATCGAGAAGGTCCAACCTTGAGAAGTGGTGAAACCACGGTGGAATTTCAGGAAAGCTGTCGTGTGGAATATCGTCGCATCTACGGGCAAAAATTCCATTTTGAAAGTTGTTTCGAGGTTTTAAGATATTTGCTCCAATATTGTCCAACATTTGTGTTGTAATTTCTCAATTGTCCACTTTTAAAGTTTTAATATTTGTTTAAAATTTTTAAAGTATTAATATTTTTAATATTTGTTTAAGTTTAAATATTTGTAATACTTTTAATGTTTAAGAATATAATTAATATTAATTTTCAACAATATTCGTCAAATTTTCAAATTCATTAAACTTCACAAAATTAAAAACTTCAATATAATTAAAATAGTCATTTTACAAGACATAAAACTAGACAATAATTGGAAAGACTCTAAAAAAAAAAATTTGGAACAATGTTCTTCATCTTGTTCATCTTCTTCATTTCACTAAACTTCCAATCAATGCGCTCATGAACGGAGTCTCCTTTGTTTATCTTCTTCTTTGGCTTCAAATTTGTTTTGCCTTGATTTTCCTTGCCTTTAACCTTTCTTGGCCTTCTCTTACTTGCGGTTTTGACTTGGTTGATATCCAAAACTTGGAGACTTCTTTGCTTCTTACTTATTTCTTTAAATCTATCACATATCTTCTCAACGGCACCTTCAAGTACTACTCCAGAAAAATCAAGTTGTGTTGCCGAATCAAGTTGGGTTAATTGTGTCATTTCGATAAAATAGAAGAAATAAATTAGATTGAGAAAAGAGAATAATAGATTGAGAAGAAGAGAAATTTTTTGTGTAAAAAATTTGGGGTAAGTGTTGAGTTTGAAAGTTACCTATTTATAGCGATGAAGAAATAGTCGTTACCGCTAGAGTGAATATCGCTCGCTAGGGATTCGATCGCTCAGCGGTTTCCCCATAGTGGCGCAAATGGTTTGGCGAAGAGGCCTTAGAGAACAAACCTAACCAGACAGAATTGATAGGAACTTTAGTCTGATGTTGAATCCCCCTCTGACTTTGTTGAAGATTCCTCATCGAAATAGAACTTGAAGTGAACAACAATCTTTCTAGGGATTTCCTTCCTGCTTCCAATATCTTGGACACATAGCGTGAACATAAAACCATGTCATCTATAAGTTGCAATTCATCAATACCCATAAATCTTATTGTTCTTATACACCAAATCTTTCTATCAATCTTAAGGTCTTGACCAAATTTCCCACTGCTGATTTTCTTAAAAGTTTATTCATCTTCTTTGTGATTCTCGAATCTTTTGTGCTCTTCCATGTTGATATTTCCCTGATCGAATGATGTAAAAGAACTAAATTTTGAAATTGGGTATCGTTTTTGATCAAAGGATGAAATTTACTTTCTGGGTTTTGATTGGATTAGGGGTTTGATGATCTTCAGAGAGTTTTTGAGAAAATTGGGTATCGTTTTCGGTGAAAGAATGAGAATAACTTTCTGGGTTTAGGGGTTTGATCAAAGAATTATCTTCTGCTACTGAGTTTCTGGAATTGCTAGAAGGAGGAGTTATGATGATCAAATAACGAACTTTTGAAACTGGGATTGCTTTTCGATGAAAGAATTAAGATTTTCTTTCTGGGTTTATCTTCAATTTTTGTTTTATCTTCAATTTCTGAAGGGTTTATCTTCAGATTGGGGGTTTTTATTGAGAGGGAAGGATTTCTTTTTGAGTTTTCGGAGATGAAGTATATAACAAAAGGGTCGAGCGGTCAGGAGACTCAAGTCAACTAGGTGGTCAAGTTAAAACAACTTATTTAAAAAGTGGCTTAGAAATCAGTTTTTAGACTTATTAAAGCAACTACAGTAGAACTTTGATAAATTAATTACTTCGCCAAAATAATAAAATTCTCTGGTCCCAACTAGGCTTGGATAAGCTAAATTTTAACTCGATAAATTAATAACTTCGCTAAAATAATAATTTTCTTTAGTCCCCACGCTATTAATTTATCGAAGTTTTACTGTATTTATACTCGGATCTTTCCGGTTTACATCCACTGCACAGTATTGATTCTATGGTTTGTCATACTATATGTAGAAATCTTTCCATACCGCTGGCTATCGATTACTAATGGATTGCCCGAACCATAATGGCATGGTGGCGGAAAGGGTATTGATGATATGGCTAATGCTTTTGTCGGAGTATAGGGTCGACATTCACCAATAAACTTTTAAAAGGAATATAACTAATAATGAAGAAGTTGATATCTATATTTCGTATGTTAATCTGTTCTTCTTTTTTTATTAATTTATGGTCGTGTAATAATATAATTTATGCACTGGCAAAGAGGAAAAACAATCATGCAAGATCCTAGTGGTTAGTTAGCAATAACAACACCAATTAAATGTCAAACTGATAACCAAATGAGACTATAACATGACGATTTCTGGGTACACCACATTCGTCGCTTCGTGTCTGGTGTTGTTCTTTGGGAGAAACACATGGATCCTTCCTGCAGTAGTGCATCTGGAAAGTGCAACATAGAGATTGTCCATGGCTGAATACATGACTCCTCAAATCCACCCCCACATATATCAGCGATTTACCCGGAGATTTTCTTATGGTCATCGCATAAGCCAGCCTAGCTGGAAACTGTCTTCTAGTCATTCGAATGACGACATTCGATGGAGATGGTGTTAATGATATACGCAGTATAAATACAATATCCACAACATTGTCTCCTGTTAATAATGTCGCCACAATAACATGTTGCTCGCAAATGCCTACCCTCAACCTGGTACCATTGCATAGTCCACTTCTAGGAGCTAGATTACATAACAACATAATTGGGCAACCGACATCTTTTGAAGGGAGAGCATCAGTTGAAGTAAACGGAGAAAGGGGGATCCATAAGCAAATTCTATATCATACAGAGAGCTCCTCTGGTTTTGTGGGACCAAACTCCTTGTCCTCTAGATCCTTAACATAGAAATAAGGATAGAATGTAATCTTATCCATTTAAGCATGTACACCTAAAGGATTGTTTGATCCATATTGATGCATTGCGGCCAGATGAAGAACACTGGCACCTACTAAGATGAAAGGGAGTAAGTGATAAAGACTAAATAATCGATTTAAGGTTGCATTGTCCTAATTTAAATGGCGATAGTCTTGACGGATTTTGTTGGTTCAATTTTTAACTCGTATAGGTTGTACCTGTTGATGATTCACCACTAACCTGATAATGTTTGTCTGCTGCGAGAAACGTGTGAGATTCACCATTGTAACCTCATTGTTTCTCGGAGACAATATTGTTCTCTCAGTCATATATTTTGGAGTGGGCTTGCTCATTTATTTAATTCTCGGATATACCTTTCAAATGAGGTCATATAGACCAGCACACTTTGACATAATTGATGCAAAATCAACTTTGGGCTTGAATTATCCCCTACCTGCAAAATGGCATGAGTATGTTGAAGTAATTTTGATAATGTAAAACACACTATAAAAGGTAGAAAACTTAGGAAAAAGCAGCAAGCAAAAATAGCGAAAGTCTGACCAAAACACAATAGCAAAAAAAGAGATAGTGTGTCACTTTGATAGAGACTAAAATACATACTATAGAAGGTAGGAAATTATGTGTGGTAGAAAACACCATAAAAAGAATATTTTCTACATTGTTATTGACCATGTTTTAAACACTGCTCCGTAATCGGCATGTCATTCAAGAGCACTTTGTGCGAGAAGAGTAGCACAACATAGATAACATTATGCAAGATATAATGAACTATTAAAAAAACATGAATTCAGGAACCTGAACACAGAAAAAATTTCAGAAACATGCGATATAGTGAACAACGTTTCATAGTCGCAAATTCAGAACAACAACCTAAGGATAATGGCAAGAGAAGAATTTTATGTTCGATGTGCATACCTTTAGCAAGTATTCATCGAATGCAATGTTATAGAATCTTGACTTTCAAGCCTCATATTTTTCGTAAGATTAAGCACTTTCATGTCCGTCCATAAAACATAACTTCTAATATATATGTCAATAATTTGTTCTTTACAACCCCTTTGTACCACCGACAAAGTTTCTTAAAGTCTCTTCCAAACACAACAGTGATTCGTCCAAATTGTTTGTCACTTTTTGATCTCACATCTCTTAGAGTACGATCTACAGCTTCGATACAAAAACGGTATTGCATTGCTACCTCATCCCAGAACATGGTATCAAGAAATAATTCTACATCCTTTGACTTGAAGTTCACATTACACTTAGAATCAAATTGAGGCTCGAAAGGTATGTTTAAGGTTGAATACACTATCCTTCTACCAGTTAGAAGCAATACCGAGACGCCGCATGAAGAGACTGTTAACAATGTCACCCTTACTTCTAAAGGTTGCCGCCAACGTGTTATATACGAAAGTATTTCCCGTCCCAGCACTACCATTTAAATAGCATATTTTGCCGAAATTATTCACTACCGAACTTGATATTGTCTCAAACGCGAGTTTCTGTTCAATGTTGAGTTTCTCCACATTCGAACCCACCATTGATCCTTGAACTTCAAACCGTAGTTACCTCTGCTCCCAAATTAAGCGGTTACCAATAATTCTGTTCAAGTCCTTGGTGTATGTAGGCATCGTCTCGAAATACTTCATCCATTTCATTCCTCTTGGACTATCTTATCTATTAGATACAAACCATAATCGATAGCATCCTCATACGTTGGGCTTTTGATTTAGTATAGTTGTTCAATACGATATTGTAGATAGTCACATATATGCCTTTCGAATTTTCTCCATGAGACTTCTGGACGTGTGGGACTGCACTTCGTCAGTATGATACCAAACAATTGTCGAAGTTGATGTCCTGTTTTGATAACAGAAGACTCTTCTAGGCATTTATGATATTTTATGTCATCTTCCAACAAATTTAGAGCAACATATGAAGATTTAAAGGACGGGTGAACCTCTTCAACGCCATCTTCAATCGTAGTTATCAAGTGACGGAAGGACCTTACACCGTCTTTAATTGTAAGTAATAATCTTAGTTAATGTAGTTCACCATTGTTTGGGGCGACAAAATTCATTCTCCCGATAGCATAGCCTTGCTTTCGAGGAATCCATACCTTATCTGACAGAGTGCCACGAACATATTCAGAAACATGATGACTCCTAAATAAGCATTGCATTCTGACTATTGAAACTCGTAAACCTAACTCAGTACTAAGGTATAGCTTATATTATCAATTACTGCATACTATGTCAGATATAGGCAATACTCGGAAACATGTAAATAAGCACGTGTAAAGATGTAAGGGTATTTGGGAAAGCTTATTCTCGAGAAATCGAAACATAAATGAACTCCTATTTTCGGGCCCTTTAGATATTTTCACGATATCCCATAAATAAAGAGAAAGGTGACACAAGTTTGACCAATAAAAATGTAAACTTAAGAAGGAAATTGTACATGTAAAATGAAGTCATATCTTCTTTGGACCATACGAAACGTGGTGGGAAGTCTTGGTAGGTATATGCCTTTTTCCCGGGATGTAACTGCATAGTAGAGTCAAAACTTTGAAACATGACTTTCAAACAAACTCGTTTATATTCAAAAAATAAATCTTGGTACGTATATAACATACTTGTGCTTTTTGAATTGAGGAAGAAATTGATGTACATTAACCACATATATCATGCAAAGTAGAATATTAACTAAGTTTATTAAGTCAAATGCGTGTCATTGGTGGTGAAGGAAGTGGTGATGAGTCGTTCACGTTAGTAGTGGTGGTGGAAGAATGACATTACAAATACAAAGTTGATTTAAGAATGCCTTTCGTTTAAGCACAAATACACTTGCCACCAAATCAGGCCTATTGTGTGGTTGTTGGTTTTCAAACAGAGCACTTGTAATCTCTTCCCATCGTGGATTTGCCGTCACGGTGAGAAATATATCCGGATGGTGGTTATATCTTAGTAAAAAACCAATAAACAAAGTAAATAGCCAATGCAATAACCAAGTTCGGAGGACCGCAAATCAACGCAACAAATAGGATAAATGTAGTAAGTATTGAGCTCCTTTACACTTAAATAAGAAAAACGAGAATAATTGTAGAAGATCGAAACATCTAATATGATTATTATTTTGTACATAATTCAGCACCATTCGGATCATCCCATTCATTACATGAGTGACCTAACACCATACCCATCCTAAACCTTTCACCATATGTAAATTCAGCATAAAGATGAAAGGGTTAAAAGTCTCAAGAATGGGATTTGATCTTTTGTTGATGATCTAATTAATCTCTAAATGAAAAACATTCTTGCAAAATTAAAAACATGACATATATGTAAAAAATGATTGTCGAGGTTAGTAATTAATAAACCTAAATCCATTTGACTAACGTCGAATCCTCTATAAAATTTAAGCTAAACTTAATCTCTTAGAAGAACTATTTCTACCACGGTTATACTATTGTATGAAGTTTATCATTCAAGAATGGAGCAAAGTAAATTTCTCTATATCAACAGCTTACTCAAGGCCAAAGAAAAAAAGGAGCAAGGCAAAAAGAAAAACAAAGTAGGTTTTACGATCAATATCAAGTCAAAAAAAAAAATTAAAATAGTAACAAAAAGTGTTTATATCAGGGTGTTGGTTTTACCTGTAATGTCCATCGAATCTTGATAGATTTCATACATGTGTCGAGGACCGCCTATGAATGTGGATGGGAGTATGACTGGTTGACCAACTTCCCCTCCTTTCTTACCAGATATCGCCAGATCAGTAATTCCCTTGTAGTTGTTAGCTCGCAACTTGGTTTGATTTTTCTGAGTCCATCAAAGACGATTCTGCTCGGTCGATGCCCAAGCGTCCACTATGAATTCCTGAAAGAGCATACCTACTCTTAAAACCGTAGAGTACTCACCTTGCCTCTAAAATAATTTGTAGCTGTAATATTCCATTTGCGTGAGCCGTTTATCAATAGCCTTGTCAAGATTGACATCCCAGGTTCCCATCCCAATTCACCGTAAGGGAACAAAAGAACGTAATGCAGGTAAGAGCGTTCCAGTTTTGTGTCGTAGCTGTCCATGAATAGTAAATGATGGTGGACTTGTTACAACACATCAAAAATCGAGTTCAGTCCAAACTCCAAAGTGATACATTAATAAGGATTAGACAAAAATAAACAACATCCCAGAGCAATGGTTAAGGGAATAGCATCAAAATAAAACCCTTGGCAACATAAAGCGACTCAAGTCGTGAAAGGATTAATCGGATCTTGGCACACAAACAAAGAATTCAAGTCTCCTTCTCTACATTCTCAAGAAAGGGAATTGTGTTGTTGTAAATATTGAGAATTCATACATCTAAGCAATTAAACTTTAACCATTTTCATTTCATTGATGTGAGAATCAAACGTACTTGTTCTCTTCGATTTTCGTGGTTTTAGTGTGCATCTCAAACTTGAAAATGTGTTTGACATGTTATACCAGCGTTGGTTTCATTACCAAAAAGCAATTATATTATATATGTAGAGCATAATATATATTAAATGGGATGTGTTAGAACCTAAAGCGATTGCATTTAAATGAGAAAAGATATCCGGAAATTGATATGTATAACTGCCGAGCTTGTAGTTCATGCTATAATATCATATAATAATCAAGCTAACATATAAAAGTATCGTTGTGCATTTACCTACAAATGTTTTTCCGGAAACTCTTTGCGTGCTCATCAGCTTCTTCAATTAACTTTTTAAGCTCTTCGGGCGGTACTCTTAAATTTGGTAGTTTGATCTTCCCTTCCAGGAAACATGACCCAAAGGCTGGGTCCTTGAGTGACGACTTTGTGAGCATTTCTTCCATAAATTGCATCGCTCCACATGTACACATCATCCATTTTCCCAAGAAAATGTCTCACACCTTTCTTCTTCCTACTTGATATTTTAAAATATTTTGGCCGTTGAGGTTGCTCGTTGGGGCTTCGATGGACAATGAATATTTCAGTAACGTTGCTTCTTGTACTCGTTCCGGCTTCATGGTCATGAGGTCGTACATGCCTGCTAATTTGGTTCTCATCATCTGCCGCAACGTCATCATCACTGGTACTTCGGCAATGCACGATGGAATATGAATTGAATCATGAATAGGTGTATCTGATATTTAGTTGTACAAATAAATTAGGTACATACATTTTGTGGTAATCCCCATCATCACTGCTGATTTCATAATACATTGGATCACGGTTGTTATTCTCCCCATCTCTTGAACCAATAACTATGCCTTTCGATGTGCTTTTACTAGGAATGCATCTGTTTGCTCGACGATGTTTCGGTGCATGTGAGTATCGAGATAATGTTTCAAACAACAGAAAAAAAATCAGAATCATAGATTTGGATATGGGTATGAGATTAGTAGTGGTTCAGAGTGTGATGTCGGAAGTGGTCATGGATCTGCATATGGGTTCAGGTTGTTGCACACATAAACCAACTATGTCTAGAAAAATATACAAAAAACTGACATTTTTTAAGGCTTGAAGAGTCGGATAATATGGATACCTACAGAAACCGATTATATGGATAAAACATAGAGAATCGGTTCATATGTATAGTCATATGGACTCATTGTGTGCTTGTATTTACAATACATAATTTGAAGCCTGCATAAACTCATTGTACCATAAACCCATTGAAAATATTGGGGGTACCAAAATACACCACCAAATTTTTCTTAAGCAGCCTATATGGACAAAACCTAAATACAATTCCATGAGTTCAACTTAATGAATCTCAATCAAGGAACAATATTCAGAGTTATATCTCTTTCTCTCATAATCGGAAAGTTTTATAGAGGCAAGTCCGTGAACCTGATTTACGTTTGAGAGTACTTGGGCTATTCCAAAGATCAATTTCCAAGTATCAATCAAGTCATATCCAACAAACAAGTATGGATGTATCTACTTTGATTGATAAACGTACAACTTTCAATTATAAAGATAAAAAATATAATGCGAAAAAAGAAATAACACGGTTTGAAATTTTGTTAACGGGGGAAAGCGCATGTGCCAGAAAAACCCCGGGACCTAGTCCATATTTGAACACCAAACTGTATTAAGCTGATACGGACACTAGACTACTACCAATTAATTGTGGACTGAAATGTAGTTGAGATTGAATTAAACCCTCACAGCAATTCAGTTACAATCACGTTCCTTACGCCTCTTGAATCCCAGCAGGACTCTGCGCAAATGATTTCCTTAGCTGATGTCCTTTGCAGCCTAAGAGTTGCTTCAACTCAATCAAAGACTTTAAACCAATCTGCCTTCCACAGATAAGCCTATATGTGTGATTTCCTTTTTGATCGTAGATCAAGGTGAGATTAGAAATCGATAGCAATAAACAAAGTCTAGCTAACCTCAAAATCCGGACTTATGCTTCCCGATGACCAGCCTAGATTATTATTCACCTCATAAGTATTAAACCTGTGGAATCAACAAAGTCTGAGATGGAGAGAACTTTGATGATTTTTATCTATCTTGTTCAAGTGAGCAGCTAAACAATCGAACAAGATCAGGATACATGAACTATCAATATAAAAGATAGTTGGACACCGCTTCACGAATCCCTATGAAGTCTTTTTTAGTTGCTAACCCGTAGAAGGTTTTTAGGAAGATGATGACTCTAATTTACAACTATAACACATAATAAGTAGTGTCGGGATTCAAATGTCTCTGTTTATATCCTCTGACTGTTGTGAACTAGACAACGTCATTGAATCACAAGATTAATGTTGTGCTCCAGTATAGTTGGGCGCATCTTGGGCGATTTGGATTGCTGCAAATTTTAATGATCATAGTTCTATCCAGAATATTATCTTTGAAACTGATAATGGGGATGTATACTTATATCTTCAGCATACTTCTCATCTTCCTCAGTGGCAAACTTCAACAATGTAAAAAGTTGTTTATGCTGAATCCTAGTTGGTCTTATGTACATGTATATGTTTTTCAATCTTCTTGTTCCCGGTGTATAAATTTGATGAGCTGAAATGGTTACGAACTAGCATGGAGTATAATATGTTAGCTATGTGTGTTATCTCTATAGTAATAATAATAATCAGGTGGAAGATCCTCTGCACTTGTTTCAAGCTGCCCATTTTTGTCTACAGATCGGTCTGGTCTAGGGATCAACCACATGAATGCTTACACAAATAATATCACCATTCAAAATTGGACTGAAAATCTATTTCATCCCGGAATATACGAAAGGGCTAAAAAGCCAATTGTTGTTGTATGGTTTTTATGGAAGCATAGATGTAATATCATCTTAAAAGACAAATTGTACATTTAGAAGAAAAAGAAACAAAACAAAACAAAAAATGGAAAATATATGTATTCCGCAAGGGTTCAAGTTAAAAGTTCGCTATGCTTAGGCCTATGCGTGTAACTATTTTAGGTCGCCATGACAGGAGCAAGGCATGTTATCATGTTAATATACTCGCGTGAGAGGTGGCATATGCCTTGATAATAGTCAAATCCCATATCATTAGTGCAAGTCCAAAAAGGATTGTCAAAAAATAAAGCCACGTGAAACTTAATCAAGGATTGAAAGTATCTGTCATGAAACCAGTGATAGTACATTACGCCACCACCCTCAATTCCAGGTTTTTATTGAGGGTGCGTTTTTCACAGAGATTACGATTTTCATGATTTTGGAGTTCTTTGGGAGGAAATTGGATTTCAATTTATCAATCCATTTTCTCTCAAATATTTTTTCTCGTAAGTGTGCCTATCTTCTTCCTCCCTCTTAGGGCTTCTTTTTGACCTCCTAATCTTGGGTTTTCACATCTTCTAGCCTTGTTTTCCGTTTTAGGGTTTTGCTATTTTTATATGGGTTTTCTCAGCTGTCTAGTACACAGTACTTTTGCATGAAAAACTCAAACCCTATTTCATTAGAATCTGAATCACATGGGGGGTTCTTTCAGTGTCCTTTCCGTGGTTTTAATGGGTGTAAAAATGGAGTTCAGAGTAGGGGTTAGATTCGTTACTCTTTCCTCAAATGCTTGAAGGATAAACATTACCCAAATGAGGAGGGAAAACGCAGATGTCTTCAAACCATGTGCAGCAACTTTGGTGTTTAACAAACCTGGGAGGATGTTTTACAACAATTGCATATATGGCTGTGCATGGATTGCATGTACCTACAAGCGTGGAGGAAGCATTACAAAGCTCACCTGGAAATTGTACTCAGCCCATCCAATGCTGCAGGTGTGTATTTTCTGATTCACGGCTTACATTGTCCACCTCCACCTGCTTTCAGTAATGCTTCTCCATCCACTCCAGATATCTCAGTGCCTGGCCTTAATTTAGAACTGCTGGACATGGTGTTGCAGAGACAGATTTCGACTATTTCTAGCATTCCTACTAAGTGTAAACTCCACTTTGCCAGGTCCTTCAATGCTACTATTCAGAAAGTAGTTCGTTCCCCTGGTGATCTCTCTGCTTGGATTCAACTCTTGTTATTTCCCATATGTACTCTCCGCAGTTACTTTCCACGGAACAGCCCGGTATTAGGAAAAAGTTGCAAGTTGATGCCATCAATTCTGCCTTATCTCGCTGGGGTGAAACCAATGGCTGTATTTCTATGGTTCAGAGGGATCTGGAAGAGCAAGATATACTTAATGACTTGTGACGCAAAGCCAAAAAGAAGCAACATACAAATCAAGAAGCAACCAATCTGCGACTTTGTCATAAGAAACTGAACTATGGTTTGTATATTGCATCTATACGGACCTTAAAATCCAATGGGGTAGCGCCTTCCAGTGCAGAGACATTACGTGAATTGCAATGTAAGCATCCGGATGTAGATCCACCCTTGAATCCAACTGACTCTTTCGCTCGTGATGCGTTTGTTGCTTCCAATGAGCTGATTTTGAGCAAAATAAAAAGTTTTCCCAAGGGCACTTCGTGTGGGAGAGACGGCTTACGCGCCCAACATTTAATTGATGTTGTTAGAGAACTGCTCGGTCGAACTCGCAAGCGTTGCTATCTCAAGCTTGTTGTCAAGTTTAGTTGCCAAAACTATAAGTCTTGATTTCTAGTCTACTTATAGCTAAGTCTTGGATTAGGATAGTAAGTGTAGTTGAGCTCTAGACTCCACGACGTTCATCATGCAAAGACGAAGAACTACTCAAGGAATTGATGGAAATTCATCGACAAAAATGTATGTGGAGACTTGAACTTATCTATCACTCAAAGTTCTATCTATTATATCTCCTATCTTGAGACAAAAGTCGTATTGCTATATAGACTTTGATTATACATATTTGCTATTTCGAGCCGAGTTTATCTCGCTTAACTATTTCTCGAAATAGATGTTGGTAAGCTTTCGCTTTAACCAAGTTCATCTTATATTCTTGACAAAAGTCAAAAGATGATCATGTGAAAATTGCCTGGTAACATCTTACATATTTTGTGTGAGACAGTCTTTCGATGTAGACTTGGAATGTTTCGTATTGATCATTCGATCACTTGAAAATTGCTTTGAGGCTAATAGTTTGTGTGAAACAGCTATTCCCGTCTTCCGAGAATGTTTCAATGGTTGAAATGAGAGTTTAGAACAATTAGATATAAGCACAATATGTGTACTTACATATGTGTAGTCCAAGTCCAGGAACCATGGTATGCATACCCTTATGCGTACTGTTTGGTTTGTCAAGGTCCGAGAACCAAGTAAGCATACCGGTACGCGTACTGGCGTGAGGTTCTATTTCTGGGACTTTACTGAGGTTGGTGGTATGCGTACAAGTTCGCGTACTGGCGAACCCAAACTCAGTTCGTCCACTAAGGTATGCGTATACGTTTGCATACTTGAGTGGGTTATGTTCTAAAATCGGTTTGTTCATGAACTAATACATTTATATATTAAGGAATGTAATCTTTTGCAAACCGTGGCTATAATGTTCATGACTTGATTCGAGTGAATCAAAATCGATTTTGCTTCAATTGTGTCTTGTATGCTTCTATAAGAATATAAACAATTGAAAAACTCTAGAACTAGTTTCATTTGAGTCATTTGAACTAGTTATGGTTAAGATGAATGAGGTTGATATGAAAGTGTTCATATGACTAAATTAGGTTAACTATTGTTAATCCAACAAGGTGCAAACGTTTAGGTACGGTTACTCATATCTAAATGAAGTCACTTTTCATTTGTGTGTAACAAGCTAAGTTCGATCTAATGGTTGAAAGATATTAGCTTGAGTCTAATCAGGTTTTCATCTAACGGTGAATATTGAACGCTTTATTACCAAGGTAACATTGATTGTAGACCCTGATTTGAAGACTATATAAAGGAGAACTCTAGCAACTGGGAAACCTAATTCCCACACCTTCTGTGTGATACTAGTTGCGACTAGAGTCGATTCTCCTTTAACCTTAGGATTTTCAAAGACATTGTAGGTTAACGACTTAAAGACTTCATTGGGATTGTGAAGCCAGGCCTGACTATTTTATCTTTAGTTGCGTGATTTGATCTTGTTGTTTTCTATCGTGATTGCGTACTATCTTCTCTAAGATTGGCTCGAGATTTAATCTCCGATAGGCAAGATAAAAAGTAGTCACAAATATCTTCGTCTTATCGTTTGTGATTCCACAATATCTTGTTTCGCCACCATACGATTAAGATTATTATGAGGTGATTGATATTTTTAGGTTATTCTTCGAGAATATAAGTCTGGTATATAAATTAGTTCATGTTCACCTTGATTTATCAAAAGACGGGACAAAAACTCATAGGTTTATCTGTGCGAGACATATTTATCTATTCAATAGACTTTTTTGTGTGAGACATATTGGTTTATCAAGTCTTCGACTTTGGGTCGTAGCAACTCTTAGTTGTGGGTCAGATCAGCTAAGGGAATCAAGGCGTAGAGTCTTGCTGGGATTCAGAGACGTATGGAGCGCAATTGTACCTTGATTAGTGTGAGATTGGTTAGGGCTCAACTACATTCCAGTCCGAAGTTAACTTGGAGTAGGCTAGTGTTTGTAGCGGCTTAATATAGTGTGGTGTTCAAATCTGGACTAGGTCTCGAGGTTTTTCTGCATTTTCGGTTTCCTCGATAACAAAACTTCTGGTGTCTGTGTTATTTCTTTTCCACATTATATTTGGTTATATAATTAAAAATATCACAGGTTGTGCGTAAGTTCATTCAATTGTGAATCCAAACTTTGGTTGTTGATTATATTGATTGACACTTGAACATTGGTCTTTGGTACCGTTCAAGTTGTTTCATATAATAATCAGGCTCACAGATTTCTATCTGTTTGATTTGCTGATTACATTGCGAAATAGATATATACCTCTTAGATATATTTCTTAATTGAGCTCGCTTTATTAGTTGGTGCTCTTGGAATTATATTGGAGTTAGTCCATACAGATTTCTAAGCGAAATATTGGGTGTGGTTGTTAGACCCCCCTCCTTTTCAATTGGTATCGGAAAGCCGAGGCAAACACGTTTAAGACCTTATAAGTATGTGTTTGTGGCAATCTGATTCATGTGGACAGTTGTGTATCTCAAACTCGCACTCATAGAAATGAGTTCTAAAAGTTTTAATTATGCCAAATGCCTTGGGCTTACCTCCAAGGATAACTCCTTTGCTGATTCTTCCGAATCTCGAGGTAGAAATTGTTTGTTATTAGATTTTGATAACATTCCCTCTGACGAAACATTTAGCTCCATGTCTAAAACTGAAATGAAACTAACCAGAAATTAAAAAAAAAAATTACAGCTGAGACAATTGTTTTTCAAGATGCTAAGATGAAATCCCTTGAATAAAAACATGATCAGCTTATTGATGAACTTGAAAAGTGTCTCGGTCGAGAACGAGAACTCTATAGCATCATTGAGTCATTCTCTAACAATATCGAAAAACTTGTTCAAGAAACTACTCTACAACGTGAAAAGATTAGTACTCTTGAGGATATTCTTAAAGAAGGTTCAATTAGAGAAAAACGTTTGATCGAGACTCATTCATCTGATCTGAACAGCTTTCGTGTTGAAAAAGAGAAATTGGTTACCTCCGTTCTTCTAGCCCATGGACAATGTAAATCCTTAGAAAAAGAAAACTCTGCTTTAATGAGTAAATCTTTTGTACCAATAATTGGGCACAATCGTCCCTCGTGAATGCCCATAAAGACCGATTATATATTGATACCAAAAAATGAATTGATCCTTATAGTTGTCAACATTTACCAATTTTAGCTTTCGGAATCAACAAATTTTTTGAAATTCTATTAATCGAAGCGGTTCATATTCTTGCACAAGTAATCGATGATGTCTAGAAAAATATATAGAAAACCGACATTTTGTAAGGCTTGAAGAATCGTATTATATGAATACCTATAGAAGCAGATGCCATTAAAGATAGCTTAAGATATGATGTCAAGGCTATTGGTGAAGACATAGACTTTTGGAGAAACATTTGGATAAATTGATCTCCTATAATTTGTCGTTGGACTTAGAGTGAATTCCCTAATTATTAGGGACACAAGAACATGGGACTGTAGAGAGTTGATTCCTAATAACATAGATGTTCATATTGCTCAACGAGTAAAAGTTACTCCTATAATACTTGTTCAACTAGGAAGGAGAGATGGTTAGTGTACACGATGCCCATAACTTTATTATTTCCAAAAAACATGACCAATGTAGATTTGAGGTACTTGGGTAAACTGAAATATCCACCCAACAAACTTAATGTTCCTTATACCCAGGATGCAAACTGTGTGAATGACTATGAGATGCTTAACCATATTTTTTTCTCTCGCAGAGCTGTTGGACCTCTTCGGGACAAACGACTAGATTAGGATCTATCCAGATGTTAGGGAGATATACCATGTATTTTATTAGGAAGAAAAGTTTGGTGGTGCAGGTAGAAGTTACTTCTTTTATGTTATGGTTTATCTGGCTGGATTTGAAGGAGTAGTAGTATCTTTGAAACAAAAAGAGATTCAATATCATTTATAGTATATTGGCTAACTAATAAGGAGAATAATTTTTTGCAGGGCATTTTGGTCCCTTGGAGGAAACTAAATAATAAATACCTTAAGGTTACCGGGGATGGCATTGGAGGAATCATTTGTAATGGAGGTGGATATTTTGTTGCTTTCTTTTGGATACACATTTACATGAACAACAACAATAGTGTTGTGTTGGGTAATTCGTGATGTCATTGCATTGGATGTTCAATTGGGAATCCAAAACATGGAAGCAGAAGGTAGCTTGAGCTTTGCTATCCAAATATGTGAAGAGATATCCAGTCCACCATGGTATCAATGTGACTTAGCGCTTAACATTCATAAGAGAAAAGAAGAGCATGGAAGTACTCTCTTTAGGCACTAGTTCGCAGAGGATAATTTTGCAACAGCTCGAAGGAAGATGGAGTTTTTGCTTATTGTTTGGGAATGATTCAAGATATAACAAAACTGGAGATTTTCCGAGCTTATACATATTTACCTCCGAGAAAGATTTAACACATGAAGTATCTACAAAAAAGAAGAATTTGGAACATGCACCAACATCTAGTTTAAGGCTATTAAATAGAACCTTATGGGTTAGGAAGAAAAAAAAAAAAAACTTACATAGTACACCTGAATTTATAGTATTTCATATCAATTGCTCAAATCTACACGGGAAAGAAGGGAGCAAATTTAGTTGGGATACCCTCTCTGTCATACGATCTGCGTCGAAGTTAACTCTTCTAACTACATGATTAGACGTGTTTCTGCTTCTTCAGATCATATTCGTGATAAAGGAACAAGAGATACAATGGCAAACAATTTTGAATATATACTAATATAGTAATGTGCTTGTTTAAACTGAGTAAAAATTCATATTAGAACATGCAAATAATGCACTTTTTTTTCCAGATTCTAAATGTCCCATTTTCATACAATATACATAATATCCGAAAAAGTAAGAAATAGAAACAAATACAATGCAAATCGATGAATAACTAAAAAGATAATTGAATCCATCATCTCTGCCAATTTATTGAAGGTTAATGTTTTGAATTTTTGGAATTTAACAATCAACAGGAAAACAAACAAGTAAAACTAAATGAGAAAAACACAGAGGCTCAAAAGAATAAACAAACACTTTTCATTCCTTGTGAAAAATACGCTGATGAAATAATAGCGAAAACCATTGATTGTATCAGTACTACAACTCTCATTAAATTACTACCAAAATACGGAGCATTTAAAGATTAGGTCTCATTTCTATTCTAGTTCGTACTCTATGTAACATTATCTGTGAGCATCAAAGTCACCCTTGCAACCAAAACAACACAAAAAAACAATATTTAAGTAAAGATTACAATTAAATTAACTGAGAAAACAGAGACTTAAAATTCCAAAAACTTGATCATATGAAATTGTAAAATAACCTTGGCACCTAGTTCTCCTCCATCTTCCCTACTTACTATCTTTCAACTTTCTCACCCTCCAGTAGAAATAAAAAATATGGTTCTATTTGATCTCAATATTTTGTTAAACTTTTTCAAATCTTCAGGATTCGACAGCAGCTTCTCCACATACTCATGTGTGTTTGCAAGTTCTTCACACACTTTGACTATGCAATTCATGGGTATATCCAAATTGGCAACCACCTTATAAAGCTGGTCTTCATATCAATCAATTCATTTAGTGCCCATTTACACTAGATTGCAAGTTCACTTTCATATGATTCAAGGGTAATCCTTGGATGATCATCATTATCATCATTATATTTAAAATAATAAAAAAAAACTAACTTGAACTTCCCGAATTTTTTTTTTTTTTTTTTTTTTTTTTTTTTAAATGCCAACCACTAAAGATATGTGTTGCAGGTAGTTTAGATAGTTGTTCAAATATTTATTAAGTTCAATTAAATGGATGGTTATAGTTTGAGTAAAGAAACCTAACCAAGCAGAATTCAAATGCTCTTCAATCTGTTGTTGAAATGCCTCCTTGCCTTTGTTAAAGATTTCTGATAAAACCAATTAAATTTAAACTAAGCAACAATCTTTCTTAGACTTTTCTTTATTATAGGACTAGGGCTTAGCCCGTGCCGTAACGGCACAGGATGTTTTTGTCTCTAATACGATATTGTTCATATTTGTCTAGCTTCATATTTTCGTGGGTAATAATTTTGATATTCAAATAGGTTTTGGCAAGAAAAATAAGGGTTACTTGATCTTTTTATTTTACTTAAGCATGTTATTTCAATTTATTATATTGACGGAGTTATAATTTTGTCCCAACATTAAATTTTAAAAAATAACAGATGTATTCCCAATTTACTATTCCATCCCACCGTAATTTTAATTTCAAAAAGAATATTTCATCGAACAATATACCTAAGCTGCCAATCCAACTCCATGACGTTTATGAATACATGGTTACCGAAATTATTGATAACTAAGGCTCTAGGAGTGAAGCAAAAACCCATAATATTTTTCCTACTATAGACAAACACTATCGTTTTTTTTTTTGCAAATGTGAGAGTTATAAAAATGAAGAACCCTTGGCTATTGGAAGAAATTTGAGATATACATGTGTGAGTGAAAAAAGAACTTATAAAAGTAAATCAAAACATGTGTAAGATTTTTTCTCAATCATATTGATAACATAAAATTGAAGAAATTTGTGGATAAAAAAGTGTCGCATCAACTATGCTAAGTAGTGCATGAGTGGTGTTCTCATATCTAGTGTTACTCAGTAATTTGGAACAATAAAGAACATAGTCATTGTATCTACATAAATTCAACTAACATTCTGAAGAAAAATTATTAGTTTCAAAGTAGAGACGACACAAACTTCGTCGCCTTC
Organism: Papaver armeniacum; assembly: GCA_023531295.1. Taxonomy (NCBI): domain Eukaryota; kingdom Viridiplantae; phylum Streptophyta; class Magnoliopsida; order Ranunculales; family Papaveraceae; genus Papaver; species Papaver armeniacum. The sequence goes on from JAJJWW010019006.1 coordinate 1,033,368, forward strand.
AATCCGTAGAACACACTGGGTTTAATCGGCCTTGAGATTAAACAAATACCCCAACATTAATCAAATAATGTCTACAAATCCGGATCGGCGTAGTTCTAACTGAAAAAAATGAGAGACTAACATCAGTGTTACAAAGAGAATACCCTATATGTATCAAATTTTGTTAACCAAACATGTATCCAAATTATAAAGTCATCAATTTAACACAAAAATATAAAAGAACCCAACTTAAATCAATACTTGCATAAACAAAACTTATTAAAAAATATTGTAATTATTAAATACCGTTAAAATTAGTATCAAAGATTTAATTGCATGTCTCACTAAAAATGAAATCACCAAATCGATCCGTAGAAATTTCAATGGATACGTAGTAATTCATAGAAGTTTACACTGGTGGTGGTGCGCTCCATCTAAGTGTTGTCGATTGGTATTTTTTTTAGAAGGTTTCGGTTTTCACCGGAGAAACCGAAAGGGATCGTTTCATTATATTCATTATCATTCAAAAATCCAAGAGCCAATTTGTGCTCGCTTTACGTACAACCGTAGATTTATCTATTGGAGGAGAAATCTTGATACTAAATATGTAATTTTTAGTATTTATTATATAACGTGACATCCCAGTATTTTTTTAATTTTCATGCATTTTAACCGAGTTTATATTTTAGCATTAAGATGGTCAACTACATTTCTACGTTATAGTGTTCGCCTTTTGTAACGACACATAACTAACATAGTAACACTACTGAAAAATACCCGCCAGCACCACAAAACCACCAGATATCACTTCTTTCTCCACCACCACGACTGCCCATCCCTCGTAGAATATTGAGCACAATTCTAACTTTTAATCCAAGACGTCATGTATAAAGTTTAGGTTGAACAAAATTGGGTCGTCAATTAATTTATTCAACTATATATTTTTTGTCAATACTGAAACCATGCGTCCAAACGGTTACTAAAGATAGCAGTGGTACCATTTGGTTCAATAATCATGATCATTTTATCTTATATGATTTGGTATCATCTCCGAAATATTTGTTACCTGCCTTTATTAATCGTGTTAAAACCACCCACCACTACTATTTGTTCCACCAAAATTAATGTTATCGCCTTCATCACCGCTTCCACCAACCACTACTTCTACTACCACCGCCACCATTAATATTTATTAAAATATTTTTTATCAAAATTATTTATTGATGGAAATATATACTAATATATTAACTAATGGACATTTATGATGTAAAATTAATAAATAATTTATTATGAGAAATTAACGGGACACCAATTAATAAAACACTTATATACTAATATTTAAGTTGAACAAACCATGACCGTAGGTTTATCTTCTCTCTAGACAAATCTGGACCACCACTTACATAGGCAAACTTAGCCAAACTATGTTATGTATTCTTGATCTTTGACACATATCGGGAGCATAAAATCATATCATCCAAAAGTTCCAACTCATCAATCATCATGATTTTAGTGTGTTTTATACACCAAATTTTTTTATCAGTTTTTAGGTATTGACCAACTTTGCCATCGCTAATGTTTTTAAAGTTGTTTTCATATGCCTTGTGAATCTTGAACCCTTTGTGCATTTATATTTATACGGAGTGTCAACAAGGCAGATGTATTAAAATGTGCAATGGTTTCATTTTTGCTGCTTTAATTCTTTTGATCATTCCCATGTTTGATACTTGCGTTTTCTTGACTAGTTCCATTTTTTTCGCACTCCATTATAAAAATATTGATGTTTTGTCAATAGTTTGTAAATCTTATTTCATGCTTAGGGTTGTTAAAATAGTTTTTAGTTGTTGTTGCTTGATTTCATGAGTTTTCAACAGTTTATTTGTAGTTAGGAGTTTCGTTGCTCAACAGACTATTCTTTGTGAATACTGTTTCGTAATAACAACCGACCTTAGCTCAGTTGGATAGAGCAGAGGACGCTAGTTGTAGCAGATGCTCCTTAGGTCACTAGTTCAAATCCGGTAGGTCGAATATAATATTTTTGGCATACAAAAAAATAATACCGTTGTTTCATAATATAATGGAATTGCTAATGTTCTAGTCATGTGAATGTGATATTTGTTTTCAATCCTCTTTGAATGTTAAATTTATTTAGATCCGTCATGGGAGAGCATCTGCAAACGGGACCAGGGGTCCGGAACACTTTGTATTGAAAGGGATACAAGATGAATGTATGAAGGTTCACTCACAGATTGAAGATTTATTGGTGATTGTGCACCAATTTTTTTGCTTACCAAGTTTCTTTAATAAATAGCAGATGGTCTCCGAATAAACATTAATATAAAGATTCTAATGTCGGTAGATACTTTTTCCCTTGATACGATATTTCCTGTAAAAAATAAGAATTAAAATTATGTTATAAAGATATTTACAAGAATATTAAAATAATGTTTTTAGCACGCGAGTTAGCAAATATATTACCCCCTCATTTTCATAAAAGTTGAGCTATTCATTTTAAAATTTTGTTTCATACAAATTGATACTTATCATTAAACAAAGAAATATTTCTAAAATTACCCTTATGATTGAGTATTGGTGTTCAATTTTACTATAAGGAATATTTGTAATTTGATATTCATGTTAATATTTGTTAGGTAGGTGGTTTAAAATGCTTTCCAACTATATAAAGTTTTGCAAACTTTCATGCCATAGTTTGAGAGGTATGTAATTTCCGAATTCACTATTTTATTATATCCATTGGAAAAAATTACTACTTACCTTATTTCTTTAAAAATTGTGCAAACTTAGGGGTTTACTCAATAAATACTTTTATTGATTTCTAAAGAGTTTAATGGATTTACAAAGTATTGTATTATTGGTTGTATACTTTTAAAATCTCTTTCAAAGTTTATGTTACTCATTGTAGATTGTCAAAAGGTCTTCTAAAGTTTGTGTTACTCGTTGTAAACTTGAAAATACAAAGACTTTGCATACTTACCTATTTTCAAGACTTTGAGTGACTTTTGTGTATATATTTGCCTTGATAAAAGTCTTGCAAAACATGTAAGATTTTGGAAGACTTCCAAATTTTTTATAAAGATGTTTTTTACTCTCTTTTTTTATTTCATGAATGCACAATCTATAAGACTCCTATTATAGATGAGATAAATTAAATTAAATTATATAAAACATTTTTTAATTTTAATTATTATGTACAAATGTACATTAATAATTATTTTAACTTATTGTTACACTTTATTGTATTTATTGAACAAAAGAAATAATTTATATATATATAAAATAATAATAATTTATTTTAATTTAGTTGAAGTTACTATAATAAACGAGCTACAATAAATTTTGTATTTATGTCTATCATGCATATTTCCATATAAAATTTGTTTTTACACCTCTTCAGGACTCTACAAATGTCTGCAAGACATTAGACAACTCTGCATAACTCCACAAAATTTTGCTCAATTCTATATAATTCTCGCAAAGTTATTAATTTTCATGACTCTTTTTAAATCTCTACAAATCTACAAATGTATTTATTGAGTAAACCCAACTCAACTTTTTTGAACAGAGGGAATAAGATTTATTGCAAATACATTGACTTCTAATACTCATATATTTACAAACAATACATCAAGTTGGAATGTTCAAAGAAAAACAAACCACTTTAACTGTAAATACCAGACGTAATGTTCGTATCAAAAAAGAAAACCACTTTGAGTCATGTACATTTTGATAAAAATCGATATGCATTAGTTTCTCGTATGCTTTTGGAATAAAAATCTTCAAACTCCACGATATTTTGAATTAAGATTTTATTTTGTAACTTCATGATGGCATACCCAAATATACCGGCTACCAAATATGATTGTACCTTCCTAACAATATTTTTATATATTGTAAATAATTTCTTTTATGAGATTGCTTCTTTCGATTGAAACATAGCGCAAGTTTAATTAAGCAACATTTATTATTAGTGACAGAAGCACAATAAAAGAAGTTGCAAAAGCTGCAGGCAAAAAAGAAATTGTACAAACAAAGCAAACAAAGACTAGTTTATGAGAACATAGCCTAAATTGCAGACACGAGACAAAAAAAAATCCTCAAAAAGATTTTTAGCTATAAACCAATTGTAATTAATGCATTTGAGAACCATGATAATTTGGTTAACATATCTTCTTTTGCTTGTAAAGCACCTGTCATTTCTTCCCAGATATTCCACTATATTACAAAAGGTAGCATGTACCAGATTTTGTTGCTTCTTTTCTTGGAAATGCAGCATTTCCATTCCCACAAGTTTGATTTTCCCATTTTACTAAAAAGCCCAACCTAAGTTTTTGAAAACAATTATTTCGGACTTGAGAGATTACCTTGCAATGCGGGAAATCACTACGACTAACATTCGTTCTCACTTAATCTATTTAATCGATTTTTCAACTATAATCTACCTCCGATGCTTATCCACCAATAACGACTAGAAGATGTGGGATGTATGCCAAAAAGACTCAAGGTAGACTCTACGATGGTTCTACAACAACAATACTCCAAGCGTGAGAGAAGTCAAAAGGGAAACCGATAGCCAAAAAAAAAACAATTTTAGACAAAAGAAGAGCACGTTGTGTTTGTAGTAACTCCTTTATCCATTATCACATCACAAAAATCATTGAAGCATGTTTGGTTATCAGAATCATAAATGAATCCGAGGATGTTAGAAACCAAAAATATTTCCTTATCAATAAGTAAGTTTTCTACTTGTTGAATTTTGATTCTCAGGGGGTTAGTCGTGAGAGAGTTTGAGAGATTTTAATGTATTTAAATCCCCGAGGATTTAGAGGGAGTGTATGAGAGTCTTGACAATTTGGGGGAGTTTAACCCCAACTCCCCAGAAATCTCTTATTTTTTGAGAGATTTTGTTCAAGCACAAAAACATCATGAAACTCCCTCAAACTCCCCCAAATTGTAAACTCCCTATACTTCTAGTGTTTTATGACTAACAAGGATGAGATTCTAATCAAATTCTAATCAAATCTCTCACCACTAACAGGGAGTTTGAGTTATTTGTAGAAACTCCCCTAGAAATCTCTCACCACTAACGGGGAGTTTGAGGTATTTGAAGAACTCCCCACGACTAACAGGGATTTGCTAACTCCTTCAAATACATCAAAATCTCCCTCGACTAACACCCTGTGTCTAAATCTTACTTTTTGTTTGAAGGCGAAAAGTTACTTTAGAAAGGCATATCATAATCCACCCA